>OY757013.1:177417331-177996531 GCA_963580285.1 Lucinisca nassula
CAACAACAAAAAAAAACACAGATAAACTTATGTCACTAGGCGCTTGCAATGCGTTGAAATAATATGTGGAAACCGAAAGTGAAACTTTAATGGTCTTTTCAGCATAATAAATCCGTAATTGTTTCTGCTTCTTCATCCAGAAAAGGTAGATTAAAATACTAACAAATTAATAAGGTACGGATCTGTCTCTATTATACACATAAAAAATGAAACATTTCCTGGGTTAAAATGAAAAGGATGGACACTTCGGTAAAGAATGGAACTATTTAATATGCAAATTATTGTCCAATGAACTGGTCATCTCATCGAACATTTGGTTTTATCGACCTATGGAATAACGAAATATGTAGGACAAAAGCCAAAAATAACGGCTACGCCGAAAAAGCTATAAAACTATATATTCCTGATTAATAAAGTCATGTCTACTGGGTTTGTCATCACGAAAACACACCTATATAATTTTGACCCCTTGAACCCCAATTTTGTATTGTAAAAAATGGGGTTTACAGGGGTAAACCTTATTTTTCTTAATTCTGCTCAGATTGTGGGTACTCTGGTTCTAAGGAGTACCCACAATCTAAATATTGAGCTTTTGTGATCACATTTTGTCCGTCGTCCGTGCGTGCGTCCGTGCGTAAACAATTTCTTGTCCGCACGATAGCATCTTCATTTATGATTTGATTTTAACCAGACTTGCACAAAACTTGTACCACCATGAGATCTAGGTTCCTTTCTTGAACCAGCCATATCCCATCATGTTTTACCGAGTTACGGCCCCTGAAAGGGCAAAAATTGCCTATTTTGGTCTTGTCTGCATGATAGCTGTTTCATTTATGATTTGATTTTAACTAAACTTGCTCACATTTTGTACCACCGCAAAATATCTCGGTCAAGTTCGAATATGGGTCATGTTGGGTCAAAAAGTAGGTCAGTAGGTCAAATCAGAAAAAAACCTTGTGAAGACACTAGAGGCCACAGTTTTTGGTCCGATCATCATCAAATTAGCCCAGAATGATCATCTTGACAATATCTCAGTCAAGTTCGAATATGAGTGTTGTCAGGTCAAAAGGTAGGTCAGTAGGTCAAATCATAGAAAAACCTTCTGAACACACTAGAGGCCACAATTTATGTCCAATCATCATCAAACTTGCTCAGAATGATCATCTTGATAATATATTGGTCATGTTCGAATATGGGTCATGTCGGTTCAAAAAGTAGGTCAGTAGGTCAAATCATAGAAAAACCTTGTGAACACATTAGAGGCCATAGTTCTGGTCGGATCATCATCAGACTTTCTCAGAATGATCATCTTGATAATATCTTGGTCAAGTTTGAATATGGGTTATGGCAGGTCAAAAAGTAGGCCAGTAGGTCAAATCAGAGAAAAACCTTGTGAACACACTAGAGGCCGCATTTTTGGTTCAATCATCATCAAACTTGCTCAGAATGATCATCTTGACAATATCTGAGTCAAGTTCGAATATGGGTCATGTCGGTTCAAAAAGTAGGTCAGTAGGTCAAATCAGAGAAAAACCCTGTGAACACACTAGAGGCCACATTTTTGGACCAATCATCATCAGACTTTCTCAGAATGATAATATCTTGGTCACGTTCGAATATGGGTCATGGCAGGTCAAAAAGTAGGTCAGTAGGTCAAATCATAGAAAAACCTTGTGAACAGACCAGAGGCCACAGATTAGGTCCGATCATCATCAAACATGGCCAGAATGATCATCTTGACAATATCTGAGTCAAGTTCGAATATGGGTCATGTCAGTCCAAAAAGTAGGTCAGTAGATAAAATCAAAGAAAAACCCTCTGAACACACTAGAGGCCCCTGTTTTGGTCTGATCATCATCAAACTTGCTAAAAATGATCATTTGACAATATCTCAGTTAATTTCGCAGGTCAGTAGGTCAGATTGTTGAAAAACCTTGTGGACACACTAGAGACCCCAGTTTTGGTCCGATCATCATCAAACTTGCTCAGAATGATCATCTTGAGAATATCTGGGTCAAGATTGAATATGGGTCATGTCGGGTCAAAAAGTAGGTCAGCAGATCAAATCATAGAAAAATGTTTCGAACACTCTAAGAGGCCACAGTTTTAGTCAAATCATCATTAAAATTGCTCAGAATGATCATCTGGACGATATCTCAGTTAAGTTCGAATATGGGTCATGTCAAATCAAAATGTAGATCAGTAGGTTATTTTGTCATAACTTTTGAACTGTTTGAGATAGAGCCATCATATTTGTCATGTAAGTTCCTTGTGACAAGGGCTTCCCACTCATATAAAGATTTGACCTGTGACGTTGACCTGTGACCTACTTTATCATAACTTTTGGACCATATGAGATAGAGCCTTCATATTTGGCATGTATGTTCCTTGTGACAAGGTTTTCTCAACCATTCAAAACTTTTGAGTCATGACCTTGACCTTTGACCTACTTTGTCATAACTTTTGGAGCATTTACGATACAGCCTTCGTATTTGGCATAATGTATAGGTTCCTTCATATGAGTGAGTGATTGAGTTGAAGTCTTACCAACAGCTAAGGTCATACAGTGATGGGACCTCTGTTTAAAGACCAATCTGAAAGTCTGGATAAGCCTGGGATCGATCCTGCTACCCCTGGTTTACAAGGCAAGTAGCATGACCACTTAACCATGAAGGCTTCTAAACTTCATTAGAATGTTGTGTAGATGACCCTCTAGGAAAAAAGCATAACGATTAACAAATGGTCACAAGAGCTAAAAATAGAAAAAAAAAAACATCGTAAATTTGCTTCAAATGCGAACTCCTTCTAAACCTTTGGGCCAATTGGATTTAAAACTTCACAGGAATGTTGCCTAGGTGACTACCTACCAAAATAGTTAAAATTCATTCCACTCTAATGAACAAGATGGCTGCCAGAGCTAAAAATAAAAAAAAAATCTTCAAACGACAATTCCTTCTGTACCCTTGGGCCAATTTCATTCAAACTTCGAAGTAATGTTGCCTAGATGACCCTCTACCAAAAAATCTAAAACAATTCCGCTCTGATGAAAAAATGGCCACCGGAGCTAAAATTAGAAAAATATTGTTAATATAATTCAAACGTGAACCCCTCCTAAACCCTAAGGCCAATTTCATTCAAACTTCACAGGAATGTTGCCTAGGTTACTCCCTAACAAATAAGCAAAAATCACTCTGCTGATGAACAAGATGGCCACCATAGCTAAAAATAGAATGTACTCGAGACAGTGACACACAGGTGAGCGAACCAGGGCCCTGTGGGCCCTCTTGTTAAGGGATTGAAGGTGATCAACCATTGCTTGGCCCACGCAGAAAGAATAAGTAAGTCGTGAGTTATGTCTATACCAGCAATTGAGGATGCTGCACAAAATAGTGAGCAGTCATCAGCAAAGAGTCGCGTCAAACTTAACAGAGAGTCTGAAATATCATTTACATAGATAAGAAATATATATCGGGTTATCGAAGGAACCGACTTAACATGTTACTAAGCGCAGAAGCTTTACGTCTCCGATATCTACGTGACTCCAGTTTAATATAGCCGCGCTATACTTATCTTTATGATAATATGTCGGCAAACAGTGTGGATCCAGATCAGACAATGTTCTTTTGTTCCGACATTATGGCATTCGACCGAAAGCGCGCGAAAAAATTGGCGCGAAAAAAAAAAGAGATTTACTTCATCCAAGATGGCCGACCGGATGTGACGTGGCTTATGAAGGCGTTGTCCTATATGATAGCCCATCACCCCATCATAGTAGTGCGCGTAGCGGTCCCCCTCTACTGCTGCTAGGTTTCACAACTATGCCTTTTCCTAAATACATGTTGTCTGTCTGACAAAAGTTTATGTTCATCCAAGTGGGCTATGATGTTTGAGCAGACTATATGTTCAAGCAATTTACACAGAACACAAGTCAGAGACACATGGCGATAATTACGGACAAGAGCCCTATCTCCTTTTTTGAAGAGTGGACAGTTGTTCGCTAAGAGCCATTTTTGGGGGATTTCACCCGTATCAAGAGACTGTTGAAACAAGTGTGCAAAAACTGGACCTGTTCCTTCAGCACTCTAGGATGAAGCTTATCAGGTCCTAAGGCCTTACTGGGATTCAAGCCTTGAAGTAACTTGATCACTCCTGCAGCTGACAGAACAATATTATCCATGAATTTCATTATTATATTTTTTATTTAAACAATATTTAAGAGGATGACACAATTAGCAATAGATAGCTATTCTACCTTGCGGTCCTCTAAAACTTATATACACATATATACAAGAGCTAAACATACACAGGGTAAAAGTAGCATATATCAAATCGTATGCTGATAATAAGATTATGTCAAATAGATAAGTGCTAATATGAACAATCCGTTTAAAACCAAAATATTGCACCTAATTATATCTAAGACAAATCTAATATCACAATTGCGTATGCATGTACTGTTTAAAGCATGATGAGCGCATAAAACCTTTATCTAAAATCGATTATGTTTGACCATAAAAGCTCTCAGTCGGACAATGTTTAAAATTGTATCTCATGTAAAATTATCTTTGATATATATTTCATAAGGGTTAAAATGTGGCTTTTAGAGACTGCTTAAAAGTTGAGAGTGAGCCCGACGCTTTTACATTTTGAGGTAGAGCATTCCATAGTCTTGGTGCCGAACACGAGAAAGAGCCGTCAAAAAGTGCTGTCCGTGCTTTTGGCACATAAAGTGAGCCATTTTCAGATGACCTAAGATTGAGGGTGTGTACCTCAGATTCTGGTTTTAAAAGTTGTGTAATATATTCGGGTGATAAATTATTGATTGCCCGGTATGTCAATACAGCCTTATTATATTTTAGTCTATCTGGCACTGAAAGCCATCCAAGCTGATTAAACATATCTACCGATGGGGTAACGTAATCTGCTCTTAGGATGATTCGAGCAGCGCGTTTCTGCAATTTTGATATACGTTCGATGTTGGTTACAGAGGCTGACCCCCAGATAACAGAGCCGTAATCAATATATGGCAGAATATACCCCTGATAAAATACTTTTTGAACATGTGTTGGTACATATGTTGATAACTGGCGTAACAGAGATATTTTAGAAGAAATGATGGAGCATAAATGGTCTATATGGGCAGACCAAGAAAGGTGTTCATCGATGTATGTTTAGTAACAGATTGAATGGTAGCATCATCAGCTGTAATAATAAGTCGTCGCGAGTCATTTGTGCGCCTTCTAGCCCCAACTAGCATGCACGTTGTTTTAGTCATGTGAACATTCATTTTGTTCTTCCTTCCCCAAGCTTTGGTGTTGTCGAAATCACTTTGTAGGTCTTCTTCAATGGCGTTAATGTCGTTTCCATGTGTGTGAATGGTCGTGTCATCTGCATATAAATCAGAGGAACACGTTTTGATATTAAGCGGAAGATCATTGATAAAAATGAGGAATAGGGCCGATCTTCCAGTCAGTGGAACCTCCATGAACTCAGTTTTATTAAACGCCCAACTGAATTGACCAACTAGTTCCTCTAGTCCATTCTGTTAACCCAATCCCTACAAAAAAGAGATACTCCTAAAGAAAAGAATTTGCTACTGAATAAAGAAAAGAATGTGCTCCTGAGGAGCAAATTCGTTTCTTTAAAAGTAGTCTCCTACTGATCTATTCTCTACGGAAAAAAATCTCCGTAAGAGCAAATTCCTTTAAGAGTAGTCTCTTACTGGTCTATCCTTAAGGGGAATGGGAACACCATCATGGGAGGCAACTGTTTCAAAAGTATTTTGGTCTCCCATGTCAATAGGGGTCAACTCTTAAAGGAAAGAATTTGCTCCTCAGGAACAAAAAATTTCCTTAAGAGTTGCCTGCTTTTTCTGCGGGACAGAGCTTAAAAAAGCGACCAGGAAGTTCCGAAAGTTGTCTCCCTTTCAAAAAAAGCAGAAAGATCTGCCACGTATTCCCATTCCCCTTAAAGAAAAAATCTCCTCAGGAGCAAATTCTTTTCTTTAAGAGTACTCTCCTACTGGCCTACTCTTAAAAAATCTCATCAGGAGCAAATTCTTTTCATTAAGAGTACTCTCCTATACTTGCCTACTCTTAAAAAATCTCCTCAGGAGCAAATTCTTTACGAGTTGTTAGTCCCCTACTGATACATGCACGGGAGATAAAATATCTTTAAAATTTAGAGTTACTGCCCTCATTCCCATCCCTGAAGTTGTGTCCACTCTCCTTAAAATTATAAGCCCCCGCCCATAGGGGTTGAAGAAATATATGGGCTGCATGATGTTTCCACGCAGAGCTGAATCCGGCCCGCACACTAGTACTGGTAAACCGCTTAGAGGATCTAAGCCTGTCCAGGAACCGCGGTGCGAGGCGGACCGTCCATGCTAATAAACCCTATTGGTTTCATTGGGCGACAGGGCTTGAGAAGTCATTTCATCTCAATGTCGGGTAAAAGTCCCACAAAATTGGAAGCAACGTCTCCAAAATGACCTTTACAGTGTTGACGGGGACGTTAAACCTCAAATCAAACAATCCTTAAAATTATAAGAAAAGAACATATCTATGACCTTTGACACGGAGGTAATACCAATTTCTATACCTGTGTTGTCGACCGAGCCGGTACTGTGTAAAGCTGCTGTCGACCGAGAAATACGGCTTTCGACCAAGCAGTACGGATGTCGACAGAGGAGGGTCTTCGATTTTGATGCACTTGGAGAGGCGAAAACTTTAGTTTAAACATTTACAAACGATGTCGGTGTTTTAAAGAGACAAGTTGTAAATTGTCTGTTTACTTATGGAGAGTCGTGAGTCTGAAAAACACTATAAAATACCGGTTCTTTCGGAAAAAAGTCAGTTTTCACAGAATATCTTTAATCTAATGCTTTATGAAAAGTACGAAAGCAATAGAACACCATATATATTTTATCTACCATTTACGCTTCGACAACAACGTGGGTTTGACATAATTCATGCACTCTGGGAGTTTTTATAGACCTTTGAAAAATGTCGGGATACGGATGTCGATTATTAGAAATACGACCGTCGATGGTATCCTAGTCTGATTGATACGACTGTCGACGAAATATAAAAACTACATTTCATGTACTGCTGTTAAAATACATGATTTATTCTATGATTATTACTGAAATATGCACTATAAGGCAGATTTCACTGGGAGCCATGAAGAAAAATGTATGTTTTGTGCGAACTGGTGTCTTAAAGTCGCAACAATCACCAAGAATAACTCCATCCTTAACTCTCCCATATTTAGTTTACACAACAGGGTACAAGGCTGGTCACTGATGTAAACACTTGAACATGTAAATGCCAAATCAGATTGAAATTAAACTGCAAAAAAAAATGTTGTAAACCTGTGCAAATGCTCTTGAAGAATAATGTCGGAAAGATAACATGCGCTTGAAGTTTAAATGCTTAAACATTTCAAATTTGTTTGAAAAGGGCCATAACGAAATTGAATATTGACCACGTCAATACATTCATGTTTTTTTTTTTTTTTTTTTCGTTTTGGTTTTAAGGCCCTTTCAAGATTATTTCACTCATATCGAGCCGATCGTTAATCAGAGGTGGGCGAAAACCGGAGTACCCGGAGAAAAACCACCTGACCTTCCGTTGCAGAACTTGGCGTCTCACATGTGACCCGAGCGAGGCTCGAACCACAGCTGTGAGAGACCTAATGATCAAGAGTCAGCGCTCTTAACCACTAGGCCACGGAGGCCCGTTGTTTAGGTTTTGAGCTATTAACTTCAAGCGCATGTGCAGAGACGAATATTTCTCAACAAATGCCATGACAAACAGTAGGGTTGATCAGCAGACTTTACGAAAACATGCCTATTAAAATAAATTGAAAACTGCCAACCCGCAGAAAAAGCGACCGACTGAAGTCGGTTAATTTTCTAAGAGTGCCCTAAAATCACCATGTCATTCTGTCAGTCTGTCAGTCTGTCTGTCCGTCCGTAACCCATTTGTGAAAATTGGTGATAGTGACTTAACCGCTTGGAATATTTAAACAAAGTTTGGCATTATGATAGATATCAATGAGATCTAACCAATGAACTTGCGAAATATTACATTCCATTTAGTATAGCCTCGCCGAGGCGAAAAATGTGAAAATTTTCGAACTGCTTCTCCTCGGAAACCGTTGGGCCGATTGAAGTCAAATTTCATATGGAGCCTCTATGGGATGGGGAAAACCACTATTTGCTCATGGGGTCCAGGTCACATGACCAAAATGGCCGCCAAGCCATATATGGTCTGTCTGTCTGTCCGTCCGTAACCCGTTTGTGAAAATTGGTGATATTGACTTAACCGCTTGGAATATTTAAATATTTTTTTTTCCATACTGATAGATATCAATGAGATCTAACCAATCAACTTGCCAAATATTACATTCCATTTAGTATAGCCTCGCCGAGGCGAAATGTGTGAACATTTTCGAACTGCTTCTCCTCGGAAACCGTTGGGCCGATTGAAGTCAAATTTCATATGGAGCCTCTATGGGATGGGGGAAACCAAAATTTGCTCATGGGGTCCAGGTCACTTTACCAAAATGGCCGCCAAGCCATATATGGTAAAAACCCTTCAAAAATAGTCTTCTCCAGAACCACTAGGCAGATTTCCACGAAACTTGATGAATAGCATCTGGGACGTAGGCCCATCATTAATTGCTAAAATGGTGACCCTGGGTTGACAGGCTTGACCTTCTTTGTGCCTAGGTCAAACTTTGACACATATGCTTTTGTATTGGAAAAGTGAGAATGCATTTTATCCTGCAAACGATTCAGAATACAGTACTAAAGTATAAGATATATTTTTGCTCCTTACGATAAGGCGCATTTATTGGGGGAACCGTTTTAGGTCCAGGTCACATTACCAAAATGGCCGCCATACCCATATATGGTAACACTCATAAAGCTAAAAACATCCGGCGGGTCGTGCACTTCAGCTGAAGCACTGGTTTTACCCTAAAAACAATCAAAGCACTGAGAGTACTGGTAGGTCGATTGTCTCAGGGTGTAGTTAGGAAAAATGGGCCTGAGCGTGGACTGTTTCGTTTAACCCTTAAACTCCTTTACTGAAAGCAAACCGTGTAGACCATGATCAGACGCTGCGTTTTTCGGCGCCTGACCCTTAAATTCCTATAATCTAAGCAAACAGTGAACACAGAACGCGGCGTCTGATCAGGGTCTACACTGTTTGCCTAGCCCTACCAATGATTCCAGCCCAGATTTTACAGTAAACCTTTTCACGTAAACACGCTGACCTCACTGCGATAAAATTCTATAAATAACTAGGCACAAAGAATGTCAAGGTCAACCCAGGGTCACCATTTAAGCACTTTATGATGGGCCTACGTCACAGATGCTATTTATCAAGTTTCGTGGAAATCTGCCCAGTGGTTCTGGAGAAGACTATTTTTGAAGGGTTTTTACCATATATGGCTTGGCGGCCATTTTGGTCATGTGACCTGGACCCCATGAGCAAATTTTGGTTTTACCCATCCCACAGAGGCTCCATATGAAATTTGACTTCAATCGGCCCAACGGTTGACGAGGAGAGGCAGTTTGAAAATTTCACATTTTTCGCCTCGGCGAGGCTATACTAAATAGAATGTAATATTTGGCAAGTTCATTGGTTAGATCTCATTGACATCTATCAGTATGCCAAAAATTATTTAAATATTCCAATCGGTTAAGTCACTATCACCAATTTTCACAAACGGGCTACGGACGGACTGACAGACTGACAGAATGACACGTTGATTTTAGGGGACTCTTAAAAAAATCAACCGACTTCAGTCGGTCGCTTTATCTGCGGGTCGTGTAATCTGCGTGGATTCCTACAAATCAGTGATAGTCACGTGGACTCCAGCACTAATAGAAGTTTTGTCCTTTATAACTTTGGGTCGATTGATAAACAATCGACCCAAAAATGAAAAATTCAGAAAAAAAAATATCTGATACTTTTTATATTTCTGCTCAAAAAATAGATTGTGTGAACGCGCGGTTCTAACAAGTACCCAGAATCTATGTATATGGGCAGAAATATGAAAAATAAGGTTTACCCCTGTAAACCCCAGTTTCACTATATAAAAGTGGGGTTCAAGAGGGTCAAAATTATATAGGCGTGTTTTCGTGATGAGCTCCTTTTCCGACTACCCCAAATACCTAAGCAGAAAAGCTCTTCAGTCCACGTGACTATCACAGACTTGTCCGAATTACTTTTTTTTATAGAAAACAGCCGCAGTGACTGAGGTCAGAGTGTTGTGTAAGAGGGTTATCTTGGAATAATAGGTTGGGCTTGACAGACAGTGAAGACCCAGAACAGACGCCACAGAATGCGGTGTCTGATCAAGATCTACACTATATACTTAAAAATCGGATTTCAAGGGTAAATTAAGCAGTTTAAATCACAGTCCAGGACTTTTTCCGACCTATAGTCAGCGACAATCGACCCACCAGAACTCTTTGTGCTTTGATTTTGCGTTTGTTATGTGTGCGCAAGTGCATATTTAAGTAAAGGAGGTTTAAATGGTTAACGCTGAGCAGAAATCGACCGTACATGAGTAGTGGTAAACCGCTTAGTGGGTCTTAGCCTGCCCAGGCAAAGTGGTGCGAGTTGGACCGTCCGTGCAATTGAAAGCAGGGTCTCCAAAATGACCCAAATAGTGTTGACGGGAAAGTTAAATCTCCCTCAAACAAACAAACATAACCACATAACTGTACCGACATGTTAGTTGTCTATGTTGATATTAGAACAGACTTTTTGTCATTCCCAACGGGGATTCACTGGGCAATGTCTTGACATGTCCCGTGCTTAGCTGTATTTGATACAAAAGTCACCTATCAGCGGTAATATGGTTTCTAATAAGTTGTTTGGAATTGTGGGTATACAAATGCTGACGGGTGGTCAATGTCAGTATGGTCGTCGTGATTTCCTCACCAGATGCAGTTTTGCAGCCAGTGTCGGACCCTGGATAACACAACGCAGAACTGTTCAAGACCGCTGTATCCTATAACTTGTCTACGGAAGGCTTTCTAAGATTTTTTAAAAAGCTACACGTGTATATTTAAACGAAATTTAGTAATCGGCATAATATGATTTAATAGAGAAGAAGAAGAAGAAGAAGAAGAAGAAGAAGAAGAAGAAGAAGAAGAAGAAGAAGAAGAAGACCGTATACCTTGCCACACACCAATATGTCTAGGGATGGCTTTGTTGAACCGTAAATTTCTCATTTCGTAAATTTCACACCCAAATTTACATTTGGTCAATTTCGAAAAATTTTGATGTATAAAGAATTGGTAAGTATTCGTCACACCTGTGAAAAACTAGTGCGACTTTTTATAGGGTGTGAAGAATTGGTATCAATTCCTCACACATGTGAAGATTTCGTTGACAATGTCTGACGTGTAAAGAAATGTTTATGGGGTGTGGAGAATTTGTACCAATTACTATTACACCTGTCTTACATGTAATGAACTGGTACCGATTCCTCACACATGAGAAGAACTGGTACCAAATTCTCACACAAGAGTGTATTTGATACCAATACTTCACACATGTGAGGAATCGGTACCAAAACCACACAGAAGCCTCCGTGGTGTAGTGGTTACGCTACTCGCCTTGTAAACTAGGGGTCGCAGGATCGATCCCTGGCTTCTCCGGACATTCGGATGAGTCTTTAAACCGAGGTGCCGTCTCCATTATGACCTTAGTTGTTGGTGGGACGAAAAACTCAAACACTCACTCACTCACCAAATCCACACACATGTGAAGAATCTCAATTTGTAGCCTACCAACTTTCACTGGCTGTAATAGTTTCTGAAAAATTAATTATTTTAATTTTTCCTATAGAAAAGGACAGGTTGTAAAATTTGACCGTGTCTGGAGATAATGTGTGTGTGTGAATTCGGGTTTAACGTCGCTTTCAACAATTTTTCAGTCATATCACGACGGTGTCTGGTTGCGACAGGGAGCTCAATGCTCACGTTTATAGTGCTGCCTCACTGAAGTATCATGTCCCAGACACATTACATGATACCACACCCAGTCACATTATCCTGACACTGGATCGACCAGTCCTAGCTCTACCCCGTAAATTTGAGTGCCAAGCGAGGAGCAGCTAGTACCATTTTTAACGACTTTGGTATGTTGCGGCCCGGGATCGAACCCGAGACCTCCCGTTCCCCGGAGCGGACACTCTACCAACTGAGCTATCGGGGCCGGTCGTCTGGAGATAAGTTCGGGGTAATCCTAAGATCATCATTTTAACAAATTATGATGTGCTGGAGTCCTATCTGTTACATACAAAGTTTCTTGACTAGTCCTAGAGAAGCTTTTCAATGGTTTAACCATATATGGGCGTGGTAGCCATCTTGGTCATGTGACCCAGATGTCGTGAACAAACTGGCGTCCCCACTACCCAAAGAGGTTCAAAACATGTTGGCTTTGATTGGCCAATCGGTTTTCATACATTACGAAAACACGTATGGGGCACCGTTTTACTATTTAATCAGTATTTATAGATATCCATAAATCGAATTATGGATATCCATAATTCGATTTATGGATATCCATAAATCAGCGGAATAATAGATATCCATAATTCGATTTATGGATATCCATAATTCAGATCGATTTATGGATATCCATAATTCGAATTATGGATATCCATAAATCACCGCCAAAGCTTTTGGTTTAATGATTTCTCCCTAAAACACGTGAATGTTTATTGTAAAAATCTTCAAAATCTTTAAGGCCTTCATCATCGCTGGAAGATGATGGCCGGTCAAAGGGACCTATCTGCCGTGCAGCCTTTTCAGCCCGTAAGGCTTCCAAAGCAACGGACGGCATACGCTGAACGCCCGCCGTGTGTGCAGTTAAATATCGGAACCAGCCGTAATATCTGGAAATTCCGGTCAACGCATCCGGTCCCTCTGGAATCACCTCTATGAGGACTGCGCACCTAATCGGACGAAAGATTATAATGATCCAAACAGGTAATCCGCTCATGCTTTCTGGAGAAAAATGCACACGGTCTTTTTATATAGTATTAACATATATCCATATAACACTCTATTTGACGGCCCCTGCCCATCGGGGCTTGAAGAAATAGATGGGCTGCATGATGCTTCCACGCAGAGCTGAAACCGACCCGCACACGAGTACTGGTAAACCGCTTAGAGGATCTAAGCCTGCCCAGGCAAAGCGGTACGAGTCGGTCCGTCCATGTTAACCTTGTGAACACACTAGAGGCCACAGATTAGGTCCGATCATCATCAAACATGGCCAGAATGATCATCTTGACAATATCTGAGTCAAGTTCGAATATGGGTCATGTCAGTCCAAAAAGTAGGTCAGTAGATAAAATCAAAGAAAAACCCTCTGAACACACTAGAGGCCCCTGTTTTGGTCTGATCATCATCAAACTTGCTAAAAATGATCATTTGACAATATCTCAGTTAATTTCGCAGGTCAGTAGGTCAGATTGTTGAAAAACCTTGTGGACACACTAGAGACCCCAGTTTTGGTCCGATCATCATCAAACTTGCTCAGAATGATCATCTTGAGAATATCTGGGTCAAGATTGAATATGGGTCATGTCGGGTCAAAAAGTAGGTCAGCAGATCAAATCATAGAAAAATGTTTCGAACACTCTAAGAGGCCACAGTTTTAGTCAAATCATCATTAAACTTGCTCAGAATGATCATCTGGACGATATCTCAGTTAAGTTCGAATATGGGTCATGTCAAATCAAAATGTAGATCAGTAGGTTATTTTGTCATAACTTTTGAACTGTTTGAGATAGAGCCATCATATTTGTCATGTAAGTTCCTTGTGACAAGGGCTTCCCACTCATATAAAGATTTGACCTGTGACGTTGACCTGTGACCTACTTTATCATAACTTTTGGACCATATGAGATAGAGCCTTCATATTTGGCATGTATGTTCCTTGTGACAAGGTTTTCTCAACCATTCAAAACTTTTGAGTCATGACCTTGACCTTTGACCTACTTTGTCATAACTTTTGGAGCATTTACGATACAGCCTTCGTATTTGGCATAATGTATAGGTTCCTTCATATGAGTGAGTGATTGAGTTGAAGTCTTACCAACAGCTAAGGTCATACAGTGATGGGACCTCTGTTTAAAGACCAATCTGAAAGTCTGGATAAGCCTGGGATCGATCCTGCTACCCCTGGTTTACAAGGCAAGTAGCATGACCACTTAACCATGAAGGCTTCTAAACTTCATTAGAATGTTGTGTAGATGACCCTCTAGGAAAAAAGCATAACGATTAACAAATGGTCACAAGAGCTAAAAATAGAAAAAAAAAAACATCGTAAATTTGCTTCAAATGCGAACTCCTTCTAAACCTTTGGGCCAATTGGATTTAAAACTTCACAGGAATGTTGCCTAGGTGACTACCTACCAAAATAGTTAAAATTCATTCCACTCTAATGAACAAGATGGCTGCCAGAGCTAAAAATAAAAAAAATCTTCAAACGACAATTCCTTCTGTACCCTTGGGCCAATTTCATTCAAACTTCGAAGTAATGTTGCCTAGATGACCCTCTACCAAAAAATCTAAAACAATTCCGCTCTGATGAAAAAATGGCCACCGGAGCTAAAATTAGAAAAATATTGTAAATATAATTCAAACGTGAACCCCTCCTAAACCCTAAGGCCAATTTCATTCAAACTTCACAGGAATGTTGCCTAGGTTACTCCCTAACAAATAAGCAAAAATCACTCTGCTGATGAACAAGATGGCCACCATAGCTAAAAATAGAATGTACTCGAGACAGTGACACACAGGTGAGCGAACCAGGGCCCTGTGGGCCCTCTTGTTAAGGGATTGAAGGTGATCAACCATTGCTTGGCCCACGCAGAAAGAATAAGTAAGTCGTGAGTTATGATTCCTTCTATATCAGCAATTGAGGATGCTGCACAAAATAGTGAGCAGTCATCAGCAAAGAGTCGCGTCAAACTTAACAGAGAGTCTGAAATATCATTTACATAGATAAGAAATATATATCGGGTTATCGAAGGAACCGACTTAACATGTTACTAAGCGCAGAAGCTTTACGTCTCCGATATCTACGTGACTCCAGTTTAATATAGCCGCGCTATACTTATCTTTATGATAATATGTCGGCAAACAGTGTGGATCCAGATCAGACAATGTTCTTTTGTTCCGACATTATGGCATTCGACCGAAAGCGCGCGAAAAAATTGGCGCGAAAAAAAAAAGAGATTTACTTCATCCAAGATGGCCGACCGGATGTGACGTGGCTTATGAAGGCGTTGTCCTATATGATAGCCCATCACCTCATCATAGTAGTGCGCGTAGCGGTCCCCCTCTACTGCTGCTAGGTTTCACAACTATGCCTTTTCCTAAATACATGTTGTCTGTCTGACAAAAGTTTATGTTCATCCAAGTGGGCTATGATGTTTGAGCAGACTATATGTTCAAGCAATTTACACAGAACACAAGTCAGAGACACATGGCGATAATTACGGACAAGAGCCCTATCTCCTTTTTTGAAGAGTGGACAGTTGTTCGCTAAGAGCCATTTTTGGGGGATTTCACCCGTATCAAGAGACTGTTGAAACAAGTGTGCAAAAACTGGACCTGTTCCTTCAGCACTCTAGGATGAAGCTTATCAGGTCCTAAGGCCTTACTGGGATTCAAGCCTTGAAGTAACTTGATCACTCCTGCAGCTGACAGAACAATATTATCCATGAATTTCATTATTATATTTTTTATTTAAACAATATTTAAGAGGATGACACAATTAGCAATAGATAGCTATTCTACCTTGCGGTCCTCTAAAACTTATATACACATATATACAAGAGCTAAACATACACAGGGTAAAAGTAGCATATATCAAATCGTATGCTGATAATAAGATTATGTCAAATAGATAAGTGCTAATATGAACAATCCGTTTAAAACCAAAATATTGCACCTAATTATATCTAAGACAAATCTAATATCACAATTGCGTATGCATGTACTGTTTAAAGCATGATGAGCGCATAAAACCTTTATCTAAAATCGATTATGTTTGACCATAAAAGCTCTCAGTCGGACAATGTTTAAAATTGTATCTCATGTAAAATTATCTTTGATATATATTTCATAAGGGTTAAAATGTGGCTTTTAGAGACTGCTTAAAAGTTGAGAGTGAGCCCGACGCTTTTACATTTTGAGGTAGAGCATTCCATAGTCTTGGTGCCGAACACGAGAAAGAGCCGTCAAAAAGTGCTGTCCGTGCTTTTGGCACATAAAGTGAGCCATTTTCAGATGACCTAAGATTGAGGGTGTGTACCTCAGATTCTGGTTTTAAAAGTTGTGTAATATATTCGGGTGATAAATTATTGATTGCCCGGTATGTCAATACAGCCTTATTATATTTTAGTCTATCTGGCACTGAAAGCCATCCAAGCTGATTAAACATATCTACCGATGGGGTAACGTAATCTGCTCTTAGGATAATTCGAGCAGCGCGTTTCTGCAATTTTGATATACGTTCGATGTTGGTTACAGAGGCTGACCCCCAGATAACAGAGCCGTAATCAATATATGGCAGAATATACCCCTGATAAAATACTTTTTGAACATGTGTTGGTACATATGTTGATAACTGGCGTAACAGAGATATTTTAGAAGAAATGATGGAGCATAAATGGTCTATATGGGCAGACCAAGAAAGGTGTTCATCGATGTATGTTTAGTAACAGATTGAATGGTAGCATCATCAGCTGTAATAATAAGTCGTCGCGAGTCATTTGTGCGCCTTCTAGCCCCAACTAGCATGCACGTTGTTTTAGTCATGTGAACATTCATTTTGTTCTTCCTTCCCCAAGCTTTGGTGTTGTCGAAATCACTTTGTAGGTCTTCTTCAATGGCGTTAATGTCGTTTCCATGTGTGTGAATGGTCGTGTCATCTGCATATAAATCAGAGGAACACGTTTTGATATTAAGCGGAAGATCATTGATAAAAATGAGGAATAGGGCCGATCTTCCAGTCAGTGGAACCTCCATGAACTCAGTTTTATTAAACGCCCAACTGAATTGACCAACTAGTTCCTCTAGTCCATTCTGTTAACCCAATCCCTACAAAAAAGAGATACTCCTAAAGAAAAGAATTTGCTACTGAATAAAGAAAAGAATGTGCTCCTGAGGAGCAAATTCGTTTCTTTAAAAGTAGTCTCCTACTGATCTATTCTCTACGGAAAAAAATCTCCGTAAGAGCAAATTCCTTTAAGAGTAGTCTCTTACTGGTCTATCCTTAAGGGGAATGGGAACACCATCATGGGAGGCAACTGTTTCAAAAGTATTTTGGTCTCCCATGTCAATAGGGGTCAACTCTTAAAGGAAAGAATTTGCTCCTCAGGAACAAAAAATTTCCTTAAGAGTTGCCTGCTTTTTCTGCGGGACAGAGCTTAAAAAAGCGACCAGGAAGTTCCGAAAGTTGTCTCCCTTTCAAAAAAAAGCAGAAAGATCTGCCACGTATTCCCATTCCCCTTAAAGAAAAAATCTCCTCAGGAGCAAATTCTTTTCTTTAAGAGTACTCTCCTACTAGCCTACTCTTAAAAAATCTCATCAGGAGCAAATTCTTTTCATTAAGAGTACTCTCCTATACTTGCCTACTCTTAAAAAATCTCCTCAGGAGCAAATTCTTTACGAGTTGTTAGTCCCCTACTGATACATGCACGGGAGATAAAATATCTTTAAAATTTAGAGTTACTGCCCTCATTCCCATCCCTGAAGTTGTGTCCACTCTCCTTAAAATTATAAGAAAAGAACATATCTATGACCTTTGACACGGGGGTAATACCATTTTCTATACTGTGTTGTCGACCGAGCCGGTACTGTGTAAAGCTGCTGTCGACCGAGAAATACGGCTTTCGACCAAGCAGTACGGATGTCGACAGAGGAGGGTCTTCGATTTTGATGCACTTGGAGAGGCGAAAACTTTAGTTTAAACATTTACAAACGATGTCGGTGTTTTAAAGAGACAAGTTGTAAATTGTCTGTTTACTTATGGAGAGTCGTGAGTCTGAAAAACACTATAAAATACCGGTTCTTTCGGAAAAAAGTCAGTTTTCACAGAATATCTTTAATCTAATGCTTTATGAAAAGTACGAAAGCAATAGAACACCATATATATTTTATCTACCATTTACGCTTCGACAACAACGTGGGTTTGACATAATTCATGCACTCTGGGAGTTTTTATAGACCTTTGAAAAAATGTCGGGATACGGATGTCGATTATTAGAAATACGACCGTCGATGGTATCCTAGTCTGATTGATACGACTGTCGACGAAATATAAAAACTACATTTCATGTACTGCTGTTAAAATACATGATTTATTCTATGATTATTACTGAAATATGCACTATAAGGCAGATTTCACTGGGAGCCATGAAGAAAAATGTATGTTTTGTGCGAACTGGTGTCTTAAAGTCGCAACAATCACCAAGAATAACTCCATCCTTAACTCTCCCATATTTAGTTTACACAACAGGGTACAAGGCTGGTCACTGATGTAAACACTTGAACATGTAAATGCCAAATCAGATTGAAATTAAACTGCAAAAAAAATGTTGTAAACCTGTGCAAATGCTCTTGAAGAATAATGTCGGAAAGATCACATGCGCTTGAAGTTTAAATGCTTAAACATTTCAAATTTGTTTGAAAAGGGCCATAACGAAATTGAATATTGACCACGTCAATACATTCATGTTTTTTTTTTTTTCGTTTTGGTTTTAAGGCCCTTTCAAGATTATTTCACTCATATCGAGCCGATCGTTAATCAGAGGTGGGCGAAAACCGGAGTACCCGGAGAAAAACCACCTGACCTTCCGTTGCAGAACTTGGCGTCTCACATGTGACCCGAGCGAGGCTCGAACCACAGCTGTGAGAGACCTAATGATCAAGAGTCAGCGCTCTTAACCACTAGGCCACGGAGGCCCGTTGTTTAGGTTTTGAGCTAAGAACTTCAAGCGCATGTGCAGAGACGAATATTTCTCAACAAATGCCATGACAAACAGTAGGGTTGATCAGCAGACTTTACGAAAACATGCCTATTAAAATAAATTGAAAACTGCCAACCCGCAGAAAAAGCGACCGACTGAAGTCGGTTAATTTTCTAAGAGTGCCCTAAAATCACCATGTCATTCTGTCAGTCTGTCAGTCTGTCTGTCCGTCCGTAACCCATTTGTGAAAATTGGTGATAGTGACTTAACCGCTTGGAATATTTAAACAAAGTTTGGCATTATGATAGATATCAATGAGATCTAACCAATGAACTTGCGAAATATTACATTCCTTTTAGTATAGCCTCGCCGAGGCGAAAAATGTGAAAATTTTCGAACTGCTTCTCCTCGGAAACCGTTGGGCCGATTGAAGTCAAATTTCATATGGAGCCTCTATGGGATGGGGAAAACCACTATTTGCTCATGGGGTCCAGGTCACATGACCAAAATGGCCGCCAAGTCATATATGGTCTGTCTGTCTGTCCGTCCGTAACCCATTTGTGAAAATTGGTGATATTGACTTAACCGCTTGGAATATTTAAATAATTTTTTTCCATACTGATAGATATCAATGAGATCTAACCAATGAACTTGCCAAATATTACATTCCATTTAGTATAGCCTCGCCGAGGCGAAATGTGTGAACATTTTCGAACTGCTTCTCCTCGGAAACCGTTGGGCCGATTGAAGTCAAATTTCATATGGAGCCTCTATGGGATGGGGGAAACCAAAATTTGCTCATGGGGTCCAGGTCACTTTACCAAAATGGCCGCCAAGCCATATATGGTAAAAACCCTTCAAAAATAGTCTTCTCCAGAACCACCAGGCAGATTTCCACGAAACTTGATGAATAGCATCTGGGACGTAGGCCCATCATTAATTGCTAAAATGGTGACCCTGGGTTGACAGGCTTGACCTTCTTTGTGCCTAGGTCAAACTTTGACACATATGCTTTTGTATTGGAAAAGTGAGAATGCATTTTATCCTGCAAACGATTCAGGATACAGTACTAAAGTATAAGATATATTTTTGCTCCTTACGATAAGGCGCATTTATTGGGGGAACCGTTTTAGGTCCAGGTCACATTACCAAAATGGCCGCCATACCCATATATGGTAACACTCATAAAGCTAAAAACATCCGGCGGGTCGTGCACTTCAGCTGAAGCACTGGTTTTACCCTAAAAACAATCAAAGCACTGAGAGTACTGGTAGGTCGATTGTCTCAGGGTGTAGTTAGGAAAAATGGGCCTGAGCGTGGACTGTTTCGTTTAACCCTTAAACTCCTTTACTGAAAGCAAACCGTGTAGACCATGATCAGACGCTGCGTTTTTCGGCGCCTGACCCTTAAATTCCTATAATCTAAGCAAACAGTGAACACAGAACGCGGCGTCTGATCAGGGTCTACACTGTTTGCCTAGCCCTACCAATGATTCCAGCCCAGATTTTACAGTAAACCTTTTCACGTAAACACGCTGACCTCACTGCGATAAAATTCTATAAATAACTAGGCACAAAGAATGTCAAGGTCAACCCAGGGTCACCATTTAAGCACTTTATGATGGGCCTACGTCACAGATGCTATTTATCAAGTTTCGTGGAAATCTGCCCAGTGGTTCTGGAGAAGACTATTTTTGAAGGGTTTTTACCATATATGGCTTGGCGGCCATTTTGGTCATGTGACCTGGACCCCATGAGCAAATTTTGGTTTTACCCATCCCACAGAGGCTCCATATGAAATTTGACTTCAATCGGCCCAACGGTTGACGAGGAGAGGCAGTTTGAAAATTTCACATTTTTCGCCTCGGCGAGGCTATACTAAATAGAATGTAATATTTGGCAAGTTCATTGGTTAGATCTCATTGACATCTATCAGTATGCCAAAAATTATTTAAATATTCCAATCGGTTAAGTCACTATCACCAATTTTCACAAACGGGCTACGGACGGACTGACAGACTGACAGAATGACACGTTGATTTTAGGGGACTCTTAAAAAAATCAACCGACTTCAGTCGGTCGCTTTATCTGCGGGTCGTGTAATCTGCGTGGATTCCTACAAATCAGTGATAGTCACGTGGACTCCAGCACTAATAGAAGTTTTGTCCTTTATACCTTTGGGTCGATTGATAAACAATCGACCCAAAAATGAAAATTTCAGAAAAAAAAATATCTGATACTTTTTATATTTCTGCTCAAAAAATAGATTGTGTGAACGCGCGGTTCTAACAAGTACCCAGAATCTATGTATATGGGCAGAAATATGAAAAATAAGGTTTACCCCTGTAAACCCCAGTTTCACTATATAAAAGTGGGGTTCAAGAGGGTCAAAATTATATAGGCGTGTTTTCGTGATGAGCTCCTTTTCCGACTACCCTAAATTCCTAAGCAGAAAAGCTCTTCAGTCCACGTGACTATCACAGACTTGTCCGAATTACTTTTTTTTATAGAAAACAGCCGCAGTGACTGAGGTCAGAGTGTTGTGTAAGAGGGTTATCTTGGAATAATAGGTTGGGCTTGACAGACAGTGAAGACCCAGAACAGACGCCACAGAATGCGGTGTCTGATCAAGATCTACACTATATACTTAAAAATCGGATTTCAAGGGTAAATTAAGCAGTTTAAATCACAGTCCAGGACTTTTTCCGACCTATAGTCAGCGACAATCGACCCACCAGAACTCTTTGTGCTTTGATTTTGCGTTTGTTATGTGTGCGCAAGTGCATATTTAAGTAAAGGAGGTTTAAATGGTTAACGCTGAGCAGAAATCGACCGTACATGAGTAGTGGTAAACCGCTTAGTGGGTCTTAGCCTGCCCAGGCAAAGTGGTGCGAGTTGGACCGTCCGTGCAATTGAAAGCAGGGTCTCCAAAATGACCCAAATAGTGTTGACGGGAAAGTTAAATCTCCCTCAAACAAACAAACATAACCACATAACTGTACCGACATGTTAGTTGTCTATGTTGATATTAGAACAGACTTTTTGTCATTCCTAACGGGGATTCACTGGGCAATGTCTTGACATGTCCCGTGCTTAGCTGTATTTGATACAAAAGTCACCTATCAGCGGTAATATGGTTTCTAATAAGTTGTTTGGAATTGTGGGTATACAAATGCTGACGGGTGGTCAATGTCAGTATGGTCGTCGTGATTTCCTCACCAGATGCAGTTTTGCAGCCAGTGTCGGACCCTGGATAACACAACGCAGAACTGTTCAAGACCGCTGTATCCTATAACTTGTCTACGGAAGGCTTTCTAAGATTTTTTAAAAAGCTACACGTGTATATTTAAACGAAATTTAGTAATCGGCATAATATGATTTAATAGAGAAGAAGAAGAAGAAGAAGAAGAAGAAGAAGAAGAAGAAGAAGAAGAAGAAGAAGAAGAAGAAGAAGAAGACCGTATACCTTGCCACACACCAATATGTCTAGGGATGGCTTTGTTGAACCGTAAATTTCTCATTTCGTAAATTTCACACCCAAATTTACATTTGGTCAATTTCGAAAAATTTTGATGTATAAAGAATTGGTAAGTATTCGTCACACCTGTGAAAAACTAGTGCGACTTTTTATTGGGTGTGAAGAATTGGTATCAATTCCTCACACATGTGAAGATTTCGTTGACAATGTCTGACGTGTAAAGAAATGTTTATGGGGTGTGGAGAATTTGTACCAATTACTATTACACCTGTCTTACATGTAATGAACTGGTACCGATTCCTCACACATGAGAAGAACTGGTACCAAATTCTCACACAAGAGTGTATTTGATACCAATACTTCACACATGTGAGGAATCGGTACCAAAACCACACAGAAGCCTCCGTGGTGTAGTGGTTACGCTACTCGCCTTGTAAACTAGGGGTCGCAGGATCGATCCCTGGCTTCTCCGGACATTCGGATGAGTCTTTAAACCGAGGTGCCGTCTCCATTATGACCTTAGTTGTTGGTGGGACGAAAAACTCAAACACTCACTCACTCACCAAATCCACACACATGTGAAGAATCTCAATTTGTAGCCTACCAACTTTCACTGGCTGTAATAGTTTCTGAAAAATTAATTATTTTAATTTTTCCTATAGAAAAGGACAGGTTGTAAAATTTGACCGTGTCTGGAGATAATGTGTGTGTGTGAATTCGGGTTTAACGTCGCTTTCAACAATTTTTCAGTCATATCACGACGGTGTCTGGTTGCGACAGGGAGCTCAATGCGCTGCCTCACTGAAGTATCATGTCCCAGACACATTACATGATACCACACCCAGTCACATTATCCTGACACTGGATCGACCAGTCCTAGCTCTACCCCGTAAATTTGAGTGCCAAGCGAGGAGCAGCTAGTACCATTTTTAACGACTTTGGTATGTTGCGGCCCGGGATCGAACCCGAGACCTCCCGTTCCCCGGAGCGGACACTCTACCAACTGAGCTATCGGGGCCGGTAATCCTAAGATCATCATTTTAACAAATTATGATGTGCTGGAGTCCTATCTGTTACATACAAAGTTTCTTGACTAGTCCTAGAGAAGCTTTTCAATGGTTTAACCATATATGGGCGTGGTAGCCATCTTGGTCATGTGACCCAGATGTCGTGAACAAACTGGCGTCCCCCCTACCCAAAGAGGTTCAAAACATGTTGGCTTTGATTGGCCAATCGGTTTTCATACATTACGAAAACACGTATGGGGCACCGTTTTACTATTTAATCAGTATTTATAGATATCCATAAATCGAATTATGGATATCCATAATTCGATTTATGGATATCCATAAATCAGCGGAATAATGGATATCCATAATTCGATTTATGGATATCCATAATTCAGATCGATTTATGGATATCCATAATTCGAATTATGGATATCCATAAATCACCGCCAAAGCTTTTGGTTTAATGATTTCTCCCTAAAACACGTGAATGTTTATTGTAAAAATCTTCAAAATCTTTAAGGCCTTCATCATCGCTGGAAGATGATGGCCGGTCAAAGGGACCTATCTGCCGTGCAGCCTTTTCAGCCCGTAAGGCTTCCAAAGCAACGGACGGCATACGCTGAACGCCCGCCGTGTGTGCAGTTAAATATCGGAACCAGCCGTAATATCTGGAAATTCCGGTCAACGCATCCGGTCCCTCTGGAATCACCTCTATGAGGACTGCGCACCTAATCGGACGAAAGATTATAATGATCCAAACAGGTAATCCGCTCATGCTTTCTGGAGAAAAATGCACACGGTCTTTTTATATAGTATTAACATATATCCATATAACACTCTATTTGACGGCCCCTGCCCATCGGGGCTTGAAGAAATAGATGGGCTGCATGATGCTTCCACGCAGAGCTGAAACCGACCCGCACACGAGTACTGGTAAACCGCTTAGAGGATCTAAGCCTGCCCAGGCAAAGCGGTACGAGTCGGTCCGTCCATGTTAATAAACCCTATTGGTTCATTTGGGCGGCAGGGCTTGAGATGTCATTTCATCTCAAGGTCGGGTAAAAGTCCCAAAAAATTGGAAGCAACGTCTCCAAAATGACCTTTACAGAGTTGACGGGGACGTTAAACCTCAAATCAAACAAACAAATACTCTACGTGAGATGTATGGAGTACCAAGCAGATTCAGATATATCTCCTGGCCCCCGCCCATTGGGGCTTGGAGAAATAGATTTGGCTGCATGAGCTGAGAGTACTGGTAAATCGTTTAGAAGGTCTAAGTCTGTCCAATGGGCGACAGGGATTGAGATGTTTGTTTGTTTGTTTGTACGATTTGAATTTAACGTGTATATATATATATATATATATATATATATATATATATATATATATATATATATATATATATATATATATATATATATATATATATATATATATATATATATATATATATATATATATATATATATATATATATATATATAATCTTTATTTTTTATTTTCCTCCAGATATGAAGAGCACATAATTCAACATTATACAAAGAATGAAACAGTGACGACAAGACAATTATTACAAAACAACAACAAAAAAAAAAAGTATATACATATATATATACTACATACAATACATATATAGGTCTAGATGAAAAGAAGAATAAATGCAATTCCTAAATTTAACACATGTTGAAAATGCAATTGAAAATGCAATTTTCAAGCCATGTTTGTCGACATTAATTTTATGTGCATGTGATCTGATCATACTAGCGGGCTACCGACAGACAAGCGCCCGTCCACGCCTCCTCTTACCCTCTCATCGAAACGAAATATAAGAAGACATGTTCGTGGAGACGTGGACAAGCGCCAAACCGCGGTAAGAAGTCTATAATAGGACCCTAGACATGGTGAAGAAGAAACTTCCAACAAACGAAGCACTTAAA
This sequence comes from Lucinisca nassula, assembly GCA_963580285.1. Taxonomy (NCBI): domain Eukaryota; kingdom Metazoa; phylum Mollusca; class Bivalvia; order Lucinida; family Lucinidae; genus Lucinisca; species Lucinisca nassula. The sequence continues at coordinate 177,442,773 of OY757013.1, forward strand.
CACCATGAGCAAAGATCCCTTTAAAAGAACAGCGGTGTAGAACCGCCCCAACAATGCGGTTCCCTCAATTTACATGTTCGCTTGTTTGATTTGAAGTTTAACGTCCCCGTTAATTGGTTAACACAAATTAGGTAATTCGATTTAAAAGTACAGCGGCGTAAAGCCGCCCCAACAAAAGCGGTACTAATGAGTGCCCGCAATTTACATCTTCGCTTGTTTGATTTGATGTTTAACGTCCCCGTTAACATAATTTAAGTTATTCCGGAGATGTTGTTTTCAACAGCTTAGCATACATATGTATTACCCATTTGAACCTTAATTGCAATCATATTAGGTTTCAAAATGTAACAGCTAGGTTAGGAGGAACTTTCATTAAAGCAATAAGAAATATTTTCAAGAAGTCATATATATCTGTCTCTGTATCCAGCGTTGCCCTAGAACCTGTAAAAAGAATATCTAACTGTTTCTCCGGGGGATTGGTAATAAAATTAGCGAAAAATTCTATTCCGAATCGGCCTATTAACCTACTCCACAGAGTTTCACGGAAGTTGTCAAGTTCAGTACAGTACAACAAGAGATGTTCTGTTTGTGACAAAATGAAATTACCACAAAGATAACAATATCGGTACCATTTCACAGAGAACACCCTTGCTAGCAGCCGAACGGCTTTCTGAGCTAAATTAAGATATTGTGGAAATTCTCTGCAAAACCTCCAAATCACAAATTCGTTATTTGGATCGAAAACATCTGATATACGTGCAAGTGGAGGGGATGCGACACCCCTAACTGCATCTTCGGATATGTTAAACACTTTGATTTTTTGTACAACTAAACGCTTCCAAGCGCCCTTGGAAATAAATGTCCCATTCTCAATAAAAGTGTGAAACACATATGTCATGGAATATTTTGCTAAAATCTTGTATATGTCCGGTATGAATCCACGCTGAGAGCTTAACCTGTTAGTGAAGCTAATCAGTCTATATAGAAAAACATCTTTGACCCTGTTATCTGTCTGTAAACAACACAATTGTCTGAAGAATATCAGCTTTCGGTATTCAATTTCTTGTTCAATATTCTGCAGTTTCAGTAGCGATAGAGCAAGATAGGTATTTGTTCGTTTCGGGAGTGACTGCATATATTTTACACAAAAACGATGTGCTACTTCCAACATATTTAAGTGTTTTGGACATAGATTATTCCAAAGTTCACAACCGTATAAGGCCTTTGGCATAACGATGGTTTTATATATATCCCTGAAAGTCAGTGGATTGAAGCCACCTTCATGCACACCGGTATTAGACAGACTTAGCAAGGTACTCTTTAGCTTAAGCGTTGCACTTTTAACAGATTCATCAAGGCACATATATTTATCACAGTCAATTCCCAGATGTTTATAATGGGTATCTTCTTCAATATAGGCGTTACCTAACCGCCATAGTCTGTTTGAACGGCGAAATTCTGACTCCTTCTCATTATATACTACCACAGTGCACTTAGACGGTTGGTACTCGTATTGCCACTTGCACGAGTTCCTAAAACAGATTTTAAGCATTTGATCTAACCCAACCTTTGAAAGTGACATCAGCACCATGTCGTCAGCAACAGCCGGGCTACCACATCTGACATTTGAGACACACATACCAAAACCGGACCTTTCTAAATCCCACAAAAGATCATTAGTATTTATCAAAAATAAGAATGGGGAGATGACTCCACCCTGCCTCGTACCCTGAAGAACTGGAAACCAGTTGGACTTTAGAGATCGTGTTCGAACACAGCTTTGCATGTCTGTGTATAAGTTAATCAACATTTTTAATATTGCCTTGTCAATACCACACTTAGCCAGTTTATACAACATACCGTCATGCCATACCTGGTCAAAAGCTTTACGTATGTCCAGGTAACAGACATACACTTTGCTTCCATTTTCTTTTGCGAAGTTTATTGTTTCACTAACCAAAAATGATGTCATCATGCATCCCATCTGTTTGCGAAACCCGCCCTGCAAGGGGTGAATAGGAGGCTGGATGGAGTCAAATAATTCAACTCTAGTTAAAAGTATGCGTTCTAGCAATTTTAGGACAACTGAAGACAGAGTGATAGCCCGGTAGTTGTCTGGGTTATCTTTCCTTCTACCCCCACCTTTGAAAATAGTTATAATTACCCCTCGTTTCATGTTCTTAGGCGCATACGACAATCGGACAACAGCAGTATAAAATTTGGATAATATGTCATACAGAAACTGACCGCCATAATAAAAATGCTCATACAACAAACCATCATCGCCTCCTGCTTTATTACGTTTAGTTAATTTTACGGCTGCTTCGACCTCTTCCGCACTTATAACCGGAAAATTTATGCTGTCTGAAGATAAAACCTAATGACCAATCTCATTGGTGACGGGCCTCCGTGGCCTAGTGGTTAAGAGCGCTGACTCTTGGTCATTAGGTCTCTCACCGCTGTGGGCCGAGCCTCGCTCGGGTCATAGGTGAGATGCCAAATTCTGCAACGGAAGGTCAGGTGGTTTTTCTCCGGGTACTCAGGTTTTCGCCCACAAAATTTGAAGTAACCTCTTCGAAATGACCTTTAGAGTGTTGACGGGGACGTTAAACATCAAATCAAACAAACAAAACAAAGCAACGATAGTTTATTATCAATCAGCCATTTCAAACAAACAAACAAAGCCTGACGAAGAATGCAAAAGTATTTTATTGTTTAACTGGGGTTAATTTCCAGTAAATCTGTCCCTTACACTCTCGTTGAATCATCGACATCCGTACCCAGTAACGTCGACAACTGGACCCCGCAAACTTTCACTTCATCGACAGCCGTATCGATGAAACTATAAACAGTTCCACAGATGCATATAAAGACATTTTGACACACAAATAAAAGGTTATCGCGTATGTTAATGATGTATCTGCATCATTTCGTCCTCGATATTCCATGACACTGAATAAGAACCACGCATTTCCCCGGAAGTACTTATTCTACATATTTTCCCGTTTAATTCCGCTCAGCGTCAAAACAGGCTATTAGTCAGACTTCCAAAACACTTGAAACTACAGCAAACTATTTCACAAACGATTTGACACCACAAAAATGGACAGACACACACAAAAATAACACATTTACAGCGAATTTATCGACTACCCTCCTCTGTCGACATCCGTACTGCTCGGTCGACAACCGTATTTCTCGGTCGACAGCAGCTTTACACAGTACCGGCTCGGTCGACAACACAGGTATAGAAAATGGTATTACCCCCGTGTTTGAGACATTTTTAAATCAATATACACCTTTGAGCTTCAAATGACAACAGGTATTCATTTTTAGGAACGCACTGCTTATGCACTTTATGTACTAAACAGCAGCAGTGCAGGCGTGGCAAAGGTGAGTTTATTTGTGTTGAAGTTTTACGTCCCCGTCTACACTATTGAGGTCATTTTGGAAACGTTACTTACGATTTTGTTGGACTAGACAAAGCGACATCTCTTGCCGTGCCGCCCAAAGAAATCACTAGGGTTTAAGGAGCGGTCCGCCTCGTACCACTGTTGGACAGGCTTAGACCTAAGCGGTAGATCGGTCATTTTCAGCTCTGCGCGGAAACACCATGGAGCCCAATCTATATCTATATAAGCCCTGATATATTGTTTTAGTCATTCAATGTGTGGTCCCGTTTCAATGTTTTGAAATGTAAATACATGTATATACACAATATGGAAATGTACAACTGGAATACGAGTGCAAGGTGGGCGCTGCTTCTGGCAATACCGGCACTTTTTCCATAGATTCGAAAGAAAAAGATCTAGGGATAAATTTTACGGAGTCGCTTAAATTTTGTATGCTGTTGGACGCGCAAACTCGAATTTTCGTCTAATTCAGGGGAATGGGAACATCTTCAGGGGAGGCTACACCTACAAAAGTATTTGTGTCTCTCAAGTCAACAAGGGTCACCTATCAAAGGAAAGAATTTGCTCCCGAGGAGCAAAATATTTCCTTTAAGTGGAGACCACTTTATCAGTGGGACAGGGCTTATAGATAAGCAAACAGGAAGTCCCGAATCTTGTCTCCTTTTGAAAAATGACGGAAAAATCTGCCGGGTGTTCCCATTTCCCTTAAGAGATTCCTTCATTTAAGAGTTGACCCCTATTGACAAGGGAGATAAAAATACTTTTGCAGGATTTGCCTCCCCTGAAGGTGTATCCATTTCCTTTAAAAGAAAGGATTTGCTCCAATTGGGAATTAAATTCTTGTCTCCATCGAAGACGGGTGATTTTTCGTTGTGTGTTTGTTTGATTTGATGTTTAAAGTCCCCGTTACCACTGTTTAGATCAGATTAGAGACATTGCTTCAAATTTTGTGGGACTTTTACCCGACATAGAGATGAAATGACAACTCAAGCCCTGTCGCCCAATGAAACCAATAGGGTTTATAAGCGGTTTACAGTACTCGTGTGCGGTCGGTTTCAGCTCTGCGTGGAAGCATCATGCAGCCCATCTAATTCTTCAAGCCCCGATGGGCGGGGGCGATGTCATTGTGTATAAAATAATTTTCATCCAGCTTCGATCCATGGTGAATGATATTTAAGGCCCGACTCCCAGTCAGGGGATAAAGATTACTCTAACTAGATTCAGATTTTCAGGACAACAAGATCATTTACTTCAAAGATGAGAAACCGCCATGGTGCGGTGGTTAACTGTTACTGGCCTTATAAATCATAGGGTCGTAGGTTCTATTTGGGGCTTCTCCAGGCTTAAAACCATAACCACGTTGGGACTTCCTGTTTGCTTTTGTATAAGCCCTGTCCCACTGGAAAGGGGAGCAAATTCTTTTCTTTAAGAGTTGACTCCTCGGGAGCAAATTCTTTCCTTTAAGAGTTGACCCCTATTGGCAAGGGAGAAAATACTTTTGCAGGAGTTGCTTCCCCTTAAAAGAAAGGATTGCTCCCATGGGAATTAAATTCTTGTCTTTAAGAGTAAACCCAACACTCCATTGAAGACGGGTGTTTTTTTTTCGTTGTATGTAATATATTTTTTCATCCACTGAATATATTTTATCATATGACGTCGCGTCTTAGAGTCTAATTTTTCGATAATCAACTAGTGGATTAAATATGCAAATTAGCTAGATACGTCCCTTAACGTTACATGTACGACGTCCTTAACGACGTCGCGTTTACTAATGGCGGAATATTGATATTTTTGTAAACAATCGTCAATAAAATGCGTTTTAAATATCATATGATAAATAGAATCTTGCATTCGCGCTCATGTATTATTGAATTAATTAAAAAAGAAAGCCAGTCGAGGCACGAAGCCCTCTCTACGAACAGAGAAGCTCTCCGGTCCCAGATTAACAGAATCCGTGAGACATTCAGGCGGCTCCTTCATGAAGACAAGACGCTGGCTGAGCGAATGCGGACACTCTTCCGCGAACAGGGGATAACGATCGTGAGCGGTTGGGATGGCAATCTCGACCCTAGTGCTTGCGCTCACCGGCGGCGGTAGGGTACCGGCTACCAAGCCACCCGGTAAGGGCGGTGTTAAAGAGTGAGTAAAAAACACCTACAGTCCCTCGGGCGTGCCCTGGCCAATATGGCCGGCAAGGCCGCGGCTGCCCTGCCCGGAATCATCGGGTCCATCGACTCTTGGCTCTTGAGCACGCTAGGGAAGGCCGCTTCATGGCTCGCAGATAATTTATGGGCCTTGGTCATCGGCGTCGGGGCCCTTCTTCTCTTGGCTGCAAGGGACTGGCTAGTCAGGGACTGGCTAGCGAGACCGCGCATATCACTCCGTTATAAACCAAAGCCCCACTAGGCCGAGTGCAATCCCTGCAACTATGAGAGCTGTTTTTTCTTCTTCATGGTCGAGACCGGATTTCCAGTCTGCTGGCGGAGCAACCGCGGCAGACGTAGGCGACACTTCGGGTGGTGGCCCTGCGAAGACCCTACGGGTCTGCGGATCGGTCCCGGCTGGTGAGGCAGTTTCCCCTGGAATGTCCTATCGACTTCAGAGGCAGGATTGATCAGTGCTACCTTGTTTATTTCTGGGTTGTGGCCGATGACAGCGTCTGACCCCGCTATTTGGATTTGGTTATTATAACCTTGGACATTACCGGGATGGAGTACCAAGTCGCTCGGCATCAAGTAGAGCGCTCACCCGCAGACGTAATCCAGTGGTGTGGATACATATTGCAACGTCTTTTGATAGCGATCGATGCTGCTGGGAATGTCGACGGGTGAGGCGATGGCGTCTTCGAGATTCGCCGTAAACTGCTTTTGGGCGTCAAACCCTGTCCCGACTTTGAGAATGTTTGAACGGGTCTGAGCTTGCGCTCCCGAGATTGCCCAAACGTAACTCCGAATCGAGTCGTTGAGGCGTTCGACACCCGCTTGCGTGAACCCTTCTGATTTATCTAGAATGAACATCGCCCACGCCTTTGAAATATCCACATTATGGCGTATGGCATCCTTCGGATGAAAGAAGGGGCCATCGGAGCTGTGATCACTGCGTTATTACCCCGAAAGGGGTCATGAAGGTACTAAAAGATCCGAGGCCTTGACACCCGTAGTCCAACTTTTGCCTGTAGAAGGCGAAACAGCGACCTCCTCGCAAAGCCGCCTGTAGGCCCTGGAGTCTTATTGGTTATCGAACCATGAATAGGACTCGTCCCCAGGGAGTGCGACTTTTAGCTCCTCAAACAGACGCCCCGTTTTATAATAGACATGAACGCAATACAGGCGTGCAAGAAGGGGCTCCTCCGCTTGGAAATGGTTCTGGAATGAAACACCACATCCGGCGGTTTCGCACCAAACCGCAAAGTTCAGCTGGCACTGCCACCAGCTGAAGGGGGCGTGCTGCCAGCTGTCCTACGCCTTGTTTGCCTTAGTGACGTCCCCGGTAAGCGGAGGATTTTGATAATGTTGCCAGGTGTCCCACGCCTTGTTTACCCTAGTGACGTCCCGAGTAACCGAATGGTTTTGATAATCGAAGATGTTCGGGTACTTGGCAAGGAAGTGACTTCCCTTATCGTCGACCATTATGACTAGGGCGGGCGCCCCCGCTGCTGACTCCTTATATTTGAAAAGGCCACCTGCCTGATATTTTGCCGAGCTATTAAACGTAAACGCCTTTGTATCCATACCCGTTTTGGTGCTTAATAATTTTATTATTATGTACATCACACTCACTGACGTTCAAAATGATGTGCCTATCAATCTTGCCAGGACCCTGTCTGCGTGTGAGCGAGAGATTGCTCTCTGCGAGTTGGCGTATTATCACTGGTGGTACAACATATGCATGGCGAAAAGGAACAATAAGATCTCAAATAAAAATACTGAAAAAATAAACAATACCTGACGGGTATTATAACGTCTGTGAGTTGAACGAAAAGGTGTTTCAGCGGTTGAACGCCGAACTCACTCTAGATGAACCCTCTGGTCTACTGCAGTTAAGGGTAAAGCCCGGAGAAGTTATAACAATGAATCACGAATTAGCTAATTTCTTAGGATTTTCCCACAACATTTTCAGACCCCGTCCCTTGGCGCTGATCAATAACAATGGCCATAACATGGAAGGAGGCCGCACAGAGACGTTCACTGCTATGAGCCACACAAGCTGGCCGCCCATCGTGAGGTCTACTTTCATCTTGCTGAATTAAGTATTCAGACAATCTGCATAACGGTCGCCCCTCTTCACTGCTTAGATCTGTCCCCGTCGAGAACGAAAAGTGTGGATCTGGTAGAACTGAATCATTTCCTGTCTTACTGTACAAGAGGTTGTCGTCAGGGCCTATTTCACGGCTTACTATCTCACTTAGGGATACCAACGGGGTGATGTTGCTATTCAAGTATATGAGCGCAACCCTACATATAAGGAATGGTTGACGCAAGCGGCCCCAGTGGGATCAGAAAACGCCCTGGGTGGCTTTGGCTGATCTTGGAGACACCGAGGGATTCGATAAGGATGGGAAGCAAGATCGCTTGTAGGCCTTCCAGCTCTCTGATGGGGTGTACAAAAGAAAAGAGGTCCCCCAAGCGACATAGATACCTCACATGCCGTTCCAAGGCGGGTTCATACGCTTGCCTTCACTGGGAGCAAGTTGGTTGCTTTTGCGGACCCCGTCCAACAAACAGGCTGGCTTATTGACATACAAATTTCGTCTCCGTACGTTGTGACTGGAAAGCAGCACAAAGTTAGGAAGGTAGTTAATAGTGGCACTCAACTGTGCTCGTATATCCCCGGGACGAAGAACATTGTCGTTTCCGTGCTAAAGACAAGCAACGACCGGCAGGGAATCCTGAAAATAGTCTTCGAATTCCCCCCTAGCGGGAATCATTGGTATGGACTTGCCAACATCATCGATCATCCTTGATCTAATTCTCGGAGATAGACCCGACGACTTTGTTGATGTGTTACCCGGTTTCAAGCTCAAGTGGAGTCAAACAAATGCTATTAAAGACCTTGGGATTTATATACAAGTACAGAGTTAATAACACAACGAATTCTCCCGCAGATTTGACTTTTGTCCAGGTAACGTGGAGTTTTTGAGGAGTGACTTGTTAACATATGTCGTCTGTAAACGTTAACAATTTGTTGTTTGGTCCAAATCTGTCTACTAGGGTCCAGTTGTTCAAAGCATTATTAGCTTTAAGAAATTAATGACCTCGTAAGTGGTCAAATTATTATTATTATTTATTTATTTTCTTTTTATTTCTTATTTTATTATTATTATTATTTTTTTTTTTTTGGTATTTTTGCAGAAAAAGGTAAAACTTTGATTTATGTTTCAGCAATATTAACATCTGTTATAATCGCTAATTAAATATTACAGAGATAAATAAACATTGGCGACGCTAATGGTTTTGAACAACAGGCCCAAGAAACTAATACACGGGTCTTACGTCTCAACTGGATATATGTACCATTATTTTCCATCTGCCCCCCTCCCCCAGAGAGAGAGACAGAGAGATACAGAGTGAGCGAGAGAGAGAGAGAGAGAGAGAGAGAGAGAGAGAGAGAGAGAGAGAGAGAGAGAGAGGAGAGGGGGGAGGAATGCTTTATCTAAGGAGCTCCCCAAATCTTGTTCTTGTGTTTCGTTTCGACAAGGGCGAGATATTCGGGGATCTTCAATAAGTTCTAAATATTAAACAGCCTAATGGGTATTGTGTTTTTCTTCGGGTACTCCGGTTTCCGCATACCTCTGATTTAAACTCGGCTCAAAATAAATTTTACAGGGGCCTCACTGAGGCGAGTCAGATTGACAACGGGTAAGAAGTGGCAATGATACAATACAATTCCTATATTAAGACCACCTTTGGGACTGTTCAAAAGTGGTCTTTAAGACCACTTTTGAACAGTCACAAAGGTGGTCCCTGACCAGAGGACACTAAGGGTAGAACACACAAAGAAAGATTAAGTGACGCCTTCAAAATAAGCTTTTTATAGCAGAATTAGTCTTAATTTAAGGTGGTCTTATTAGCGGAATTTCACTGTAGTATGAATTTATTTATTATTATGACCATGGTTAGTTTAAATTTATTTCTTACGGGCATGCTTTCATGATCTTGCAGTTTTCATGTTTGTCAGAGTACAACTTCACAACAGGCGCTTAATGGGTGAGTCGATGTTCAGGTAACGTTTTAAAAACGTTATCTCAGCGTTCATCCGGCATCGGTTAAGACTAATGTAAACCTACAGAATACAACGTACCGAGTTACATGATTTTTAAGTGACGTCAAGTGACGTCAGTTTAAATAGACGATCTTGCTTGAGTGTTCATGTATGGTTGAATTTATTAAGCGAGCTGTGGAAAGGGAATAGAATGGGAGGCCACGCCGAGAATTTTATCCCTTTTCCTCAACGAGCTTGATAGACTTAATAATATATGAACGCATTTATCATATGACATTTAATACGGATTTTGTTCACCATTTGTTTGCATCAATGACAGTACTCCGCCATTATTAAACGGATTCTTTTTTTTTTTTTTTTTTACATAGACGCGACGTCATACGATAAACCATGGTTCTCTACGTCTGACTGGCCGATGGCTGTTGTATTGTTTGCAGAAAAAAAACAGTGCCTATATGTTTTTATCAGCTTTAAAAGTTTGTTTTATAAGCTGCATTTTTTTCCTCGCCTAATGATGAGGAGAAAGTAACTATGAAAAAATAAACCTAACTATTCTGCTGTTCAAGGAGCTGTGAACGCCAGCGGATAGCTAGCAAAGTTTACATGAACCTCACTCGTGGTTCATTATCTTGGCAGGCAACCCGCTGCGTTTATACTTTCATGAACAGCAGATAAATGAAATTCATTTCTTAAAAGAATAGTGGTTTAAATATTTCACTAATGATGCCAGGAGTATTTTCATTTATACAAATTCCAATATTGTTAGCATTATTTAGTTATGTACATACTTGTCAGTTACCATTTACTATGTTGTTTATCTAGTAGTTATTTATCTTATGTTTATCTATTTTCATATCACTGTCGGGAGTTCTGTTGGGCTGGAGAGTGTGCGGACGGTCATATGGAGGTTCTCTTTCGGACAATAACTTACTAGATCTATGGGTATTTCTGTAGATCAATGGAGAGTCTCCATAGGACTGTTTCACGCTTCCACCGCAGCCTGTGGCCATAGACGTATCTATTTTAGGTACAAGCAATTTTTCTTCCTTAATGTCATTCTTCTTTATATTAAATATTTTCTTAGGTCCGTTAATGCTTTCCTAATGGACAGCACTTGTAATATAAGTTTTCATTTCATAATGCTTTTGCTCTTGCTTCAGTCTTTCGATATAGAACCGAACCCTGGTCCAGCTAACACATCGACTGATCTCTCAATTTTACACCTGAATATAAGGAGTATAAGAAACAAAATTGAATATGTTAAGGATTATTTCTCAGATTTTGACATACTTTGCTTTACTGAGACACATCTTGATCATAGCATCACGAATGATATGTTATTCCTATCAGACATTTTTGATGAACCTTACAGAAAAGATAGATCCAACCATGGTGGGGGTGTGATGGTTTATCTTAATTCAAATCTTATTCACTCAAGAAGAACTGATTTAGAAGTATTCTGTGATGAGTCAATCTGGGTGGAAGTGAAGATTAATCACGTAAATTATCTCATTGGTCTATTTTACAGTCCTCGAACAGCTGACATTGACTTTTTTCATAATTTGAACTTAAACATCGAGGAAGCACTTGATCTTTCCAAGAATTTGATAATTCTTGGTGACCTCAATGAAGACCTTTCGAACTCTAATTTTCACAGTTTAAAAGATCTTATTACTATTAATTCACTGCAGAATATTATTCATGAAGGTACTCGTTTACAAGCTATATTAGACCCTATTCTAATACCTGACGATATGTTATACTCAGATTCTGGTGTTCTAGAAACTCCAACTGATATAAGTGATCACAGAGCGACCTTTATTAGAATCCCTTTCCATTACAGTTGTCAGGCAACTTTTAAGAGACTTGTATGGTTATACAGATATGCTGATTTTCAACAACTGAAAACTTTAGTTTCAAACTATGATTGGAGCATTCTGTCTGAGGGTTCTGTAAATGAAGCTTGTATGAAGTTCACTGATAAATTTCTGGAATTCGTAAAATTATGTATACCTTCAAAAATTGTAACAGTTCGTCCAAATGATAAACCTTGGTTTGATGCAGAAATTCGCCATTTTATTCGTATAAGAGATAAACTCAGAAAGAAATCAAATAATTCTGGCAGTATCAATGATTGGAATAAATTTAAACAAATGAGAAATAAAGTTAACAATCTGAAAAAAAAACACGCCAAAGAAAAGTTTTATAACAGTTTGGAAATTTCTTTGTCTGATTTTCAAAACAATGACAAGAAAAAATTTTGGCAGGTCATCCGGCATTTTGTAAAAAATAACAGCAACTCTGGAAATATACCTCCATTGTTAAACTCACTTCAAGACCAGAATGTCTATTGTTTTACTGACAGTGAAAAGGCTGAATGTCTTAATTCCTATTTCAGTTCAATTTGTGATCTAGGTGATAATAACACACAACTGCCTGCATTTCAATCTATAACTGATAATTCTCTTTCTAATATTGTTTGTACTCCGGAAGAAATAACAGAACTGATATTAATTCTGAATCCTAACAAAGCTACGGGTCCTGATGCCATAAGCAATAGGATGCTTAAGGCTGTTGCTAGGGAAATATCTATCCCCTTGTCAATTATCTTTAACAGATCTTTTCGTGAAGGTTGTTTTGCAGATATATGGAAAACATCCAATGTGCTGCCTCTATATAAGAAAGGGGACAAATCGATTTTATCCAATTATAGACCAATTTCACTTTTAAGTGGTGTTGGAAAGCTCCAGGAAAGAATAGCACATAAAAATATGTATAATTTCTTCCATGAAAATAACCTTTTATATAGATACCAGTCTGGATTTTTACCTCAACATTCTACTACTTTCCAATTAATAGACATCTTTCAGCATATATGTCAGACCTTTGATAATAATCAGTTTTCCTGTATGATATTTTGTGATGTGTCAAAAGCTTTCGATAGAGTATGGCATAAAGGGCTCCTTTTTAAATTAAAACAGCATGGTATAACTGGTTCTCTTCTTAATTGGATAAACGATTATTTAAGCAATAGAAGACAAAAAGTTGTTATAAGGTCCTGCACTTCAAGTTCTAGAGATATACATGCTGGAGTCCCTCAAGGTTCTGTGCTAGGACCACTGTTATTTCTCATATATGTAAACGACATTTCTGACTCACTGCTAAGTTTGACTCGACTTTTTGCCGATGACAGCTCTTTGTATTATGCAGCGTCCTCAATTGCTGATATAGAAGGAATCATAAATCATGACTTACATATTCTTTCTGGGTGGGCTAAGCAATGGTTAATTACCTTTAATCCTTTAAAAACCGAGGCAGTGTTTTTCACCCTTAAACATTTTGAAAATTATCCTCAAATTATTTTCGATAATACCCCGATACAATTTGTAGAGGCTCACAAGCATCTAGGTTTAACTTTTAGTAGTAATGGTCAATGGCATAGACATATAGAAAATATAATAACCAGCGCATCCAAGGTCATAGGGATAATGCGAAAACTGAAGTTTACATTTCATAGAACTTCTTTAAACCAGATATATATTTCATACGTATTACCTATCCTTGAGTATTCTTCAATAGTATGGGACGGCTGTTCTGCTTATGATAAGCAAGCCCTTGAAAAGCTTCAAAACGAGGCGGCTAGATTAGTCACGGGTCTTACAAGGTCCGTGTCACTTGAAAATCTTTATAGAGAATGTGGTTGGGAACCCTTATCTGACAGACGAAATTATCAGAAATTGGCTTTTATGTACAAGGTAAATAACAACTTAGTTCCCTCATATATAACCGATCTTATTCCTCCGCTAGTTAGAGAAGTCACAAAGTATCCTCTGAGAAATAGCAGCAACATCACAGTTCCATATACTCGCACAGAAATTTCTAAACGGTCCTGTATACCCTCTTCTATCTCCTTATGGAACTCTCTTGATAACGATGTTCGTGCAGCAGGAAGTATATCAGCCCTTAAACAACATTTAAAAAATAGTTACCCTCGAATTCCTAAAATTCCTGTTTATTAAACCAGTGGAGAAAGGTTCTTCTCTGTTATACATGCAAGGATTAGGAACAAATGTAGCAATCTCAAAGGAGATTTATATTCTAATCATATTTGTCTTTCGCCATACTGCAGTTGTTCAGAAGTTATTGAAGACGCTGAACACTTCTTTTTTAGATGTCCAAATTTCCTCACAGAACGTGTTACTTTGTTCCAGACTACCAGACCTTTTCACACTCTGTCCTTGAACAAGATTTTATTTGGGGATCCTTTCTTGACTGATCAGGATAATCTACTTATTTTCGGTGCTGTCCAAAAATTTATCAAAGATACTAAACGTTTCAATAATTCTTAAAAAATACATGTATGAACATGCATCTCTTTTGACAGATCATGAACCTGTCTATTATTTACTTGTTAAAAGTGGCTGCCTTGACTTACAGAATTTCCCGACATGGTTATTTATTTATTTATTTATTTATTTATATTTATTTATTTATATATTTATTTATTTATTTATTTATTATTTATTTATTTATTTATTTATTTATTTTTATTCATTCATTTATTTCAATATGCTGTATTATATTTAGCCATTACCATGTGCATAAATAATTTGTGTGTATAATTGTAGGGGAAGGGCCGTAACTAATGTTGTGAGAACTTGTGGCCCAACCCCATTGCTTGCTATTATATGCAATAAAATATGATTAAACTATACAAGTACAAGAAACGCCTTGGGTGCAGTTCACTCTTGGAGGAATCCAACACCATGTTGAATACCGCCTTTTAGACCTACATAATATTTTTATTGGCCCAGTGTCTCTCAAAAGGCTGCGATTTACACCCGTTGCGCTCACAGCAGACCAAGCTATTGCTTGTTTGATCTGAGGTTTAACGTCCCCGTCAACACTGTAAAGGTCATTTTGGAGACGTTGCTTCCAATTTTGTGGGACTTTTACCCGACATTGAGATGAAAGACATCTCAAGCCCTGTCGCCCAATGAAACCAGTAGGGTTTATAAGCATGGACGGGCCGGCTCGCACCGCTTTGCCTGGGCTGGCGTAGATCCTCTAAGCTGTTTACCAGTACTCGTGTGCGGGTCGGTTTCAGCTCTGCGTGGAAACATCATGCAGCCCATATATTTCTTCAAGCCCCTATAGGCGGGGGCCGGCAGACCAAGCTATAGTCATTATTAGCCAGTAGTCTATTTAAACCCACCCAGCTCGAGGGGTAGTACACGATTGGCCTCTACCCAAGACTTGAAATAATCACCGACTTCAGAGATTTACACCCTAGTAATATTCATTTAGAGCGAAAGATTGGATCATATTAGTACTATGACTCTCTATCCACCACTTAATACTGGAGACAAACACCGCCTTCAGCACGTGTCCGAGGTCAAATTCCGTCTCGAAAAAAGAACGAGACTTCAGAGCCACGCTGTACAAGAAATACAGACGTGGGGCTAATGTTGTTGATGGGATTGATACCACACTTACTGCGGCTAGCGTATGGCTCGCTGCTTCCGGCGTCGGGCTCTTGTCGACTATCATCGCAGTGCCTGTCGCTCCTAGCCTTCAAGCTGGGGCGATTGTGTGTAGGTTGCTGGGGGTCGGCGGGAAATGTATTGGACGAAAACTCCAAACAAAAGACAAAAGCAAAAAAACTCGACGAGATTCGTATCTTGGCTGAGTCAAAACTGAACTCAATCGCAGACCGCATTTCTATCGCGCTGAATGACGATGATATATCTGAAACAGAATTTCGCATGATTCTGTGTGAAGTCGACAAGTTCAATCAGATGAAAGAAGAAATTCGTGGTCGCCAAAACGGGACTTGGTTTTTCAGAGGAGGAAAAAAAAAGTTGTCTTAACGTGCGAAAGACGAGGCGTCAATGACGGCCCGTATCAAGCTGTTGGAAGAGTTGGACAAAGCTGGTCACAGTGGCGCTTCAACATGAATATTTCTTAATGGCGAGCTTAATGTTTCCGTTAGAGACTTACCCGTTGCAGAGCAACGATAGCAATGCTAACAAAGCAATAAATACATTGATCGGAAGTTGTCTATCCGCCTTGCGGATATTTATTATAGCCCTAAGGGTTACTGGAGGGGTCTTGGGGCCATAAAGAAGCTGGCTTCTGTGGCTAAGACCTCAGAAGATGTGGCCCGAGCTTGGTTGAAGAAGCAGGTCATCTGGCAGATCTACCTCGCCGCCCGCAGCACATTTCACGACCAAAATTCGACATCACCACGTAGATTTTCCCATATTCTTAGAGATTATCTTATCTTCGATATTGCTTGCTTCCCTCTTCAGAGAGGTCAATATCTCCGTCAATATTATCTATATCTTCTCTGTACTGGATTCAAGTCGATTCAGACTATTCCATATCAACCTATAGAATTCTTTGATAGTCGGCCCATCTGTAGCGAACTTCGTTCGCGACTTGGCTTGGCCGATGCTATTGCGTAGCAACATGCGTAGATCTTCGACGATATCTCCGCTCTTTCGGTTGTCTCCTCTCTTTCCGCTGCCTCCTCTCTTTCAGCTGTCCACTCTCTTTCTGTTGCCTCCTCTCCTTCGATTGCCTCCTCCCATAGCTTCTGAACCCTTGCAGATCCGATGCCAAATTCCTTCTTTACCTTGCTTATTGGCACCTTACCACACAGGGATTTGATTTCATGGATTTCTTCCTGGGATGGATCTTTCTTAGGAACCATTGTTCTTCCTATGAATTCATAATTCTTTAGATGGACCGACCCAGCTCCTCTAAAATGAATCCATCTCTTCTTGCGTAACATCTGGTGCAGTTGCTGTGCAACGATCTTTGTAGCCAAAAGCTAGTGTATCCACCCAATTTTCTGCGATCCAACGCTTTGAATCGAAGGACGAAAGCGACACCTTGTTGAGATGCTGCCCGTAGATGCGATGGCACTCTGACCTAAGAACATCCATGTGGGACTTTATGTAACATTCACCGGAGATTGCCGATAATTATTGGTTTTCCGGGACACATGCTGACAGTCATGCTATCTGTATGAATGATTACCGATTTGCATTAGCTTTATAGGGAAAACTGCATTTAAACCTTTATAACTTTATTATATTTAAATTTAGAATTGAAGTTTTGTAAAATTTTGTAGAAAAATCCAAGAGCTTTCTATTGATATATTTTTGTCTGATTTGGAAAAGATCTACTTGCTTCCCTATTGTATTTAGTTACAGCCCTGTATTTCCCTTAATGGTGTCATTAAAAATAGCGAAATCATGCGTCTAACCGATTTTGGACTAGATTCATTCTTCAATTATTTTTGTAAGGTTTTGAATTCTGTTGGATCCATATGGTGAATTTTCCAAACTTTACAAAGATATAAGTTAGACTATTCTGACTTGTTATCTTTTTGCTTCCCCGTATTAGTAAAATTGTGCTAGAACCGAGTTGCACTATTCAACATTTCGGTTGAAAATTGCCTAAGTCCACACAGTTTCTATTCACAATAGCTTGAAATTAATGTTAAAACAAACAAATGATCATTTACTGACAGAAATTGGTGTTTGGTAGTTTTTGGAAATATTCGTTTTAAAGTAATTAGTCGACACTGTATTATTATTGTTATTGTTTGTACTATTATGCCGCTTTTTTTTTTTTTTTTTTTTTTTTTGGCTTTTTATATTCAATAAATAATAGAATATTTTTTCTTCATTTATTTCTTTGTGTATTTTGCAAATAGTATGTCCTGGCGAGAAAGATAGTTTCATACATTATGATCGGCAAGAAAAAATGTCATTTGGATACAAAATATTATTTTTGCAGAAATCTTATTTAAAACATTCTTCATTTGATCTTAAAATTTGTTAAACTTGATAGTTCCACCAATAATGCACACCATATATGGAAATCAAAGATTTCGAAATTTTCAACTGTGCTTTTTCAAAATATTGCTGTGGTCACAAAAGAAATACCTTTGTGTCAAAAGACAACACAAAAAAATGCATTATTATTTATTTTGAATACCATTAATAAATAAATCTTTACGTTAACACGCCCATGCCAAAAAGGGCAAGATTTCATGGCTGTAAAAAAGGCATTTACGCGATATTTTTCTTATTTCTGCTCTAAACATAGATTGTGGGTGCTCGTTAGAATAGCCTCAATGAGGCGGTTCTACGAGTATCCACAATCTATGTTTTGGAGCAGAAATAAGAAAAATGATATTTTCCTTGAAAACCTCTCTTTTCTCTATATAAAGTGGGGTTAACAAGGGTAAACATTTCATGGACGTAATAAATGAATAAATAAATAAATAAATAAATAAATAAATAAATAAAAGCAGTTTCATCCAAACATTACGATAACATGCTCATGTAATATAGTGCAATGTTAAATGGCTCCAGAAATGATTCTTTGTGAGAATTTTCTTTTTTCTGCCTCAAAATATATATTGTGGGTAGTCGTAAGAACCGCCTCATTTCTTACTTCTGCCCCAAAACATAGATTGTGGGTACTCGTTAGAAAAAATAAAATTTAAATCTTTATCAAAATCAATCTTAAGCGCTGATATTG
Source organism: Lucinisca nassula (assembly GCA_963580285.1). NCBI lineage: Eukaryota > Metazoa > Mollusca > Bivalvia > Lucinida > Lucinidae > Lucinisca > Lucinisca nassula. The sequence goes on from OY757013.1 coordinate 177,460,967, forward strand.
CGCATCCCAGTGTAGGGAGGGGTTGTCTTTGACAAACATTTTTTTCTGATAATTATGGTCAGTAGTGTAATCGATTACGCAATTCTGTCTATCAATATGTTTCCTTTGATTTCCGAGTTTTTTTGTACATGATTTATTTACTTGTTCGTCACACGTTCCTATTCAACTAAACTTGAAGGTTAGATATCAAAATAAATCGGTCCAAAACGAAACTGTTAAAATTCAAAAAATTGTATGGGATAATGATAAAAACACTGAATTTAATAGGCAACTAAATGAGCAAATTCCACGGTTAAACGCGTTGACTGAGGAAATAGTTAATTCGGAAACTGAAGTGAATTATGGTATCGAATCTTTTGGTGATATACTGTACTCCACTGCGTTTAAAGTGTTCGGCGTAAAGAAGCAATTTACACGATCGAGTGATAATCCTGTCCGAAAATATAATAGCCCGTGGTTTACTTCAGAATTCGAGGTGGCGAGACAACAATTGAAAGCTGTCAATAGGGCATATCGTAAATATAGGTCAAGTTATTGTCGTGGTGTTGTCATTGAGAAGCGTAAACAATATTGTAAGGCTAAACGCAATGCGAAAATAAAATTCAAAAATGAGCAAAAACAATTTTTTTCGGAAACCGCGAAAAATGAGCCACAGAAATTTTGGGACGAGATCAGAAAAATTAGAGGAAAGAGAACATGTTCTAGCGAAATATCGACGGACGACTTTTATGTTCATTTTAAAGATTTGTTCTCGGCAGAAAACATATATCATGATCAAGAAACTGATTTTTTTTTTACAAAATCAAGATTTTTTGCATAATTCGAATGAGCAATTGGACTGCAGTATTACTCTGACCGAAGTACAAAATGCTATTAATATGCTAAAACGCCGAAAAAGCCCCGGAATCGACATGCTTTTGCCCGAGATATTCCTTGAAGGTCGTGACTTATTAGCCCCAGTCTTATGCAAATTATTTAATTTTATTTTTGATAATGGTATCTATCCAGAATACTGGACCAAATCAATGTTGGTTCCGATTCCTAAGAAGGGTGATAAAAAGGATGTGAATAACTACCGCGGCATTTGCTTATCAAGTATATTTTCAAAAATATATTCACAAATTTTGGACTCGCGCTTGCGCAAATGGTCAGAGCAAAATGACGTATTATCAGAAGCTCAGTTTGGTTTCAGACAGCAAAAAAGTACCACTGACTGTATTTTTATTCTTCATGCTTTAATAAACAAAGTTATAAATTGTGAACGAAAAAAAAACTATATTGCGCCTTCATAGATTTTCAGTTGGGCGTCGAAAGTTCGACAGCTTATGAATGACCTAGGTTTCAGTTATCTCTGGAATAATATTGATATTACAAATTTACAATTGACAAGTATGATTGAGAGAGTCTACGACCAGTACTATCAAAAATGGTATGAGGCGTTAAGAAAATCAAGCAAATTGTCCACATATAATACTATCAAAACTCAAGCAGGCATTGAAAAATTTCTTTCAGTCGTCAAAAATAGTAGACATAGATCAGAATTAGCAAAATTTAGATGCTCAGCGCACAATCTGGCTATTGAAGAAGGTAGATTTGGAAATGTGGAACGAGATCAGAGGCTCTGTGTTTGTTGTAATATGTCAGTTATCGAAGATGAATATCATTTTCTTCTCACATGTCCTTTTTATCGAGAAATACGTATGAAATATTTACCAAGGTTTTATTATACTTGGCCAAACTTAACCAAATTTAGGTCGTTGTTACGCACACAAAGTACTTTGATACTACGGAGATTAGCCAATTATTTATACATAGCAAAACAAAAAAGAAATGAAGCAACCTTGTAAAAATATAGAAATGCTGTGCATATCAAAATTGCGAAACTTGGCTATACCAGCTGTTACGTAGCGTTAACAGATATCGTGCAGCGTTAACGGGGCGTCGACGTTGAGCGGTATCATGTTAACGCGATCTGCATCGATAAACGGCGGAGCTATTTTCTCCGCCCATCATGTGAGCATGACTGTGAATGAGCACCCCACTAGACCCCACTTCATATAGAGAAAGCTTGGGTCTATGGAGGAATACATTAGTTTTATTAGTTCTTCTCCAAGAAATGGGTTGTGGGTGCTCGTAAGAAACGCCTCAATGAAGCGGGTCTGACGAGCACCCACAGCCGGTGTTTGCAGTGTAAATAAGAAAATTTATCATACATTCTCACCAGAAGGGTAGCCATTCTGGAGATGTGAAAAAATGCACCATGTCGCACGGATGTGTTATCGTAATGATACCTGGGTAAAACAAGTGCGTTAATTTCATATTAAACTTGTAAGAATCCAGTAGAATAAACTGTGTATTACTCATGTGTGCACATAAATTCCAATAGTAAATGAATTAAATTGTCACTTATTGTCATACTTGTACACGTATCTATTCACCTTAACACTTGTTACAGTACTCATTCATATATACTCGGAGTGTGTATTCCTTGTCACGTGTAATTGAATAATGCGTTCATAGTATAATCGTGTAGCGTAAAATTCCATAGTAAATATTTCTGACCCTTAGGCTACTGCACTTGTTTACTAAAAAATTGCATTTGTGCTGCAATGCTGTATCATTGATTGTATTATTATTTGTATTTATCATACATTTCTCATTGTATGTACTGCCTCATCAGGATGAGGGCAATGAACATTTAATGTTTGTGCCTGAATAAATTTACTTTGACTTAACTTGGTCAAATGTTAGATCACGATGCGCTTTGCTTAATTTTAAACGCGCTACAGTTTTGTCGGAGTGATTTTCACCCATTTATGCCTAGTCGACTGTTCTACTCTATATTTTAAAAATGCCCATTTCCACTTTTAGGGGTGTCTGATTGCTTTTATTTTTCTTTTTCTTTTTTGTCAGAAATACCCATGTTTCATGCAAACAGTAAAGGTCCTGACCAGACTCCGCATTCTTGCCGTCTGATCTGGGTCTGCACTGTTTGTCAATATCCATTTTATGGGACTCTAGGCTTAGGTAAATGGGTTAATCAGACAATAGCAATTTTCTTGTAGACCCAGCAAGTAAACAGCGACCTCTCCAAGACAGTGAAATAAATATCAGCCATGTACATCCGCGCAGTCTGATCAGAGTCTTCACTGGACGATCGAGGGATAGCAAAGGACCCAAAGGTTGTCCCAGACGGAAACAGAAGACTCAGACCAGACTGCGCGTGATGCGTATGCTGATGTGAGTCTTCGCTGTACGCACATGTCTAAATGAAGATTTTGCTGCGCACCGGCTTAATATTTGTTGAATTTTATGGTTTTAATGACAGCGCCTGCTTAAGTACCTTGTATTACATAATTACGTCGATAATCAATTTCATGTTGATTTCACACCTTTATGAATATCACTGCAAATATCAAGAACTGTCGTCATTAAAATGAGCCAGCAAATGAGAAAGGGTACTTATCACAGGCGACCAGCAAAGGCTCAGGCTAGCCTGCGCATATGTGCAGTCTCGTCAGAGCCTTTGTTGTTCGCAGTCATGTAGTGTGGGCCTATAGGAAGGTCTAGGTAAAGAGCCATGCTTCTGGTCCAATTAAGTGGCTGCGCATGCGCATTTGAAGAATCATAAAACGGACAATCCTAAGGACTATTTTCTCATGAGTCGGCTCAAATGTCATATTTTGTATTTGAATGGAATGGCATATATATTGAAACAGCATTCGTTTTGTTCTCTCTCTCTCTCTCTCTCTCTCTCTCTCTCTCTCTCTCTCACAGGCTAATTATACCTGCAGCTATAGTAGAACTGAAGGTATATTTTAAATAATAAAAAACAATAGCATTTATTTTAATTGGGTTTTACGGTTTTTCAAGAATATTTCACATTCATAGAGCCGATCGTTCATCAAAGGTAGACGAAAACCGGAGTGCCGGGAGAAAAATTACCTTGTCTTCCTCCGTACGGAGAACTTGGCTTTCTCAACATACTGATACTGATACTTTATTAATGCAAAAGGCCATTATGGCCCATGAGCATATATACATATACAATTATACATATTTATACAGGATAGCAAGCACATGCAATAAATGACAAACATGTCAAACGCTACACCAGTATGCAATAGCTTCAGCTTTATGGACAGAATAAAACTTTTTCAAATAACCTTCCACCTTTGGAGAGGTGCACATTCATGATCTACTAATATTTGTGCGATAGCTAGCTTTGTATCAAAAGCGAACGTACAGATTAATTCAACAAGAGCATAACAATGAATACAGTGTTTACGATTCCTGATTATTGCCTATACTTCTATTTTAAACTTACACATAAGAATTATGCTAGCATGACATTTTTTATGCTAGCATGACATTTTTCCTCACGTTAAATGCTTTTACAATATATGTACTAAGCTTTTTCAACAAGTTCGTGTTTTCTGCTGTTAACAATTCAATAAATTTTGGCATGTTAGGTCTACTCCAAAAATATCGGTTTATATATAATTTACGTAAATCTGTGTAGAGGGGACATTCCAAAAGAAAGTGGAACTCGTCCTCCAAAATGCCACATACTTTACATTTTCTACTTTCATATGGAACTTAATTTGGTTTAGCCATCGCCCTACTTCAACTTCAAGTCTGTGTGAAGATAAGCGAAGTCGACTAAGACTTTTCCTGTATTTATTAATTTTCAATTCATTTAAATAAGTTTTATACTGAAAATTTGAAAAGGTGATATAACATCTTGCCCGTGATGACATTTCTAATCTAGAATGCCACTCCTGGATAAAAATATCCCTTACCCTCTGTTTGAATGTTATTAGAAATGTATTAATATTCCCCACTCCTTGGAAATCCCAAACTTCATCAAATTCTAGTCGACTGAGTAATTCTTAAACGCACGATGCCCAGTTTGACTTTGAAGGGTGTGCCTCCAGATCTGCTAGCATCGAGTTTTAGATATGTTTTATATACTTATTTTCATCGCTGGTGACCACCTAAAACCAGTATTTTATTATATTTAAATACCTTTGTGACTGGTAGCTGATTCTGCCTAACTCGCCATATATGAAATCATTTTGGGTTGACTGTTTTACCCCTAACAATTTTTACAAAATTGTAAGTGCACTGTTTCTATCGAAGGAGACTTATAAAAACCCCAAACCTCACTTCCAAAATTTAAAATTGGTGAAACTAATTTGTCGAAAAGTTCTAAAACATGTGATGGCGCCAGCGCTGTAAAATTATTTTATTCAAGCTAAAAACCGCTTTGAGTGCTTGACCTGATAATGTTTTTTTGTGTCTCAAAGCTTGATCCCCCCCCCCCCCCCCCGCTGTAAATACAACACCGAGGTAACAGAACTTATTAACAATTTCGAGATTCGCGTCATTGTAAATGAAATCTAAATTACTTAGTAAACGTCCCCCTTTCCTAAATACCATTATTTTGGTTTTATCAGTGTTGACCTTTAATTTCCACCTCTTACAGTAGTGTTCTAAAATAGTTAATGCATTTTGTAATTCTTCGGCGGTTTTACCGAAAAGTACAATATCATCAGCATATAATAGAATATATAGGTTAATCATGCCAATATCTATGCCAGATATACCCTAAACAATCAGTTCAGCTTCAAGGTCATTCACGTACATTGCGAACAGGAAAGGAGACAAGCACTCGCCTTGACGGACTCCGATATTGCATTCAAAGGGCTCACTCAGAGTATTATTATGTTTGACTCTTGATTTTACAGAGCCATATATTGACTTCATGATGTTCAACATCTTGCTGCGAATACCAAGTTTTAACAGTTTAAACCATAGAGTATCTCTTACTACAAAGTCAAAAGCCTTAGTGAAGTCAACAAAAGCGCAGTATAAACGTTCATTTGTGTTAATGCAATGTGTAATGAGATTGTTCAGAATAAAAATATTATCAGTTGTACCCATATTTTTGCGAAACCCTGCTTGTGCTTCTACATATACGTTATACTCTTCTGCCCACTCGTTTAATCTGTTATTCAAAATTTGCCAACAGTGCTAAGTAACGTTATACCTCTATAGTTAGAAACATCATTTCTATCACCCTTTTTGAAAATAGGAATTATATGTCTCTCTGTCCAACTTTCGGGAAAGTAGCCCATTTCATACACTTTGTTAAATAAATTATGTATACATGTCATCAACCCATTTGTCCCTTTTTTAAGAAATTCGTTCAAGAAAAGATCAGGGCCTGCACTTGTTCCATTACGTAATTGATCTACCCCTTTTTTAATCTCGACATATTGTTTAAAAAGAATTTTTGAGCTGGGTGACCTTACCAAGTTAAGAATATTGCATTTATATCGAGCACATTAACGTTCATCGTTCATCTTTAGAGAGCGAGAACAGGGCATTCCAGATAAAATCACCATGTACATAATTAAATAATTGCATTCAATTGCCTGGTAATACTTTTTTCTGCTCAAAAATATAGTTTGTGGGTACTCGTTAGAACCGCCTCATTGAGCATCCGCAATCTACGTTTTGAGCAATATAATTTTAATAACAAATTAGCATCTGATAAATGCTATTCCTATAGCCATGAAAGATAGCAATATTTCGCATAGATATGTTATCCAAAGTGTATGACTCAAAATCTAGTACACTTTTGTTCTCAATACAAAAACACTAAAATCTCACAAAACGGCGAGATTCTCGTTCAGAAATATACAGGTAAATCAGAATGCTTCTAATAATATAGGTAAGCGAGACCATATCGTTAAACGGTCAACGGGGAAATAACTGCAATAAAGGATTAGGTTTTTTTATGGATTTAGTTCCCTTGTAGACTGCGTTAAAATAATATCGGTATGCATGCCATGGCGGAAGGTTTGCTTCTCAAAGAGAGCCTCTTTGAACTGCTCATCCATGATGCGCTTCTTGACAGTTGCTTTTCTCACAGGCTTGGCCTTCTTGATGTTCTTTCCAGATGCCTGGAGGATGGAGTACATCTTCGGCCGCAGGCTCACATATTCGGCTATTGACTGCCCGGCGCACTCGTCCTTCATCTTTCCGAGAACCTTCTTGTTCTCTGTGCCGTGCAGCGGGTGGCCTTTCGGAAAGTCGGACGTGTCGTAGAGGCCCTTGTGCTTGGCCATGTCCTCGTAGACATCCTCTATCTCGATTTCGAGGAGGAGGCTGTCAGTGTCTGTGTAGAGGAGCTGGCAGCGTTCTCCGTACTGCCTCTGGAGCCGGTTGTTATAGAAATCGTACATCAGGATCTTTGAAAGGTCCCGAATGCTCATACCTATGTAATCGGTCGATTGAGCACTAGACGGCTCTTATGCATCTGGACGTTGCAAGATCATCGTCGAAGGTGTTGGCGCTGGCAAAGGCTGGGCTGGCGATGAGACGCCTGAGTTTATCTTCCTCGTTGGCGCGGACCAGCTTGACGTCGACACGCCTGCGGAGGTTCTCCATCGTCTTGCCGAAGACCGAATTGTACATTAGCTTGTAGAGATCCTTCTCAAAGTCACTGATGGCCTTCTTCCGGAGCTCAGTATTCATCCGGATGTAGGGCTCCATCCAGGGGCTCTGCTGGAACCGTAGGGTACGATGAGTCTTGGTCAGACGCATATCCAGAGACATGTATAGCTGGAGATTCCGATAGTGGAGCACGTAACGGTCTATGTTGCGAAGGTTGGGTACCAACTTCTCAACCTCTGTAGGTACTCCCCCAAAGCTCCATCGAGAAGTTCGCGCTGGTACTCCGACATCCACCCCCTCTTGACCACTAGGCGCTCTGGTGCTAGCTGATAGGTATTGTGTGCCTTGTGCAGATCTGCTGGATATTCCATATCTACCTCTAGGATATAGCCCTCTTAACTGTCTGCGGGTTGTTCTGCAATGGTTTCTACGAGTCGCTGGCGTTCCGATGCATCGACCCACTGAAAGTCTCTGATGGGAAGAGCCTGGCTCAAAGCCCATCAATAGAGATTGTTCGCATCGAGATATAAGATATGGTTACTAGGGTTTTCTGGGTCATAATCCTAGACCTGAGGATTGTTAGCCTTGGCATAGCGCTTTGAGACCATTGAGATACCTCCGCGCATCCCCTTCTCGGTGAAACGATGTTGGTCGTAATCTATGAGTAGCTGGAGCTCAACTCCTGTCTTCTTGAGACGGGCGTCCCATGAAAGCCCCGGGCTGGTGTAGTAGTGTGCTGGGTCAGAGCCATACTGCGTCAGGCATGTCTTTCGGAATTCCTCAAAGACATCTGCCAGCAGGAGAACATCTGTGCGATTTTTAGAGGTCGTGGTAGTCCCCCCCAGGGTCTTACACCCACAGAACCCCCATACTCTATACGCGTGGGCGTAGTCGTCGCTGAAGTGCTCGTCGATGAGCTTGCTGTAGAATGCCTCTTTCGGAGGGAGCTTGGTCTCGGCGAATCGATCCCAGGAGTCCATATACTCGTAGGGGTAAACACCCTTCCGGGTCAAGAGCTGGAGCCTCTGCTGGTTTGGCTTGTAGTCGGACGTGATCTGGAAAGCTCCAGGTTGGTTTGCCGCCACCAGCTTGTCAAGGGAAGCTAGCAGGAACTGGGCGCTATCGATGAAACGGAGCTGCCCGAGAGAGAAGGAGATGTATTTTTCTGTGTTGTTGGGGATGCAGGAGACTCTGCCTTCGACCTTCGAGATAGCCTGCATGAGCAGGTGGGAGCCGTACCCCTTTAGGTTGTGGAACACCACGGGGATTACGGTGGTCTTTGGGCTTACCCTAAGCTTAAGGTTGCAGGCGTTGTGAGCTACCCCTCGATACTTACTTGTGATAGAACAGTGGTCGCGGACAGAGTCACCGTCTAGCGGGTTTTCACATATAAGGCCATTCGCGGCATTGTTATGGGCCCGATAGTCCTTTCGTGTCATCCTAATGTTTTTAGGGTTGGCTAGCACGCTCTTAATCTCGCGCTTCTCCTCCTGGAGTGATTTTAAGAAGTGCTCTGCTGCATTTGGGCCGCGATACTCGACAGGCGGCTTTGTTCCATCACACCGCACCACGATATAGCAGTGGCTGCAAGCGTCATGTTGTGTTCGTTGGGTGTTGCTTTTTGTAGGATCGCGTTCGGGGCCCTCGATCTTGGTGGTGAGAGCTTCAAAGTCTGCATAGATGACGAATGGGGTTGGTTGCTGCTTGTGGTGGTTCTGGAAGGTGAGCTTGTTCTTACCCTCTTCTGGCATCTCCACCCGGGCAGCCGTCTGGCCGATGCCTTCGCACTCACGTTTGGGACCTCCAGCAGGTCTTCTCTCGTGTAGCCATGAAGACAACGCTCACAGAAGTGCTTCTTTTTTGGGTGCTTGCTCTGGTCAAATGAGAGGCGGTTGAGGTTCTTGATCCAGCTGTAGTGGTATTTACCGCTCTTTTCGATCAACATCAGGTTGATCCTAGATATCTGTTGTGGCTGCTTGCTGAGGCGTTGGACGGTGATGCCCTTGTCCTAGCCAAAGACGTTGATGGCTAGGTTGTTCTGCCGCTCCACTATGCGGATCTTAGAGATGGGCGTGGGGTTATCAATCCCTTCAAAGTTCAGAACATCATTTGTAGGATACCAACTTGGTCTCTGTGGATTATGTGGTGGTGGCGGATTTGCTAGAGCCGCTTGGAGCTCCCATCGAAGGCAGTGGCCATCCCTGTTCTTCACGTTGATCACTGCCTTCTTCGAACTTACAGCTGCTGGGAGTGGGATGTAGGACCCACCCTGAAGAGGCTGATATCTGGCAATGCCCAGCAAAAGGGTCTGTACCAGATCTTCAACCCAGCCAGACCCTCTCTGTGTCCACTTTTCGAGTGTTTCTTGGATCTGTGGGAAGGTTTTATCGAGAGCCCCCTTGATTTCGCTGGCCTGGAGAAGGGCCTCCTGTTTGTGGTGCAGCACGGGGTTGTGTACTCCTCACTACCGTCTGGGTTGTCCTTCCGAAGCTGAACCTTGAGAGCCAACTGGAACTTCACGCCACCCAGAGCCTCGATCTCTTCCTCGAGCTTGCTACTGATTTGGGGCACCAGAGCCTCGAGGAAAGTCCTGGGGTCTGCACTATGAGGATTATTGGCAGGCACGTTCATCTGCCAGCCCACAAGAAGTCGCCAATGACCCATGGGGTCAGACTGAAGACTAGCTTTTCTTTTACCTGCTCAGCAGATGCAAACAAGTCCAGGATCTCATCCTGATACTCTTCCACAGATCTCATGACTTTCTTGCGGGAGATAAATTCAAATTCCTCTTCAATGGCCTTTCTCTTGGCGGCCTTCTTTTTGCGTGGTGGTGGGGTAGGTCGATATTTTTCAGGCTGTAAGGACTTTAACAAGCGCCCTTTAACCGAATCTGAGATAGGCTCATCAAAGATGTTTTGAACCACATGATGGAGAGTCGAATTATTATCAGGTATTTCTGCCAGTAACTGCTCTATGAATTCATCCATAGTAGCCATGTTTACTCATCTTTAACTTTACCTATATACTAACAATTCTCTAATAGGAAATACATTAGAAAATCTTTGAGCATTTTTTCTTTGCTTTTACCTAAATACTAACAATTCTCTAACAGGAAATAAAATAGAATATAACCATCTAAACTCTTTTTTAACCATACTAGATATAAATTGCAGATGGTTGTCTAAACTCTTTTTAAAACCCTACGATTCTTGTTTATGTAATTTATGGTAATAACTGATTTAACACCACATTGCATACAAAGTAGATGGTGTGTTTTCACCGACACTCCACACTTTGTACATAGTAGTGGTTGTGTTCTTCCTACCCTCTTACTGACACTATTGTGTCGCCCACAGAATTATCCGCGGCAATTATTGTTGCAGGGTTCTCTCTTCCCAACAGGAATCCAAGGACACTTGTTCATTTTTGTGCTGTATGTTTTAAGTACTATATTTCTCTAATACAAACAAACCCCGCCCGGCGGCTAACCTAATTTGCCTTAAGACACAACTTATGGGTAAACATGATAGGACCCGCTGGTTTGCGCTGGGCATCCCGCCCGGTGGGCCCACCTTGGGGTGGGCTGGGCCCCACCGGGTTGGTGCGCGGGTGCGTCTGAATAAATTCTGTGCCAAAACCTTCATTGTTAAAACTACTTAGCCCTGGGGTCAATAATGGCCCTCCCCGGCGCCCACTTGTTACTCTATGGATCAGGTGAGCGATCCAGGGCCATCATGGCCCTCGTGTTTGTTATTTACACCAGGCTGTAGTTTGATAGTTCGGTGTGACATTTTGCTGTCCATTTCCGTTTTTAATGTTTGTATCAACTTTGCGCAGATACCATCTAACTCTTCTTGACTCTCAACCTGTTCCTCTATGTCTCTTATATAGTCGTTCAGGGTGAATGTATTGCCATCTAAAAACGTTTCCGATACGACACGGTCGAATTTCTCGAATGTAATATTTTCGTTACAAGCACTGTGATTATCCCGAGTTTGCTTTCGTGCATCCAACCGTAAATGTCCACAAAAGTAACGAGGGGTCAGGGGCTCATGTAGCTGTATTAATTTTACTATGTAGCATATGTTCGCTCAATAAGTCTGTAGTCAGTAGAACCTTAAACTTCATATTTTGATATATGTTCATAAGGTGTAATACAATAGTCAACCACCGACGCACCTTGAGGACCGACAAAAGTGAAATTATTATTCAGGCAATTACGACCATTCATGATGCAACAGTTTGAGTCAACTAGAAAATCGTATAACCGCTCTCCTTCCTTGTTGATTACGTAGTCAACGACATTTCGATCTGGTAAAATGTCGACCCCAGCAGTGTAGTCCTCAGGGTCACCCAGACGCCCGTTAAAATCTCCACAAATAATGAAAAGTTCATCTTTACAGTACGCGAACGATTGATCTAGCAAGGTATCGTAAAACTCTCCATGATCAATATTTCTAATCGAGTCTTTGGGTGTCTAGTAACAGACACAAAAATAAAATGGTTTCTCATTTTGCAGGGACCGAAAATGTACCCACATGATACCATCGAAGGAGCTGTCCATCACACTTACATCGTAATCACGCAGCACTCTTGTATTAACGAAGCAGCCAATCCCTTTTTGGCCTTGTTGCCTATTTTGACCGTACCATATGTACCCAGGTAATGAAAGTGTTTCTGATCGCTTCAAACGGGTCTCAGTAATGCCTGTGCTTGCCTTTTTTTCAATGAATCACTTGCCCAGGGCACTGTACCAGATGATTGGCGACAAGCAAATGTTACCCCGATCTATAAAAAAGGTGAAAAATACGATGCAGGAAATTATAGACCAGTGTCGCTAACATGCATCTGTTGCAAACCCTGGAGCATATATTAGTCAGCAGCATTAACAAGCACTTAGCCTTTGAGAGCATTCTTGCTGACTGTCGACATGGTTTCCGAAGTCACAGGTCTTGAGAAACTCGACTAGTTCAATGCTTCCATGACATTGTGAGTAATCTGGATGGGGCCATAAATCGTGACCACAAACAGACTGACTTGATCATCATGGATTTCGCCAAGGTCTTTGACAAGGTACCTCACAGAAGGCTATTGTACAAATTGGACTACTATGGGATAAGAGGATCCACACATATATGGATTAGCTCATAACTCTCCGGGCGCTCTCAACAAGTTGTACTTGATGGCCAAGCGTCTGATCCAGTCCCTGTTCTATCTTGTGTCCCACAAGGTTCGGTCCTTAGACCGGTCCTCTTTTTGGTATTCATCAATGATAATCAGGTCATCTGTCCGTTTGTTTGCTGGTGATTGTGTCCTGTATAGGGACATATATTCTCCTTCTGACTGTCGCATTTTACAAGATGACCTGGATCGACTTGCACAATGGGAAGCAGATTGGCAGATGAAGTTCAATGTAGCCAAATGCCATTCAATGAGGGCGTCACGACAACTCCAGGACAAGCAAATTAAGTATGATTACAAACTACACCAGCAAACTTTGGAGCAAGTTCATTCCGACAAATATCTTGGTATCACCATCACTGACGATCTCGATTGGGGTCAACATATCTCTGAAATAACATCTAAAGCAACTAGGACCTTAGGATTCCTTAGAAGTAATTTGGCTTTTGCACCTCGGCAGACAAAGGATATTTCATATAAAACATTGGTTCGCCCTCAGCTTGAATATGCATCACCCATTTGGCATCCATATGTTAAAACTCAGCTTCAGCAGGTGGAGAAGGTGCAGAGGACAGCTGCTCGATGGACCTGCAGACGATGGCGAAATAGAAGTAGTGTCGGAGACATGCTTGATGAGCTAGGCCATCCCTGGAGACCCGTCGTGAGCAGTCCTCCTTATCCTTCTTCTACAAGATACATTCTGGTACAGTATCAATTAACAAGGATAGGTACTTGACCCCTGCAACAGTGTCAACCCGGACAAGGGCACCAAGAGCAAATACCTCACAGTATCGTAGGTACCAGTCCTATAGTGATGCTCTAAAAAAACTCGTTCTTCCCTAGAACTATTCCTCAGTGGAATAGTCTTCCATCTTCTGCGGTGAATACAAAGACCACAGAGGGGTTCAAAGCCCGCACAGTATAAGATTGAGACTCAGAGGTATGTGTTTTAGGATACCCCTGTGTTTGGATTGTAAATAGTTTTAAGGACTCATCCAGAGATGATTTTTTTTGTGTGCTAAATTCTAAATTTAGCCACCCACCCAACTGATGTAATGGCCAAATATTACCGACTCAGTATGAGAAGATATATAGATAGATCAAACTGTCCTAAACATTCAGATCTAATAAAATGGTTGTCAGATTCACTGTTAGTACTCCAGCCTCTGACGTTCCAAAATCCGCACCGGTACTAATAACGGTAATTATCACCGCGACTCCCAGAACTGCGATGGTGCCATCTTCCATGGTCATAGCCGTGTCTTCTCTCGTCATGTTCACTTCTTCTACGTTTACCATTATGATAATACGCGTCACGCCTCTCATCATTGTCTTTATCATGAGGTCTTCTGTTGTGGTGATCATGATCACGCTCACTGTTGTAGCTTCTCACATTGTCTCTGTCAGTATTTCTGTCCCTATTGTAATTTCTATGATAATTCATATTGCCATTTCGATTATCTGGAGCGTAGTCTTTGCTTTCATCGTCTGCAGTGTACTTTTCAGATACACATACTCGGGAACCTTTTATATGCAATTTTTCTCTACCGAGGGTGTTGACGATCGTATGCAAAATGCTCGCGATTTTTCTGTGATAGCCGGGTATGTCCGGTTCAATGTAGACATTCTTGTATCGGCTACTATTCCTAAGAATTTTCTTTTCACTCTGTACATGTACCTTTTCTTCTTCAGAACGCAGTGTAGCGATCTTAACGCCTGGTTTTGATAAGTTCTTACTATCTTTTCTTTGAGCACTCAAGACATGTACATCTCTCAATTTCAAATATCCTAAAATGTTTTCTACTCTATGCTTTGGATTTTTATTCTCCCTTTCTTCCAAGTTCTTTATTATAATCCTCCGTTTTCTCAGAACATCATCATTAACAGTTCCGCTACCTTTTTTCATGTCACTTTCGATACTTTTAACCCTCTCTAGAAGTGAGACTATTTCCTCTCTCATTTCCTCTTTCACTTTGGAGATCACTGTTTGTTCTAATCGCTTGAGGTTTTGTGTGTGCTTCTCAATTATTTTATGAGTTGTTTTCCTTTCCTTATCCATTTCAGATTTTACTTTCAGATCAATCTCTTTGTCCATCATCTTTTTAACTCTTGTTTCTACTTTCTTAGCCAACCCTTCCATTCGATGTCATTTATTTTCCCTTCTAGGCTATGTCTCATATATGTCATTGCCTTAAGGATGACTTCAGTATCTGAGCTGGCTTTCATATAGGGCATTTCCGATGTACTGTTTTCACTTTTTCGGAAAAAATAACACATTCACTGTTATATTCAGTATTTTCGGTATTTGCACTGATCGCATCGTTCGGTTTCTGAGTGTTCTCCTTTCTCTTTATGCCAGCCAGCTGTGCAGTCCACTTTCGGCTTTGCATTTTGTCTACCCTTATTTATTTTGGGGGACTTTGGGGTTTTGGGCGTTTTGACTGTCTTTTCCGTATTTCCTTTGTTGTTTTCTTTCTGAGAGTCTGCTGTCAAATTTCTCCTGGCCTTAACTCTCGTTCTCCTTGCTGGTTTACTAGTAGGGCTGTCTTGGTTGTTGTCAGCCCTTTCCTCGGACGTACCAGAAGCCTCTGGTGATACATTTTTTTTATCTTTTTATTAACACTCTCTCCAGCTGAAGGCGCAGACAGAGTTCTTTTACGTCTATTCGGCAGTGGTGTACGTAGAATTGTGGTCACGTTTTGACTAGCCATCACTGAATCAACGTAGCAGCTTGCATCCTTCAGTAAATCTATTGCATCATTTTCTGATTTTGGTACGTAACCAGCGTTACACTTTGACTGTGATGGATCAACACTGGGCTCACTACTGTTCACGGCAGCTGCTGCTTCGACCATTTTACAAACTTCAGGCACCTTATCTCCTTCGTTTTCTCGTAATCTATTGATTTCCATCTCAGTTTTGTCTGCCATTTGACACTTCTCCGTCCGAATATTACACATGATCCAGGGGTAACTTCGGGACCTTTTGCCGACTCGTCCTGATATCCTTAAGTTCCCATGGCAACTTCGGGATGTTATGCCGACTCGTCTCGATGATCCCTAAGATCCCGGGGTAACGTCGGACCTTATGCCGACTCGTCTCGACGATCCATAAGATCCCGGACTATCCTCGGGACTTTATGCCGACTCGTCTCGGTGATCCTTAAGATCCCGGGGTAACTTCGGGACCTTATGTCGAATCGTCCTGATGTCGACACTTCCTGATAATCCTTAAGATCCCGGGGTAACTTTGGGACGCTGTTAACTGTGAATGGGTAAACTTGTCCTACTGGACTTTGGGATCATTGATTCCATTGTCGAATTTTGAAAATAGTTGAGGGTCACTGATGAGGCCTAATTGGCCGAAACTAGCTAGTCTGGCCCAGAAAGCATGTCCACTCCAGATTTTCCGGTTCTGTGGTGTATTCCTTGCTTCCAAAGGATAACCCTTTCTAGAACATATTTATCCCCAGAGCGGTTCAATCAACCGTGACGAATTTAGTGACAGCAGTCGTTTCCCGCCGGCAAAAATCCAATATTTAGGCTTAATTATTTCACAATAGCTTAATCTCACTTCTCAAAAATATAATCCATAAAATATCCTATAGAATGTCTATACTCTCAGTCAGCCCTTTAGCCCTGCTGATCCGCCTAGGATCCGATTTCTAGTTTTCCTTTGTCCAGTGTTTCAATGTCTTTCCTACAAATCCAGAGTTCAATTGATATCTGTTCAGTTCTCTGGATGACTTATTCCGTCTGAGTACTAGCTGTATATATATGCATCGGCAGCGTCGATCTTGACATTTACTCCTGTTTGCATGTAAAAATTGCTGAAGTTTTGCTCCTCTGCTGTCGGGAACAAATAGAATACTTTGAAAGTTCTATTGCCAATGTCGATTCCTGGCCCAGCTGTACGCCCTCAGATGTCAATAACATTTGCCGGGTCCCTCCGAAGATATTTGAACACTCGGCCTAGCGGTCTCGTGTTCAAACAGCTCAAATGTTTATGCATGGAAAACCTATAATAAACACGTACACTCGTAATATCTTGCCTACTTCTATCCATTCTGGTAATGTCATCTCAGGTATTGTATATCTTTTTTAATCTCAAAAGCATATTTACCCATGCAATTTCATATTTTATTATTCAGAATGGAAAGGGCAGCATTTTCTCAGTTTCTGACAGACGTCAACTGTCATGGATCTCTGATGTTAGCTATTAGCCTCGGACATGATCTTGGATTATTCCAACTTTTCTATGATACAGACAAGCCGCTTAGTCTTGATGATATTGCCAGCAAAACAAACCTCAAAGAACGGTATGCTAGAAAACTGTATTTATTAGATGCAAGAGCTGTATTATGAATATATTGCTTTAAGGGGAATGGGTACACTTTCAAGGCGGCAACCCCTTCCAGAGTATTTTGTCTCCCATGTCAATAGGGGTCAACTCTTAATGGAAAGAATTTGCTCCTGGGGAAAAGCGAACAGGAAGTTCCGAAAGTTGTCTCCCTGTCTGCCACGTGTTCCCATTTCCCTTAAATATTTTTCTTACTTCCCCATCGATGAAATATGTAGTATGAACTCACAAGTATCGCTTCGACAAAATAATTTTACTCATTAGAATGATATCCATATATGGTCAATTAAATCTATGATGGGGTTGAGACCAAGACAAAACAATCTCAGGTGAGCTGTCAGTTTATTAAAGCCATGCGAGGCTAAGACTTAACTTTATATAGTGTAAACGGGCCTGAAATTTCCTTGTCGAAGTCTCGACCCAGTCAATGATATATATATTCTCACTCACCTATTTTATAGAATGTGGTTTGAATAAAGATATTGCCATCAAATTGTCAAAGTACACAGTAAATCAATTTGCAAAATGACCCAGTCATACTAATGTAACGTAGCAAAACCAGATAGCATCTTTATTATTCTTCGCTTCTAAAGAAAGCTGTTTAAACATTTTTTCCCGTGAGCCTCTCGGACCCATTTTCAATATATTCATTTATACGTTGTGGTAAGTTTGAAATGAATATACGAGCTGTTGAATTCTGAAAATTACATCGTATGTCCATTTCATGACTTTCTTTATTTGATCGGCCCCCGCCCATCGGGGCTTGAAGAAATAGATGGGCTGCATGATGCTTCCACGCAGAGCTGAAACCGACCGCACACGAGTACTGGTAAACCGTTTAGAGCATCTAAGCCTGCCAAGGCAAAGCGGTGCCAGTCGGACCGTCAATGATTATAAACCCTATTGGTGTCATTGGGCGACAGGACTTGAGATGTCATTTCATCCCAATGTAAAAGTCCCACGAAATTGGAAGGAATGAAAATGACCTATACGTTAAACCTCAAAACAAACAAACAAACAAACAAACAAACAAACAAATCTTTATTTGACATTTGATTGCACTGACACACTGAATATCTATTTCATTAAAAGTTGACCAAGGTTATGCATTGTGGGTGTTAAAAATGTACTAAAAGGGAAAAACAACTGATGTTTCAAACAAGAAATAAGGGGAAATAACCCTTAACTAGAATACTGTCGATGGCGCTCCATCGCAAATCCCCACGCTTTCTACAGAGGGGCCAGTACCGAAAAACCCTCACCCTGGGCCCTTATTTGACCCCAGAGTCAAAATATTACCTGTATTATATTCTACTAATCATGCCCTTCAATTTGATATGCCACATGACTATGTTCCCAAAAACTTTTTGACCCTTTGACTCCTCCCCCAGGGCCCTAATCTGACCCCAGGGTCAAAATTTTACTTGTATTCTACTAATCACGCTCTTCAATTTGATATTCAATATGACTATATTCGGTAAAATTTGAATTTTGACCCCCTGACCCCCCCCCAAGTCCGACCCCTTGGGCATGACCCAGGGGTCGCAGCCAAAATCCCGTTCAATATGTGTTACATATACCATTAATCATTACTTATGCAAAGTTTGGTTTCAAAATCTGTAAAATTGACTTTGAAATTGAATTTAATTGATATTTGACCTTTTGACCCCTCCCCAAGGCCCCTGGGCCAAAAATAAATGTGACGTTGCACGCCCTCATAATGAAAGGAAGCTGTGTACCAAATTTGGTTACATTCCGAGTAGTGGTTGAGGATGAGATAGCGTGACGGACGGACGGACGGGGGACGGACAGACGGGTGGAGGCGTTCACAATATCCCCGAACGCTTTATTTAAAAGCGTGGGGATAATTATCCTGGCTGCTTCTCCTTATCTAAAACCATGTCAAAACTCTTAATATATAGGTATTGCAAAGAATGGTTATCGGGCATGGTAGCAGCAAGTATACTACACCTAGACAGAGACAATAGCCTGTATACAATGCCAGAGAGACACAAAGAAGAGCTGAAAGTTCAAGCGTCTGACGCTACGTTTATTGTGCTTATGGCTAACAGAATAAAGCTGGTGAAAAATTGCTTTCGGAAAGATGGTCCATATGGTATATATTTAGTATAATTTTGTTGAGACTCATAATCCGCTTAGTCATTGCGATAACACACCCGTGCGGCATAGTGCAATTTTCATATCTCCAAAATG
Organism: Lucinisca nassula; assembly: GCA_963580285.1. NCBI lineage: Eukaryota > Metazoa > Mollusca > Bivalvia > Lucinida > Lucinidae > Lucinisca > Lucinisca nassula. Next base: position 177,480,185 of record OY757013.1, read on the forward strand.
ACTACTTTTCTGATATAAAAACGTGATATTTTTCTTATTTTTAATGCAAACATAGGTTGTGGGTGCTCGTTGGAGCCACCTTATTGAGGTGGTTCTAACGAGTACCCACAACCTATGTCTTGGAGCAGAAATAAAAAATAATAATATATACCGCAGTAAACCCCAGTTTTCTCTATATAAAGTGGGATTTATTTCACGGAATCGTTAATGTGATGTGAGGCACATCAAATGTGCAATTAGTGAATACATTACAATAAGATCCGTGTGATATTAAAGACACATCCAAGCACTACGTCATCACCCAGTCATACTATATTTGCCGGCGGCAAAAAGTCTTTCGCCATTTATCGGCATTGTAAATAGGGTTTTATTATCTGAAAGCATCCCTTTTTAATTGAATTTGAAACGATAATTTTGACCTTTATTGTGTAATTCGATAGATTGTCTGTGAAAACGCGGAACGGAGCCCCTGTTTACAGTTTGTTTAAACGATAATCAATATACACATCCAAACACTACGTCATCGCTCAATAATACTATTTGCCGGGACTTACCGGTGGTGGGCAAAAAAAGTCTTTGGCCGTTTATCGCCATTGTAAATGCGATGTTATTTTCTCTTAACTTGTATTTTGTTTGGAATGGAAACGTCAAAATTGACCTTTAAACGTGTAAAATAGACATGTCTTAGCTAGTAATTATTGGTTTCTGGAAGATTTGTGGATGTTTTGATGATTAAATTACCTGTTAAACTTATACAGGTAACGAGGCGGGACGGTCTTAATTATTTGTAATAAAAATGCGCAAAACGAATGATTAAACACGGAAGATGCATGAAGGAACTCTAAAATATACTTATCTACTTATTTAAAGTATAATTCAATCGATTTTCCGTGAGAGTCAACTAAAATATGCCCGAAATATTAAACCTATTTACAATGTGTTTATATGGAACCAGAGGCTTTTTGCCAACCACGAAAGATCGTTATCAAAAGGAAAAGTAATTTTACGCATGCGCAATGTAATGTAAACAAGGTCACGTGTCAAAACATTGGATCCGTCTATATCAGATTTCAAGGGAAAGTAATTCGCGCATGCGCAAGAGAACGTAAACAAAGTCACGTGTCAAAACAATGGATCCGTTTATAGAGATCACCCATGTTTTTTTTTCATGCATTAACATTTGCCGCGTCCCGAGGAAGCTGTTTGAACACGAAATAACATGAATGACCGTTATTCTTGCATAACCTACAATTCCAACGGCAAATTATGACGAAAACGCCCTAAAACTCGATATAAACGCTTCATCTGTGATTGCGGCTAGTTTAGAACGTCGTTAACAATGACGTCGGTTCTGCATTGACGTTCTGACATCATCATAAAATTAATATGCTACGCTCAGGGCGACAATGTTACGTCGCTCCAGGTAACGCATACAAAGGAAGCCCCATCTTGTGATATCAATGTTCAAATCCCATGTTCAGACAGTACGTGAATTTCATGATTTGAACATGGGTTTTGCTGTTTGAACAGGGCTTCTGGTTTATTCAAGAAAAGCTTCAACCAGCCATGTTCATTGGAATTTATGCAAGCCACTGTATACTTTCGTATGCACAGCTGAGTTGAGCATAAAACAAGTATTTAATGGTATGGTTTACTAATAGAATGTTTAAATGCGTCTGACTTGTGAAGTAGTCTTATTAATCAATTCTATATTTATCATATGACCTTGTTGATAAAGCAGCGGATAACTTCATGTAATACAAATCGTATGACCACACGTGTAATAACACATTTGCGGGATTAATAAACGTCATGACGACGTCATGTCAACCATGCATTTTAGCTCACCTGTCACGTAGTGACAAGATGAGCTTTTGTGATCACTTTTCGTCGGTCGTCAGTGCCTGTGTGCGTGTGTGCGTAAACAATTTCTTCAAACGACATCTCCTAAACCACTGATCGGATTTTGACCAAACTTCACATGAATGATCCTTAGATGGTCCCCTTTCAAAGTTGTTCAAAAGGTTCCGGTCCGTTGCAGATCTGGGTCACAGGAGCCAAAAATAGATTTTTTTCACCGAAAAACTTAAAAAAAAATTACTCCTCTGAAACCGCAAGGCCCAGATCTTTGATATTTGGTATGAAGCTTCATCTAGTATACCCCTACCAAGATTGTTCAAATTATAATGCTGGGGCCAAAAAGCCCCCGCCCCGGGTCCCTTTGGTTTTACATGGGCTTATATAGGGAAAATCTTTAAAAATCTTCTCTGAAACCGCAAGGCCCAGGTCTTTGATATTTGGTATGAAGCTTCATCTAGTGGACCCCTACAAAGATTGTTCAAATTATAGTGCTGGGGCCAAAAATGCCCCGCCCCGGGGCCCTTTGGTTTTACATGGGCTTATATAATGAAAATCTTTAACAAGAGTTGTCAGAAGACAACAAAGCTCGCCTTTGGGGGCCTATGATGGATGAGGGCAAGTTTCTAAAAACAGCCACAGTGACCTTGACCTTCAGCCCCCGACCCGGAAACTCAAAGTCACTCAAGATATCATCATACCAAACATTTGTGTCAAGTTATATTAAAATCCATCAATAAATGAAGGTGCAAGAGCGATGACAAGTTTTTCTAAAAAAATAGCCACAGTGACCTTGACCTTCAGCCCCAGACCCTGAAAGTCGTTCTCACTCGAGATATCATCATACCAAACATTTGTGTAAAGTTATATTAAAATCCATCCATAAATGTAGACACTAGAGCGATCACAAAGTTTTTCAAAAAATAACCACAGTGACCTTGACATTCAGCCCCTGACCCGGAAAGTCGAACTCCCTCGAGATATCATCGTACCCAACATTTGTGTAAAGTTGTATTAAAATCCATCCATAAATGTAGGCACTAGAGTGATCGCAAAGTGTTTTTCAAAAAATAGCCACAGTGACCTTGACCTTCAGCCCAGGAACCTGAAAGTCAAAGTCACTCGAGATATCATCATACCCAATATTTGTGTGATGTTATATTAAAATCCATCCATAAATAAAGGCGCACGATCGATGAAAAAGATTTTCTAAAAATAGCCACAGTGACCTTGACCTTTAGCCCCAGACCCTGAAAGTCATATCCGCTCGAGATATCATCATACCCAACATTCGTGTGAAGTTATATTAAAATCCATCCATAAATGTAGGCACTAGAGCGATCACAAAGTTTTTTTTGAAAAATAGCCACAATGACCTTGACCTTTAGCCCCAGACCCTGAAAGTCGAACTTGCTAGAGAAATCATCATACCCAACATTTGTGTGAAGTTATATTAAAATCTATCAATAAATTAAGGTGCAAGAGCGATGACAATGTTTTTCTAAAAATAGCCACAGTGACCTTGACCCCGTGACCCTGAAAGTAGTTACCTTGACCTTAAGCCCCGGTCCCTGAAAGTCAAAGTCACTTGAGATATCATTATACCCAAGTTATATTAAAATCCATCAATAAATGAAGGCGCTAGAGCGATGACAATGTTTTTCTAAAAATAGCCACAGTGACCTTGACCTTGAGCCCCAGACCCGCTATCTTTAAAAAAATAGAAAATAGAAAAAGAAAAGAAAAGAAAAAAAAAAAAAAAAAAAACAGAAAAAAAAAAATATGCCATCCCCGGGATTTGAACTCACGCAGCTTGCAGGTAAACTTTAACACAGGATTTCAAGGGAGGTAATACAGAGGAAAATATTAACTTCTCAAAAAGTCCAATTTAAGCAAAAAAACCTGAAAAATGAAGTACAATGATAATGTTAAATATTTTTTTTTACCAATTGTTAATTATATATTCAAAATAAACTTGTAAAACATCACATATAATAGCTTGCAGGTAAACTTTAACCAAATGCGGACGCCGACGCCGACGCTGACGACGGACGCCCCGGGGTATGGCAATAGCTCCCCATTACTTTCGTAAGGCGAGCTAAAAATCTTCTTCTCTGCAACTGCAAGGCCAAGGTCTTTGCTATTTGGTATGAAGCTTCATCTAGTGGACCGCTACCAAGATTGTTCAAATTAAAGTGCTCGGGCCAAAAATGCCCCCGCCCCGGGGCCCTTTGATTTTACATGGGCTTATATAGGGAAAATCTTTAAAAATCTTCTTCTCTGAAATCGCAAGGCCCAGGTCTTTGCTATTTGGTATGTTGCTTCATTTAGTGGACCGCTACCAAGATTGTTCAAATTATAGCCCTGGGGTCAAAAAAGCCCTACAAATATTGTTCACATTATAGCTCTTGGGCCACAAATGCCCCCGCCCCGGGGCCCTTTGGTTTTACATAGACTTATATAGTGATAATCTTTGAAAATCTTCTTCTCTGAAACAGCAAGGCCCAGGTCTTTGATATTTGGTGTGAAGCTTCAGCTAGTGGACCTCTATCAAGATTGTTTAAATTATAGCCCTGAAACCAAAAATGCCCCCGCCCCGGGCCCTTTGATTTTACATGGGCTTATATAGGGAAAATCTTTTAAAATCTTCTTCTCTGAAACCGCAAGGCCCAGGTCTTTGATATTTGGTATGTAGCTTCATTTAGTGGACCGCTACCAAGATTGTTCAAATTATAGCCTGGGGCCAAAGAAGCCCTACAAATATTGTTCACATTATAGCTCTTGGGCCACAAATGCCCCCGCCCCGGGGCCATTTGGTTTTACAGGCTTATGCAGGGAATATCTTTAAAACAATCTTCTTCTCTGAAACCACAAGGCCCATGTCTTTGATATTTGGTGGGTAGCTTCATCTAGTGGACCTTTGCCAAGATTGTTCAAATTATAGCCTTTGTTGATATTTGGTATGAAGCTTCACCTTTTCAGACCTCCATCAACATTATGCACATTATAGCCCTTGGGTCAATAATGGCCTCCCCGGGGCCCACTTGTTACTCTATGGATCAGGTGAGCGATCCAGGGCCATCATGGCCCTCTTGTTATGAAAAAATGTCAAATTTAAAGTGGTCATATGATAAATAGAATCATACACTCATACACTTGTGTCTAGATCATATATGTATGTATATCAACTTTTATTATGTACGTTTATTTCTTCTAAGCTCTTACTGTCTTTCTCACGTCACTCGTACCGTACTACGCCTGCCAGATGTTTGACCGTCACCAGAATACCAGCTTTCTCACAGGGCCTCCAAAACACAGGTTTATACAGATTTCTCGACCCAGGCTGACCAGCCTGAAATGTGACTACTTCAAATCACCGTGTTTGGGTGGCTTCTGCGACATAATCGTAACCCATCAATTCCTATCCCGAAAAACAGTAAAGGGGGGTGCCCATAAGGCCCTTTTCCTGCCCTGGAACAAAAGTCTTCATTTTCTCCTGATATATTGCCTATAGTATCCCATTTACTAAAAATAGTATTGGTTTTGTAACGTAAGCCCTAGTTATTGAGAAACACGATAATGAAAGTGGGTGGCGTAATTCAGCATTAATCCGAGGTATCATGTTTTACGCACTGTTTCTTTTTTAAAATATATCACACCCACTCATTATTGCATTTGTTTGTTAAACAAATGTATTGGGTAAATTCCTACTTAAATTTTATTCCTCTAAATTTTATTCATCTGCAGCAACTATTTTATGTACATCGTCAATTTTTGTTAATTTTGCATCTTCAAATTCAATAAATCCTAGCCTATCTCCGAAACTAAATGGCAAATTATTTTCAAACTTCCTTGAATTTAACACTGAAAGAGTACAACGTATTGATTAGGTTTTGGTGACCTTGACCTAATATTCAAGGTCACTTGGGCTGGTCAAATATCAAAATTAGGGGTGACCATTTTGGCCATTTTTCTGTGCCTGAACAAAAAGCTTCAAATTCTCCTAATACATTGTCTATAGAATTCCTTTTACTAAGACAGTTTAGGTTTTGCAAAGTAAGCCCTAGTTATGGCGTTAAATGATCATGAAACTGGGTGGGGTAATTTGATATGATGCTGAGGTATTGTATTTTATTCACCACATCTCTTTTAAAATATAGCAAACGGAGCCATAACTTCCTCTGTTTGTTTGTTTGCCTTAGATGATACCCTACCTAGTTTTTTTCCTCTAAAGTAAAGCATAAAATCTGCAGCAACTGTTTTATGAAAACCTTCTATTTCTGAGAATTTTGCATCTTGGAATTCAATAAATCATATTTTTTTTCTTTTAAACTACTCAAGGGATTCTTTTGAAATTAATCTGAATATGTTATAAGATTTTGAGAATATAGAGGGCTGACTAGAATTGTGTGACCGTGACCTTATCTTGAAGGTCACATGGTCTGTGAGATTTTCATAAAGAATGTTTGTCTTTGTGAATTATTAAATTCAAATCCTGTGACATTTCATTTACTTTCCCAGATATCTATATCATTAGAACTTGCCTTTGAGCTTAGATTTTGGTGACCTTGACCTCATTTTCAAGGTCAGGAGAGGCTTGATATCTATAATTGCACTCATATTATCCTTTTGTCGAGCTGCCACTTAACTTGTGCAGCATCTGGACATGTCCCTAGTTGGTTAGATGTTCAGTGAACTTGTCCTTATTTTCAAGGGCCTTATTTTCAAGGTCACCACAGAACAAAATAGGTCAAAATTTTTAAGCTTCGAGTATAGTTTCTTTGGAACTCCTGACTTGATTCTTAGAAACTGGCTTAGATGAATTATTGGGCTATAATTTCAAGTTGGTTAACATTAACCTCATTTCAAGGTCATCAAAGGTCAAAGTAGATTGAAGTTTAGTAAACATAAGCTTGTTTGCACAGTTTGTGGGATCAAGTGAGTGGAATGGATGCTAGTTTATCTGGCATAGTCACCAGGACAGAACAAGGGGCTGAATAAGTAATGGTAAACAAACAATATTAGGCTTTGATGACCTTGTTTTCAAGGTCACAATACAATTAACAATGCCTAATTTCAGTCTGACCTTAAAATAAGGTCAAGATCACCAAAACCTAATCAACTGTGTGCACTCACAATAATATCTGCATACATATACACATTTCAAAAGAATTCAGATTTGAGAGATAAACAAAGATTCTGCAAATTCCAAGACTTAAAATAAGCAAAATGCACACTGTCATGTAATAAAGCTGCAGTCCTTATATAAGACAGGACTATGCGCTTGAGTAAATGAAGATCTGTTGTGGCGGGGACGGCGACGGGTGGGGTCAGCAGAATATGACCTTATTGGTCCTGTCTGATAATTTCAAAGACCATGTAACCAAGGTCACCATAACCTAGGCAACAATTTGTTTTCTCCAAATACTGTCTTCAGATTTATTTCAATTGACTCTTTCATTTAATTCCAGAAAAATACATGTTTTATTGAATTCCAAGATGCAAAACTATCAGAAATAGAAGGTTTTCCTAAAAGAGTCGCTGCAGATGGCATACTTAACTTAAGAGGAAGAAAACTAGGTAGGATATTACCTAAGGTAAAAAAACAAACAGAGGAAGATATGACTGCATTTACTATATTTTAAAAGAGATGTGGTGCATAAAACACAATACCTCAGCATCGTATCGAATTACCCCACCCAGTTTCATGATCATTTAACGCCATAACTAGGGCTTACTTTGCAAAACCTAAACTGTCTTAGTAAAAGGAATTCTATAGGCAATGTATTAGGAGAATTTGAAGCTTTTTGTTCAGGAACAGAAAAATGGCCAAAATGGTCACCCCTAATTTTGATAGTTGACCAACCCAAGTGACCTTGAATATTCGGCCAAGGTCACCAAAACCTAATCAACACTTTGTACTCTTCCAATGTTAAATTCAAGGCAGTTTGAAAATAATTTGCCATTTAGTTTCGGAGATAGGCTAGGATTTAGTGAATTTGAAGATGCAAAATTAACAAAAATTGACAATGTTAATAAAAAAGTTTCTGCAGATGTAGTATTTTACTTTAGAGAAAGAAAACTTAAGTAGGAATTTACCCAATACATTTGTCTAACAAACAGTGGAAATAATGAGTGGGTGTGATATATTTTAAAAAAGAAACAGTCCGTAAAACATGATACCTCAGATTAATGCTGAATTACCCCACCCTCTTTCATTATCGTGTTTCTCAATAACTAGAGCTTACGTTACAAAACCAATACTATTTTAGTAAATGGGATGCTATAGGCAATATATAAGGAGAAAATAAAGACTTTTGTTCCAGGGCAGGAAAAGGGCCTTATGGGAGCCCCCCCCCCCCCCCTTTCAGAACAATTTTAATTATAATCATACCAGTCCTGCTTTGTGAACCCTGGTTACCACCACAACACAGTAACATATATAACGTTGATTTGCTAAGCCTTTCTATATCGCTCCAATGCCACAATATACATGCAAAATTAATAAGATTTTCGAGTGTCCGCATACTTAGTTCTTCTTATACAAAGAACCGCAAGCATGTTTATGTTTTATTACGCATCTTCATTATTAATATTAGTTGGTTATATTTAATGATACTTTTAGCTGATGACATTGAACTGAATCCCGGGCCCCTAAACCAAGATGAGTCTCTCTCATCAAACTCTTCCTGTAGCTATATGGACGTCTCAGTCTTTGAAAACAATTTTTCGTTAGTCCACTACCATGTACAAAGCTTCCTGAATAAAATTGACTTGATTCAAATTGAACTATCCCACTTTGACGTACTTGCATTGAGCGAGACTTGGTTGTCCCCCAGTACGGATGATAGTGATTTAAAATTCTTGAACTACCAATCACCCTTCCGCAAACACAGGCATATCAACAACTACGGCGGGATAATTGTTTATTTTCATGACAATTTTCCTTGCAAAAAACGACCTGACCTCGAAATTCAAGGTCTAGAGTGTATCTGGCTGGAATTGAAATTAAAATAAAAAGTAGTTCTGTTTGGAAATTTTTATAGACCACCAAATTCTAGCAGCGACATACTTGACAAGATCGAAGAATCAGTTGACTTAGCACTAGATAGTGACATGTCCAGATAAGTGGAGTAGGCGAGGCCTTCTTAGATCAAAACCTTAGGTACCATTGTCCAATATATGCTGTATTTACATTTGATAAACCCAAACGCCAGTGTTATAAAAGGAAAATGTGGAAATATGATGATGGTGATTATGATCACCTGAAACAACTTATACAAGAAGTTAATTGGCAAAATTTAAAGGATGACAATATCAACGTCTATGCCGATAACGTAACTAATAAAGTTCTAGACTTATGCGATATAACAATTCCCAACAAAACCATAACTGTCCGGCTATCTGACCCTCCTTGGATCAATGGTCACATTAGAAAACTAATACTCAGGAGGAAACGGGCACACAAGAAAGCTAAACGATTAGGTACACCTGAAAGCAGAATAAGATTTAGAAAAATCCGCAATGAAGTCATCAAAGCCGTAAAAACTGCCCAAAAAAAATTCTACTTGACAATATTTATATTAGATTCGGTACTAAGTTATTTGGGCAAATTGTGGGTATTCCGATGGGTACGAATTGCGCACCTCTTGTAGCTGATCTGTTCTTGTATTGTTATGAAAGAGACTTCATGATATCGCTTTCCATTGATAACCAATCTGAAATTATTGAAGCTTTTAGCTCCACTTCTAGATATTTAGATGATTTATTAAATATTTATTATACCTATTTCGATGGTTTGATCAGCCAGATTTACCCCCCCAGAACTTCAGTTAAATAAAGCAAATTCTTCTGATACCGAGGCCCCGTTTTTGGATTTACATCTATCTATTGTAGACGGGTTTGTTTCGTGCAAAATTTATGATAAACGAGATGACTTTGATTTTGAGATTGTAAATTTTCCTTTGTTTTGGATGGTGATGTTCCTCGTGCGCCATCCTATGGCATTTATATTTCGCAATTAATTCGATTTGCTAGAGTGTGCAGTCATGTATCTGTCTTCAACACTCGTAATAAATTATCAACGGCTAAACTTCTTAATCAGGGTTATCGGTACCATAAACTACGTAAAGCATTTTCAAAATTTTATAGACGCCATTCCGATTTAATTTCAAAATTCAATATTGGACTTAAATCTCTTCTGCAACAAGGTCTATCGGAACCCGAATTTTATGGTGACTTGGTATATAAATTCAGAAAAATATATAACCGCAATGACTTCAGCACCCAATTTCTTAAAATCATTCTTCGATATAAAAAGATTGGGTACAACATGGATGTTATACGACAGACTGCATGCATGGTAGTTAACCCAATCACGGTTGGCAACTTTGCTTCCCTCTTTAATTGCACGCCGGTGGGTCAGGCCTCAGATTCTATGACGGTTCCAACGTAAAGGCTTATTGAAAATTACATCATAATTACACCTGCCCTACATCATAGTGTAGATTATATTTTCTTGTCCTTTGGGATCATTGATTCCATTGTGGAATTTTGAAAATATCTGAGGGTCACTGATGAGGCCTAATTGGCCGAAACTAGCTAGTCTGGCCCAGAAAACATGTACACCCCATATTTTTTGTTCTGTGGTGTATTCCTTGTTTCCAAGGGATAACCCTTTTATAGAACATATTTAGAGAGATCTAATTCAAGGTAATGTTGGTTGGTGCCTGATGCCCTGTCTCTGATCGGGTCCATCGGAGTCTAACTGTTGGTTTTCTTTTGCTCCAGCATTTCAGTGTTTTTTTTTGTTGTCGAGTCCTCACCGTTGACTCACCTCTGTGGTTCTTTGATTATTTGTGTTCATGGAGATGTTGCACTGATGAGTTAGGAGGCCTTCATGCGGACTGAACAAATTATTTGTCTAAATCGCGACGGAAGTAAGGGTGAGGATTGTGGCCACGTAAAATAGATTTAAGCCCCCCAGTTGAAATCTTTCCACTGACCGTTCCAAGGCGGTTCTTCTTTGGCGGTTTATTTATGTTGTTGTTTGTTACTTACTGTGTGTATCACTTGTGCCTTTTTATTTTGGATGACCATATGGCCATTTTGTGGGAAAGAAACTGTCCTTATGGCCTTCCTTTGTTTACGTTTCCATTATGGTCTGGTCGCTTCATGTTTGTGTTTCTTTCCCTTTGGTGTCTTCGATGGGTGGAGTAAGTTAATTGTATCAATTCCTGATCTTTGTTTTACTTCTACTTTGAAAGATAAATTAGCAAATACATTAAAATCTTATAAAATTTCTAGTAAGGATTGGTGGAAAACATTCAAATGTTTAATAGAAAAGGACAAAACTGACCCTATCCCACCTCTGAATCACAATGGAAAGCAAATAAATTACCCCGTAGGCAAGGCTAATTAATGCACTCAACAAATACTTTCATCTCCAGTCACAACTAGACGACGGAAATAAACCTGTCCCTAATTTAGCACCATCTCAAAACTTACTTTCCTCCATAACTATTCAAAAAGCAGAAGTTTGTGCAATCCTGAAATCACTTGCTACCGGAAAAGCCTGTGGTCCTGACCAAATTAGCAACAGAGTCCTTAAAGAAGTTGCGGAAGCTATTGCTGAACCCTTGGTCGACTTATTCAATTCTTCTCTCATGCTTTCTTCCGTTCCTGATATATGGAAAAGATCAAACCTCTCTCCTATTCACAAGAAAGACGATAAAACTTTGGTTGAAAATTACCGACCAATTTCTCTCCTTAGTACCCTTGGCAAGACTCTCGAAAAAGTTGTTCACCAACATATTCTTAGGTTTTTACTTCAAAACCAGGTAATTACACCTTTTCAGTCTGGGTTCATCCCTGGCGACTCAACTGTTAATCAGCTTGTTGATCTCTACAACACCTTTGGCCAGGCCCTGGATGAAGCCAAAGAGGTTCGCGTTGTTTTCTGTGACATAAGTAAAGCCTTCGACAGGGTCTGGCACAAAGGGCTTCTGGCAAAGCTCAAATATTATGGTATAACCGGGCAACTTCTGCCGTGGTTTGAAAGTTACTTGTACAGTAGATCTCAACGGGTTGCCTTGCCAGGGGGTGGGGTTGTCAGAATGGCTCAGAATTAATGCAGGAGTCCCTCAAGGTTCCATTCTTGGACCAATGCTTTTCATTTTATATATAAACGACATTGTAAATGAAATTAACTCAAACATCCATAATTTGCCGCTGATACAAGTCTTTACATAATAATTGATTTTCCTGATTCAGCGGCTCAATTCTTAACATGGATCTTAATCGAATCGGCAAATGGGCTGAATCATGGTTGGTAAATTTCAATGCTACTTAAACTGAAGCTTTTCGTGCATCTCGAAAAACCAATAGAGTTGCCACGTGTGAGACGCCAAGTTCTGCAACGGAAGGTCAGGTGGTTTTTCTCCGGGTACTCCGGTTTTCGCCCACCTCTGATTAACGATCGGCTCGATATGAGTGAAATAAACTTGAAAGGGCCGTAAAACCCAAAACCAAAAAACCAATAGAGTTAATCACCAAACTTTTTTTATTTAAACGATGAACCTATACAAGAGGTAGCAACCCACTAACATCTTGGTCTATATTTCTCTCAGCGTTTGGATTGGCAAGCCCAGACTATATTGCACAGAAGGCTTGGTCGCGTATGAATCTTTTGCGCTAGCTAAAATTTACACCAGACAGAAAATCACTCCAAAAGATTTACTTCACATTCATCCGCCTCATTCTTGAGTATGCAGACACTGTATGGGATAACTGTACACAGCAGCAGAGCTATTTTCTTGAGAAAATACAGCTCGAAGCCGGCAGAATTGTTTCTGGTACATCAAAACTGGTGAAGATCAACAAATTGTATACCGAATTGGGATGGCTTAAACTATCCGAACGAAGAAGCCTACATAAACTTTTTCTATGCTTCAAGATGTTGAATGGCTATGCACATCTTTATCTTACAGATTTGATCCCGCCTCGCGTAGGCGACGTGTCCAACTATCCTCTCCGTAACTCAGACCATTACGTATCAATCAATGCAAAAACATCCTCATATGCAAAGTCATTTCTGCCCTCAACAATTAATGCATGGAATAACCTGCCGGTATCGACTAAGTCAGCTACTACGATAGCTTCTTTCAAACGTCTATTAACACAGAACACACCATCAATCCCAGACTACATCTTTGGTGGGGAGAGACTCTCGCAAATTCTTCACATCCGCCTTCGAACTGAAGGCAGTTCCTTAAACCAACATCTGTTCAGTCGAAGTCTGGTGTCGTCTCCAAATTGTATCTGTGGAGAAATAGAAAGCAATACGCATTTTCTTTTGTACTGCTCTAGATACAATGTGATTCGCCAAGAAATGTTAACTGCCATTCAAAATCAGCTACTTCACTTTCCAGTCACAACCTAACTGCTATTAAGTGGCGAAGACGCTCGTCTTTCTATGGGTGACAATTATAGTTTCTCTGAAGTCTCTGAAGTGCACAAATATATAATAAAAACTAAACGATTTGCATTTTAACAACAACACACTCAGTTCATTATCAATTTACTGTTCTAAATATCATACATTCACACGACACCTGGTTGACTCGAACTGTTAATGCTGCACTCCTTGATACGACGTGACGTGAACACTTTTCTTCTCTCTCTCTCTCTCTCTCTCTCTCTCTCTCTCTCTCTCTCTCTCTCTCTCTCTCTCTTTCTCTCTCTCTCTCTCTCTCTCTCTCTCTCTCTCTCTCTCTCTCTCTCTCTCTCTCTTTACTACAATTACTCGTATTACTATTTATTAACTTACACTACTACTACATCTACTACTACTACTACTACTACTATCTTATTACTATTGGTACATGTATTTGTGGATGATTACTTTGACTATCATTGTTCTTCATTTATTATTGTTATTATTACAATGATTGATGATATTATTATTATTATTATTATTATTATTATTATTATTATATTGCAGTTGTTTTCACACTCAAACGGTTTCCCTTCGACCATGTTTAACCATTTATTTTCCATTTTTGCATGCTTACATATAATGTGTCATTCACACTAGCTCATAGTCATTTACAGGAGATGATTCACATAAGCCTATGGCTTGTTTTCAAATCCTGTCATGAAATTTGTATTTATGTCATTTAAACATGTTCTTACTTTATTGAAATAAGTATTGTTTAAACCAATCATACACTTGTGGTCATTTCATATGAAATTTATTAAATTCGCCAAATGTTCGTTACATAAATTCCATAAGAAATGACCACTGGTGTAAGATCCTCTGTATCTTTCAGGGTTTGGTTATGAAAAAGATCCGTCCTGTTTCGACTGGAATCAGGGTCAACACAGTGTAATGGATACTAACCTGAAAACAAAGATCATTCCTGTATTAAACCAGCAAGGGATCATATCAAAACTAGGTACGGATAATTTATATCTATTACAGAATTAACGAACCAATACCATAATTTTTTTTTTTCGAGCATTGAGAATTTGAATCAAAAACAAATAACTAACCAATTGTGTTTAAACCAATTTAATTCAATGTTGGCTTTAATTTGGTCATAACGGTTATCATGATGTAATTGCAGTTTGTTTTTTGGTCATGACAGCATCAACTGTTTACAACCGTTCTCAACTGACTGTTTCAATCACGACATATTAACTCAATGAATCAACATATAAGATACACAACTACGTGTCAACGGTCATTAGTCACAAACTGCTGTTATATTTGTATCAAATTCCATGTTTCGGTGGGGTACACAACCAAATCATGAATTTGGCAACAGACGATCAAACTGCTAAGCAGCAGTTTACACGCAATGAAACAAGAAGATCATTAGGTCCTGGTCGTTCCCTGAGCCTTGTGCAAATTTGGTAGCACTCAATCACTTGATGCTACATACCAAGTTTCAAAATTATCAGCCAAGTGATTCTGGAGATGAATATTTTTTAAGGTTTTTACCATAATAGGGCATGGTGGGATTGGTGGCCATCACGGTCACATGACCTGGACCATTCAACTAAATTGGCATAACCCCGTGTCCATTATATAAAATTCAAATGAAATTGACCCAGTGGTTTCAGAAAAAAATATATTTTGAAATATCAATGGACCTGCAATCCAAGTGACGTTATGCCAAGGTCATCAAATGTCCTTGGCCTTTCAGCGTTCATTTTGCATCTATTCTCATGTCACAGACCCGAATATTTTTCGAAAAATGAATTGTTCCACCTTTTCACTATTAAAAAAGCCATATCAACCAGTTTGATTTTGATGTAAAGAGAGTTCATGGTTTACCTAGCGTCATCATTGTTGCAGACTTGCGAGTACTCAGTCACCCAATGCTACGTATCAAGTTTCAGGACAATTAGCCCATAAGTTTTGGAGAAGAAGCTTTTTAAGGTTTTTACCATATTCAGGCACGGGGGCAATCTTAGTCTTGTGACTAGGAACATTTGAATAAATTTTTGTTCCCTTACAGTCCTTGGGCTGTATGTAAAATTTAAATGAAAATTGCCCGGTGGTTTTAGGGTAATTGTATTCTAATATGCCAATGGACCTGCTATACAAGTGACCTTGGGCCAAAGTCACCAAATGACCTTGATCTTAAGTATTCATAGACATTCATTTTTAGCTATTCTCATATCATAGCTCACAATATTTATTCGAAAAATGCCTTGATTTACCTATTTCCCATTGAAAAGCCTCTGGAGCCAAATTTGATCTTGGTGAAAAATAGGTCAAGGCCAACCTACGGCCATCAGTTTTTCAAGCTTGGTAGTACTCTGTCACTCGATGCTACATACCAAGTTTCAATACAGTTTGCACGGATGTTCTAGAGAAAAGGGTTTTAAGGTTTTTACCATATGTGGGCATGACAAACATCTTGATCATGTGACCTGGTCCATCCGAATAAATTTTTGTTCTCTGCATGAACTAAGGCTGCATGTAAAATTCAAATGAAATTGGCCAAGTGGTGGTAGAGGGAAAATGTATTCTACTATGTAAATGGACCTACAATTCAACTAACCTTTGGCCGAGGTCACAAAATGACCTTGACCTTAAGCATTCTTAGACATTCATTTCTAACCTATTCTCATATCACAGACCACAATATTAATTCGAAAAATGCATTGGTTTACCTATTTCCCATTGAAAAGCCTAAGGGACCAAATTTGACCATGGCGTAAAATAAGCCAAGGTCAACCTAGGGTCATCTTTTTTTGCAAAATTGGTAGTACTTAGTCACCCCATGCTACATCCCAAGTTTCAAAACAATCGGCACAGTGGGCCTTGAGAAGAAGATTTTTTAAAGGATTTTACCATATTTGGGCCTGGCGGCCATCTTGGTCATCTTACCTGGACCATCCGAATAAATTATTGTTCTCTAAGTGTCCTAAGGTTGCATATGAAATTTAAATGAAATTCGCCGACTGGTGTTAGAGTAAATGTATTCTAATATGTCAATAGACCTGCAATACAAGTGATCTTGGGCCAAGGTCATTGAATGACCTTAACCCTTAGCATTCGAGGCATTCATTTTTTACCCATTCTCATATTAGAGACCAAAAGTTTTTCAAAAATGCATTGATTTACATTGTACCTATTTCCCCCTGAAAAGCCTAAGAGCCAAATTTGGCCTTGGCATAAAATAGGTCAAGGTCAATCTAGCGTTATCATTTTTTCAAGTTTTGTAGTACTCAGTCACCACATGCTACATACCAATGTTACGAGCCAGGCGTAACAGAAAGAAAAAGCAAACAAGCCTTTTGTAAAAAAATTAACAAAATTTATTTACAAGTTATCTTTAACCCGTAGAAGTAAGAAAATTAAATGTACTTAGCTCTGCTATGAAATATCCTGAATGAATCTATTTTCCTTGATCCCACAGAATTCACAGTCCGAAGTGAAGTATAATATCCTTTAATAATCCAACACACAATTCAGAAATATTTTTTTCTTAGAAGCCCAAACTTCAAACTCCAAAGTGTGACTCAAAGAGGAAAATCAAGCTCTTTTATAGACCCTAAGATTTCTCTAGAACATTCCAGAGGGCTGTGGAATTAGATTAAGTAATTTTTCTAAAAATAATGCAACCCCGAACTTTCTGGAAGATTCCGAAGTACTTTTCCTTGTAAACAAGATGTTTACAAAATATATCAGTGGGGGGGAGGGGGGGGGAGTGGGAACCAGAAAAATAAGTTCTTATGGATAACACCAAGTTTCAAGATAATTGGTCATGTGGTGTAAGAGAAAATGTATTCTAATATGTCAACCGACCTGCAATACAAGTGACCTTTAACCAAGGCCAATGAATAACCTTGACCCTTAGCATTCACATGCATTCGTTTTTTACCCATTGTCATATCACAGACCACAATATTTTTTCGAAAAATGCATAGATTTACCTATTTCCCATTGAAATGTCTAATGAGCCAAATTTGGACTTGGCATAAAATGGGTCAAGGTCAACCTAGGATCATAATTTTTGCAAACTTGGTAGTACTCAGTAACCGCATGCTACATATCAAGTTTCAAGACAATCGGCCCAGTGGTTCTAGAGAAGAAGATTTTTAAGTTTTTTACCCTATTTAGGCATCGCGGCCATCTTGATCGTGTGACCTGGACCATCAAAATAAATGTTTGTTCACTAGGTGTCCTAAATATGTTCTAGAAAGGGTTATCCTTTGGAAGCATAGAAAACACCACAGAACTGGTAAATATGGAGTTTACTAATTTCTGGGCCAGACTAGCTAGTTTCAGCCAATTAGGCCTCATCAGTGACCCTCAAATATTTTCAAAATTCAACAATGGAATCAATGATCCCAAAGGACAAGAAAATATAAACTTCACTTTGGTGTGGAGTAGGGAGACTGTTTACGGCCGCCACACATTCCCAGACACCATATGTAGTGACTTAAAATATGTTCTAGAAAGGGTTATCCTTTGGAAGCAAGAATAAACCATAGAACTGGAAAATATGGAGTGTAAATGTTTTCTGGGCAAGACTAGCTAGTTTCAACCAATTAGGCCTCATTAGTGACCCTCAAATATTTTCAAAATTCAACAATGGAATCAATGATTTAACGTTGCATATAAAATTTAAATGAAATTGGCCTAGTGTTGTTAGAGAATATATATTATGTCAATAGACCAGCAATACAAAAGACCTTTGGTCAAGGTCAATGAATGACCTTGACCCTTAGCATTCACGGGCATTTATTTTTTACATATTCTCATATCACAGACTTCAATATTTTTTTCTCGAAAAATGCATTGATTTACCTATTTCCCATTGAAAAGCCTAAGGAGCCAAATTTTATCTTGGCGTAAAACAGGTCACGGTCCACCTAGGGTCATCATTTTTGCAGACATGGTAGTACTCAGTCACCCAATCCTACATACCAAGGTTCAGGTCAATCGGCAAAGTGGTTCTGGAGGAAAAAATAAGGGTTTTACCATATTTGGGCATTGCGGCCATCTCGGTCATGTGACCTGGACCATCTGAATAAATTTGTGTTCATTAAGAATCCCAAGCTTGCATATAAAAAATTTAAATGAAATTTGCCCAGTGGTGTTAGAGAAAATGTATTCTCATATGGGCCCCGTCAAGCGATTTTGGTACTTATCGCCTATGCGAGCAGCGAAGGTTCAGGCGAGCCTGCGCATCCGCGCAGTCTCGCCAGAACCTTCGCTACTCGCTCATAGAAGCAGTGAATGAAGAGGAACCTTCAGACAGAAAGCCATATCCCTGGCCCCTCTGAATGGCCGGGCATGCGCAGTTATAATTTGTCATGACGGAATGCTCGAAGACCCAAATTCGCTTGGCGGGGCTCATATGTTAATAGACCTGTAACACAAGTGACTTTGGGCCAAGATCAATGAAAGGAATTAACCCTTAGCATTCACAGGCATTCATTTTTTACCTATTCTCATATCAGAGACCACATTTTTTTTTTTTGAAAAAAAAAAAAAAAAAAAAATGCATTTACATATTTTCAATTATAAAGCCCGAGGCAAATTTGATCTTTGGTCAACCTAGGGTCATCATTTTTGCAAACGTGGTAACACTCAGTCACCCGATGCTACATACCAAGTTTCAAGGCAATCGGCCTAGTGGTTCTGGAGAAGATTTTTATGGTTTTTACCATATTTGGGCATGACAGGCAACTAAGTCATGTGACCTGGACTGTACTTGTAAACTTACGTTCCCCCATTGCCAGGAGGCTGTATATGGAATTTAATTGGAATTGGCCCCGTGATTTCAGACAAGAAGACATTTGAAAATGGTTGACGACGGACGGACGATGGTGGCCTACCATCCTATAAGCTCCCCCGGAGCATTCGGCTCAGGGGAGCTAATAAATTAATGAATCTCTTTTATACGATTGTTAGGATTAGCAAACTGAGCTTTTTTCCGGCACAGCAGAATCAGTATCAGTATTGTTTACTGGTGACACGTCATTGGACAATCCTTCACCGGGACCTTCAACCGACTGAACTAGTCCCTAGATCTCACAAGGGTGTTGGTGAATCTAGATATGGGGTCATCTCTCCTTTCTGCAGAAGCTGTCCTTTTACATGAACTTGATAACCGTCACGACAGACGAAGACTTTACTACTGATGCTGTTGGAAAAAACATATGTAATGGAAGAAAAACACACAGCAGAAACTAGCACTACATTCCCCTTGTCACATATTACCAATGCGCTCGGTTGACGTAAATTATTGAATGGAGGGCTGAGCAGGGTGGGTTTGCTTGATCTCCGAAAGATTATTACGAAAAGGCAACTTGCTATGTAAAACACATGCGTGTTAACTTCCGTAAGGTCAAAGTACACAAAACTTAATTTACAGTATAAGGAAAGTGACCCTGTTAAAAATGACGCTTTATCGTAATAGGACATAAGAATGACGACCCACCCTACACACAAAAGCGCAAAGTGTATATCCAATTTAAATCTACACGTTGAATTAAATTCTATTATTATAGATGTAACGAACCAAGCGGAAGCAATATATACCATAATTTATTTTTTCGAGCATTAAGAATTTGAATCAAAAACAAATAACTAACCAATTTTGTTTAAACCAATTTAATTCGATGTTGGCTTTAATTTGGTCATGGTTATTATCATGATGTAATTGCAGTTTGTTTAACTGTCATGACAACAACAACTGTTTACAACCGTTCTCAACTGACTGTTTCAATTCCGTCATATCAACTCAATGAATCAACTTAAAAGATCCACATGTGAATCCAATTCCATCTTAACAATTGCATGATTCGGTGGGTTACACAACCGAATCATGAATGATCAAACTGGTAAGCAGCAGTTGACACCCAATGAAATAAACCAATGAATCTCGCTTATGGAATCAACTGAGTCTTACACATCACGAAAACACGCATATATGATTTTGACCCCCTTGAACCCCACTTTTATATAGTAAAACTGGGGTTTCCGGGGATATTTATTTTTTTCTTATTTCTGCTCAAAATATAGATTGTGAGCACTCGTTAGAACCGCCCCGGCTCTAAAATATAGATTGTGGGTAGTCGTTAGAACCGCCTCGATGAGGCGGTTCTAACGAGTGCTCACAATCTATATTTTGAGCAGAAATAAAAAATATCACAATTTTTCATCATAAAATTTTCATTTTTTCGGCGATAAAGGTGCCAATGTATTTGTATTGGCGTGTTTGCTTAATGATATGCATTTATTACCTTATTTCAATTGCACAAAGGACGATTTTAATGCAGTGTCGGGCGTACCTGCGATTCGTATTGCTGTCGTTGCGGGGGACATGCTGTTTGGACATTGGTTTCCGCCACATGTTCCCTGCCTCGCTGCGTATCTCGGTTGCGGGTACATACGAGGACTGTTCAAATATGAATGCAAGTAGAACGTTTTCTCATGCACTAATGCGAAAATCACCTCGAAATAAATATCACAGCGTAGAAAAACATTTTACCTATACATTGATACCCAAACTGTTAAAATCCGTTGACTTTAGTCAGGTATATCGTTCGATAAACAATGTCTACTCTTGTATACTAATACAAAACATGGTTGGAAGAAGATCAGAGTACGCCGTTGAAATTCGGTCCTATATTAAGAATCGTTGTATTCTTGGTATACGGTGCAAAGACATTTTTGATGAAATATGTTCGGTTTATGGGCATAATGAAATGTCTTTTCCGACAGTTTTTCGTTGGTGTAAGAAATTCAACTGTGGGCTAGGCTCAACAGAAGATGCACCACATAATCGTCGGCCGAAAAGAGCAACATCTGCCAAGATGGTTGCTAGAGTGAAAGAAATAGTTGCTACCGATGCACGATACACCACTAGGCAAATAGCTAGTATGGTTGGCATCTCATATGGAGCAGCTCATACAATTCTGAAACGGGATTTGAAAATGAAAAAGATCTGTGCTAGATGGATTCCCCATCTGTTGGCAGATACGCAGAAAAAGACACGCGTTCAGTGCGCCAAGAAGCTGCTTAAAAAGTTTCCAAATTACAATGCATGGTCTTTCGCTAATGTCGTCACAGGTGACGAGACATGGGTTCACTTTTTTGAGCCAAAACGAAAGATTCAGAACAAAATATGGGCAACAAAGTATTGCAAAAGACCATGCATTGCAAAGCGGACCATGAGCGTCAAGAAGGTAATGTATGCCATATTCTTTTCAAATCAGGGCCCTGCTATTCAGGTTGCTGTGCCTAAAGGCAAATCTGTAAATGCGAAATTTTACAAGAATAAAGTTCTTCGAAAATTGAAGACATATTTCAAAGAACGAAGAACCGCAACTGGTTTGGCCAATGTCAGATTGCTACATGACAATGCGTCATCGCACAAGCCGTTCATTGTGCAAGACTATCTGAAGTAGGAAAAGGTTGTTGAACTCCCTCACCCCCGTATTCCCTTGACCTTGCCCCGTGTGACTTGTTTTTGTTCCCGCGGCTGAAAAAATACCTTACTGGTAGAAAATTTGTACAGCGCCAACACCTCGGTTCTGCAATATTCCAGTGCCTTCATAGAATACCTCGAAAAGACTACCAAAAGGCATTCAATGATTGGATCAGAAGACTGAAGGTTTGTATATCTGTTAAAGGGGAATACTTTGAGGGGACAAAATAAATTTTTCATCGAAATCTATCACGGAATCATTTTTATGTGCTTAGTTGCATTCATATTTGAACAGTCCTCGTACTCGGCACAGATGATCAAATCAAACATAATTCTTATCTCAAGTATATTTGCCAATAAATTCTTTTATCTCTAACAGTTTTTTACATGAAAGATTCTAACTGCTTGCCTTTAGTCAAAAAATGTCATAATATTTTTACGTTTTGTTTGTTTTTGTTTACGCACTCTTTAAGAAGGGTCATTTTAATCATACTTGTCTAAAAAGTTTCCTAGACCTTACCAAGAAACGATGTTTGTATATAATGTATGTACCATGTAAATATAGTATTCATATTTTATGTTTTTGAGGACCATATGTTAGATAAGTATATGTGTATGCTTAATATGTAATCCTCTTGAAATAAAGACTTTATTATTAATATTATCCGATTGTTATAGGGTTAGCAAACTGAGCTTTTTTTCCGACTGATTTTTTTATTTTTCGCGTCCATAAGTGAAACTAATTTATATATACGAGAAATAACTTAAACAGAAATGACCTATTTACCTTGCCTGAATCGAACACGTGCTTTAGGGTAATGGATAAACCTTCAGGGGGAGGCAACTCCTGTAGAAATATTTCGTCTACCATGTCAATAAGGGTCAACTCTTAAAGGAAAGAATTTGCTTTTGAGATACAAATTGTTTCCTTTATGGGAAACCCTTTCTTTTCGTGGGATACATTTATAGAAAAGCGGTCAGGAAGTCCCGAAAGTTGTCTCGTTTTGAAAACTGCCGGAAATTTCTGCCCGGTGTTCCAATTCCCCTTAAGTCCCAAGAGAGTTCTTCCCATAGCGTCAATACTGATCTTCCCAACAGCATCTTATAACAATATAAGAAAATCTTACATGGGTGTGAGGGATGGATAGAAAAGGCCGGGGCATGCCGAGATATGCAGGATAGTGATCCCGAGGGACGGATGTTTCAACATAACCCTCAAACCCATGTAAGATTCTTTTTTTGCATAACTTTCAATTCTGAGAGTGGATTTCTTTTTTTGTAATGCAGTCACCTCGACTGCCGACCTCCGCCATATTCTGATGACAGTAATACGGTGTATTTGACCTCACAGTAGTACAGGTAAGAACCGGTCTATGGCTTATCGTAATAGACATTTTTCACTAGGACGGAGAAAGGACGTAGGAGATGGAAATGGACTTTATCAGCTGGGATCATCTCAACGTTATTAGTTCCTATATCTAAAATGCGAATCCAGCTAAATAAAAGTCACTGACGAGTTTTTAGCTCACCAGAGCCGAAGGATCCGGGGGAGCTTATAGGATAGGCAGTTGTCCGTCGGCGTCTGCGTCGTCTGTGTCGTCTGCGTCTGCGTCTGTGTCGTCGTGTGACGTCAACACTTTTAAACGACATCTCCTCTGAAGCCGCTAGGCCCATTGGGCCCAAATTTCATCTGTAGCATCCTTGGGTTGGGGGATTGAAAGTTTGTGTTTTTTATGAAATTCGGCTGATTAGTTTGGTTGCTATGACAACTTAGAATTTCCATAGACTTATAATGGGGAAAATTGAAAAATGGCATTTACTGCTAAGCCGCTGCAGATATTTTGACAAAACTTTCATAGAAATATTCCTTAGGCAATCTACTATCTGCCATATGATTTTAGGCCTACTGCTCATTTGTATTGGTTGCCATGGAAACCAAAATGAAAAAAATAGAAAAAAAATACTTAAAAAATCATCTCCTCAGAAACCGTATGCTCTATGAGGCTGAGAGTTTATGGAAATATTCACCATATTTGCCTTTACAGGTTTTGTGTTTTTTATGAAATTCGGCTCTTTAGTTTGGTTGCTATGGCAACTTAGATTTTCCATAGACTTATAATGGGGAAAATTGAAAAATGGCATTAACTACAAAGCCTTTGCAGATATTTTGACAAAACTTCCATAGAAATGTTCCTTTAGCAAACTTCTCTCAGCCATATGCTTTTATGTCAACCTGGGGGTCCAGTAGGTTGTGCCGGGGCCATGCGCCGCCCCCCAGTACTTCATAAAATGCCTTATATCTCAGAAACCTTACAGATCCCCACCCCTAAACCATATATATTCTTGTTTCTATTGATAAGACGCATTCATTGACACCAACCCGGAGGTCCTCCGGGATGCGCCGAGGCCATGCACCACCGCCTCCACTTCATAAAAGGCCCAATATCTCGGAAACCATTCAGATCCCCACCCCTGAACCCTATATACTCTTGTTCCTTATGATAAGACCCATTCAGTGACATCAAACTGGGGGTCCCCCGGGATGCGCCGGGGCCATGTCCCGCCCCTCCATTTCATAAAAGGCCCAATATCTCGGAAACCTTACAGATCCCAACCCCTAAACCATATATATTCTTGCTCCTTATGATAAGACACATTCATTGACCCCAAATTGGGGGTCTTCCAGGGTGCGCCGGAGCCATGCCCCACCCCTTCACTTCACAAAAGGCCATATATCTCAGAAACTGTTCAGATCCCTACCCCTAAACCATATATGTTCTTGTTCATTATGATGAGACACATTCAGTGACACCAACCTGGGGGTCCCCAGGGATGTGCTGGGGCCATGCCCCACCCCCTCCATTTCATAATATCACAATATCTCGGAAACCTTACAGATCTCCACCCCTAAACCATATATATTCTTGTACCTTATGATAAGACACATTCATTGACACCAACCTGGGGGTCTCCCTGGGCCTTGCCCCACCCCTGCACTTCACAAAATGCCTTTTATCTCAGAAACTGTTCAGAGCCCCACCCCTAAACCATATATATTCATCTTCCTTATGATAAGGCACATTCATTAACACCAGCTTGTGAGTCCCCGGGGCATGTCCGGGCCTTGCTCCACCGCTTGACTTCATTAAAAGCCACATATCTCAGAAATAGTTCAGATTCCCACCCCTAAACCATATATATTCTTGTTCCTTATGATAAGACTCATTCAGTCACACCAACTTGGGGGTCTCTTTGTGCTGAGGCAATGTGCCCCGCCCTTCCACTTCATAAAAGGCCATATATTTCAGAAACCATTCAAATCCCCACCCCATATTCATATATGTTCTTGTTCCTTATTGTTAGCACACCTACTGTAGGGGTGTCCGCAGGGGCCAGTCCTCTCCTTTCCACTTCATGAAAGGATATCTTGGATACCGTTCAGATTCCCACCCCTAAACCATATATATACTTGGTCCTTATGATAAGACACATTTAGGGACACTATCTTGGGCTTTCCTGGGAACGACAGGACATGCTCCAACCCCTCCACTTATATCTCCAGCCATGCAGATCCCCACTGCTAAACCATATATATTCTTGTTCTTTGTGATAAGACACATTTAGTGACACCAACCAGGGCTCCATTGGGTCCATGCCCCACCCCCTGTACTTCATAAAAGGCCTAATGTTTCATATACTGAGTCCACATGGGTGCTCATTTGGATATGGGGGGTTCATTTGGCAGATTAAAATGATATCATGTTTAAATACATGGCTGCAATTGGGCAGTGCCCACCTGAGCTCTGGTGAGCATAGTGGCCCATGGGCCTCTTGTTTTATTATTATTATTTCTACGGCCCGTTCAAGATTATTTTCCTAATAAGGAGCCGATCGTCAACCTGACAAGTAACCAGCGCACGACTGAGCGTACGGCAATTGTTGTGACTGGCATCTTAAGGGTTATTGTTTAGACAAACAAGTGTCCCCAGTGACCCTCAAATATGTTCAAAACTCAGCAATGAAATAAATGTTCCCAGGTTAGAAGAAAATATAAACTTGGGGTTTACGTGAGTAAACCTTATTTTTCTTTTTTTCTGTTGAAGGTACACGTTAGAACCGCTTAATCGAGACGGTTTAAAAAAAGTACTCACAGTTTGTGTTTTGCGCCAAAATAGGGAAAACATTGAAATTTTGCATCTGAACACGTTCGGGTTTTGGGTGTTAAAATTTACGCTATATTTGCATAGGTGTATTTCGTAATGGTGACATGTCCGGTCGACAAGATGAAAGATCAGTATACTAATCATCATAATATGTTCAGAATCTTCGCTGTCAGCACTTTTACTGTGGTTTGTCTATGCTGTTTTTTTTCTAGGATCGTAATCATAAAGGAGAGAATATGCTTCATTTCATAGTGAATCAAAGTCAGCCGGCGACCGAAGAATGTTAGTAAAACTCAGCAAATAATAATGGAATTTTGTTGCAAATATGATACACTGGTTTATTGCACGATAGAAAATGGATTTTCCACCGCCGTGTAAAACATGTATTCATTCGACTGCTTCATTCCATTTTGGCCCCCGCCCATCGGGGCTTGAAGAAATGGATTGGGCTACATAATGATTCCACGCAGAGCTGAAATCGACCCCACATGGGTACTTGTAAACTGCTAAGAGGTTCTAAGCCTGCCCGGGAAAAGAGGTGCGAGTCGGACCGGTGATGCCTATAACCCTATTGGTTCATTTGGGTGGCAGGGCTTGAGATGTCATTTCATCTCAATGTCGGGTAAAAAATCCGACAAAATTGGAATCAACGTCTCCAAAGTGACCTTTATAGTGTTGACAACCAAACAAACAAATTCCATTCCATTCTTTCTATTTTTTCTTTTTTTCTCTCTCTCTCTCACTCTCTCTCTCTCTCTCTCTCTCTCTCTCTCTCTCTCTCTCTCTCTCTCTCTCTCTCTCTCTCTCTTTATTGATAGTGTTGTCACAGAGAGGTATTATTGTTGAGTCAGCATAACTGAAATAAACGAAAAATAGGTCAAAGAGACCTAGGTTCATGTTTGTTTGTTTTCGCATCAGGTGAGTTCCATTGTAAAACGTTCAGGCGAGTTCTCTTCAGATTCTGCTTCATTTCAGTTCCCTGGCGAATTCAAGTGAGATTAATTACCTACTTATTAAAGGACAATCTGAAAAATGAGTCACAGACTAATTTCAGTTGGAAAATAACTTTTTGACAAGAGGAAAGACTATGGCATCATCCAGAAAGTTCAGGTTTACATTATTTTTTAGAATATTACATAATCTTACTCCACAGCCCTCAGGAATGTTCCACAGAATTCTGCGAGTGTAAAAAAAGAGCTGGATTTTTTTCTTTGGGTCAGTTTGGGTTTTGTCAGAAAATTTACTTCTGAATTCTGTGTTTGCTTGTTTAAGGGTATTGATTTTCATTAAGGACTGTGCATTCTGTAGGGTCAAGGCAATGGTATTTCATAACAGAGCTAAATACATTTATTTTTCTTACTTCAACAGGTTAAAAATAGTTTGTAAATAAATGTTGTAATTTCTTTTTTCCAAAAGGCTTGTTTGCTTTATCTTTATGCTACACCTGGCTCGTAACAGAAATTGGGGGCTCGCCTGGCTCGTAACAAGCTGAGTTACCTTGAGATTCTACTTAGGTGAATTCCAAGGAAGCTTACTTTCACGTAACTTCCGATACTGATGCTACTTTTTCAGGAGACCCCGCAAAATAAAAGTACCCTATACAAACCTAGCCCATTTGAGGTCCCTAGAGACTTCGTCTAATATAAGATGCCTGTAGGTTTTGCTTGCTGTCAGTTTTATCATAAGGCCTCTTACCGCTGTTGCTTCGAGCCTCGCTAAGGTCAAATGTCTGACGCTAACGGAAGGTCAGGTTGCCCCCCCCCCCCCCCCCCCCCCCTGGAAGGTCAGGTTGTCCCCCCCCCCCCCCGAGTACTTCGGTTTTCTTTAAACTTAAACGATCGGCTTGAAATGTTTGAAATAATCTTGAAAGGGACGTTAAAAAAATAAATAAATAAATGTCTTATGTGCATTGCTTTCAGACCTTGCATATGCGTGTTCCGGAGATACATTCGTCTTACACCGAGACTTCACCAATGTGAGTTCCCTGGAGAATATAGGTCTCGCCCGTCGGAAATAGATTCGGCTGCATGGTGCTTCCGCGCAGACGGCGTGAAACTGACGGCACATGAATACTGGTAAACCGCTTAGCACACTGCTTCTGCAGACAAAGTGGTGCGAGTTGAACCGCTCAATGCATACAAGCCCTACGACAGGACTTGAGATGTCATTTCATCTCAATGTCGGATAAAAGTTCCAAACCAAAATAAAAAAGAAGGAAGGAAGGAAGTTAAATCTCAAAATGAATTACCGGGGACATTAAATCTAAATTTAAACACAAGTTCCATGGAGACCTCGCCCATTAGACATCACGAAAACACGCCTAAATAAATTTGACCCATTGAACTCCACTTTTATAAAGTAAAACTGGGGTTTACAGGGGTAAACCATAATTTTCTTATTTCTAGGCGGTTCTAACGTGTACCCACAATCTATTTGTTTTTCATCTGGAAAAAAAATCATTTTTCGGCGGTAACATTTGCAGTGTATTTAAATAGGCGTGTTTTCGTAATGGAGTTCCCTAGAGACTTCGCCTGAGGTGAGTTCCCCCGCGGACTATGCCTCATAATACGTCCCTGCCGTATCTGCGTTTTGTCAGTTCCCTGAAGAGGAGTCTGAATATTTACCTCAGGACTAGTTGGTGAGGCTTAAGTTGAGTCCTGTGGAAACTTTGCCTCTGCTCAGTTCTCTGGAGACTTGCCTTAGGCAAGTATGTGGAGACTTCGTCTCATGTGAACTCAAAACTGTCAGTTTGGGCAAAATACACTGCTTTCTTCATTTTGCTAGATACGCCTTTTATTACAGATAACTTATAGCTAAAGGTAACGTTGAGAACATCCCAGCGTGTAAACTCCGTTCTCGATCTTCGAAGTCCTAATTCGGTCTTCGTGAAAAATGTCTAATAAGACGTCTTAGAACTACATTATGGACTAGATGTACTTTTATCTCAAAACAACAGAAAAATTACCTTTATGAACTTCCTGACAATCGCCTCGATTAGGCCATATTATTTAGACATGAATTAACCTTTATTAAATAAAAGAACGAAAAAGATTAAATTATTGGCCCATCAGCCCTCCTTCAGTGGCCATAACTACCCCTGTCGGAGAACAAAGTGTCATTGTACCAAAAGTGCTTGAGCTAGTTTTGCGGGTCACAAGTCTTTATTAACAAACTGCTATATAGATCTGGTTCGACGACTGAAAAACAAAGTACTTAGAGTTCTGTGACTGAGAACTCATTTTTTAATCGACACAGGAAAAATCTAAATCTCTAAGAGTTCTGCAGTTTGAAACATATTTTAGGTCGATTATTTGTCAATCGACAAAAAGTAACGATCAATTGAAGAGTGTGTCCTGCTATTGTGCAGATGACTATCGCCGATTTTGTACAAAATCTCAATGTAGCGCTCTGTACTGACCTGTCGTATACGGAGATTCTGGGTACCTACCAATTAAATGTGTTTTTCAAGGGAAATTACAGTTTTCCATGTTAAGAAAGTATGTATAAGCATGTGATATAAATCAAGGCAAATCCTGACTTTTTCGATTTAAAATTGTAAAACATACATCGTAGGTAAAATTTCAGACACGTTTGGTTTCTTGCAAAATGAACAAAATTACATGCGTTGTCAGCTTGTTGCTTTTTACGAATCGGTCCTGTGCAGGATAGTGATGCATCATAGACAGGTGAATTTTCGAAGAATATGACATGCGCAAACAAATCCATTTGAAGGTTATTTATAGCAGCGTAATGTTTCTTCTGTGAACCGCGAAGACGCCGCAAAACATATGGTCTATACTGTTTGCTGAAAAAATACTGGAATTTAACCCTTGTCCTGCTGAGCCCGGATATGTCTTGTAGATCGAGATCGGGGGATCTTCATTGTTTGATCAGGATCTTCATTGTTTGTCATTCAGTTTATGAGTTTGTTGCAACGATTTGCATCAAGAAATCTGGTCGGTTGATAAGTTGTGGTGGGTGTGGCATATTTAAATATTCAGCAGGTCAGTTTAACAAACAGTTTAAGTCTCATATCAGGACTATTTTTATACTGGGGAAATTAACCCACCAGTACTTTCAGTGCTTTGATTCGTTCTTGTCTCCTACGCTTTAAAGACACATTTTGCCCAATAAACAGAGGGTTATCAAGTGTGATATACTGGCATATCCTTTGAGATACATTCGGATATGATGGTCAGGAAAAGTGGGTCATGTTCAAGAATGATATAAATTTCTGATGGCATATTGTGCATCTGAAAGCTGTCGTATAAATTTTGAGATACTGTGTAGATATGGAAAACAGGTCAAGAATGCGTGGAAAGTTATTTACAAGGAAATAACATTAAAATTGTTGGAAATGAGGCTGGGTGTCTCCAGTAATAAAGATACCTGTGGGTGTGTGACGTCATCTGCAACCTTTCAATTGCTAAGATCTTTTGAACCATGGCTATGATATTTAGAAAGTTATTGGGCTTCACAAATGCGGTTTCACAGAGCACCCATAATTAAGGCAGAGCACGTGAACACAAAATCTTGGGGGAATCTTTGGTCATACATTAGCCACGCCATGCGAAATTCTGTTAGGTTCATCTGCAAACATGCCTTTGTGTTTGCTGCTTGGATAGTACAACACCTGTAAATTTCAAGACTCTTGCCAATCTTTGCATCTGTTTTGTGTTTAACCTGGATGCAAACCATGAAGACCGTATTTTTCTTGACGCAGCTCATTTGTGCTAATGTTATTTCTTGCAGAGACGGGTATCGATGCACTTGACATAGGCTGTGGAGAAGCAGGAATTACAGCCCTACTAGCCCAACAGTTTCCTAACACGCAGTTCACGGGGCTTGAAAACGACAAACACGCACTAAAACTGGCACAGGAAAAGGCTGAAAACATTTCCAATATGACCATTACAGCAGGGAACGCTGAACATTTACCAGACTCTTGGACTGAACAGTTTGACTGGGTGTTTGTTCATAATGTTTTGCATGACCTCCCTAACCCACATAAAGTTTTAGATGAAATGTATAAGGTGCTGAAAGATGATGGTTCCTTATGTTTGGTTGATATAAATATCCATAGTAACCCGCTTGACAACGTCGGAGATATGACTGCCACTATGAACTACAGCCTGAGTATGTTTATGTGTCTTCCCGCTAGCATGGCAGAGGAACCTCACATAGGCTACGGACTAGGCTGGGGTGTGGAAGAAATAGAGAAAGCGCTTGTTGGCGCTAAATTCAAAGTTTCTAAGTCTGCTGCAGAAGATAAAGTTGTGTTCTTTTGCACCAAATGAGTAAAAACAATTGGTTTGCATAACGAAACCACGCCGACATAATTTTGACCCCCTAAAACCCAACTTTTATATGGAAGAACTTAGATTTACATGGGTATATATATACCTTCAGCATGCTGTAGGCGAATTTATACCAAGTTGGTAGTCCAACTTGAGCAACTTATCACGCTCATAACAAAGCAAGGGCACTCAATCGGATGAGATTCTGTTATGCAGGACTGATCGTTCTTTCTTATAAGGGCAAGGGTTTTACCCTAATTGGCGTCTGTTTGATTTTAAACCCGGAATTGACGTTAAAATTGACGATTTCTCAGATAGCAGTCTTCAACAGTTCCTCCTTACCTGTTTTATCACAATTGTGTGCATACTAGACCCTATCCAGCTAAACAACTACTGGTGAGAAATGTGTATCTATAATATAAGTAGCTATCAAGCTATTAATTTTATCCTAGGCAACGCACACTGAGCGTTATTGTCTGGTAGTTTTTTTTTTTCTTCAGTGTCTTAAACGGTTTCCAGATCACGTGACCCATAATACTTCCGGTAGCCCCCCCTCCCCCGCACCAACAAAAAGAAAGAACAGTATTGAATACTGCTCAGCATGCTAAAGGTTAAAGGTCATATACAAAGGTACGGAAAAAAGGCAATTATTCAAGGAAAAGTATCTGCATTCGTCTCCAGAGATATTTGAAGTGTAAAATATGTCATGAAACAGGGCAACTTCAAACTGCCTCATTAATATTCATGAGATATTCTGTGATGTCACTGATACGCATTAAAATTTTTAAACTTTTAAAATATGAAATATCTTTTGTTTTTATAGTCCTCTGGAACTGTTTAAATTCCATTTTTTATAAATCACGTGAACAAGTCCGTGAAATGAACACCCCCTTACACCCCACTTTTTATAGAGAAAACTGGGGTTTACGGGGGTAAACATTATTTTTCTTATTTTTACACCAAGACATAGGTTGTGGCCTTTTTAGCAGACCAGAGCCGAAGGCTCCGGGGGAGCTTTTAGGATAGGCAGTTGTCCGTCGTCGGCGGCGTCGTCGTCGTCTGCATCGTCAACACTTTCAAACGACATCTCCTCTGAAACCACTGGGTCGATTGGGCCCAAATTTTATCTGTAGCATCCTTGGGTTGGGGGATTGAAAGTTTGTGTTTTTTATGAAATTCGGCTTATTAGTTTGGTTGCTATGGCAACTTAGAGTTTCCATAGACTTATAATGGGGAAAATTGAAAAATGGCATTTACTGCTAAGCCGCTGCAGATATTTTGACAAAACTTTCATAGAAATATTCCTTAGGCAATCTACTATCTGCCATATGATTTTAGGCCTACTGCTCATTTGTATTGGTTGCCATGGAAACCAAAATGAAAAAAATAGAAAAAAAATACTTAAAAAATCATCTCCTCAGAAACCATATGCTCTATGAGGCTGAGAGTTTATGGAAATATTCACCATATTTGCCTTTACAGGTTTTGTGTTTTTTATGAAATTCGGCTCTTTAGTTTGGTTGCTATGGCAACTTAGATTTTCCATAGACTTATAATGGGGAAAATTGAAAAATGGCATTAACTACAAAGCCTTTGCAGATATTTTGACAAAACTTTTATAGAAATGTTCCTTTAGCAAACTTCTCTCAGCCATATGCTTTTATTTCAAGCTGGGGGTCCAGTAGGTTGTGCCGGGGCCATGCGCCGCCCCCCAGTACTTCATAAAATG
The DNA here is from genome assembly GCA_963580285.1 of Lucinisca nassula. Taxonomy (NCBI): domain Eukaryota; kingdom Metazoa; phylum Mollusca; class Bivalvia; order Lucinida; family Lucinidae; genus Lucinisca; species Lucinisca nassula. The sequence goes on from OY757013.1 coordinate 177,513,189, forward strand.
CCTTATATCTCAGAAACCTTACAGATCCCCACCCCTAAACCATATATATTCTTGTTTCTATTGATAAGACGCATTCATTGACACCAACCTGGAGGTCCTCCGGGATGCGCCGAGGCCATGCCCAACCCCCTCCACTTCATAAAAGGCCCAATATCTCGGAAACCATTCAGATCCCAACCCCTGAACCCTATATACTCTTGTTCCTTATGATAAGACCCATTCAGTGACATCAAACTGGGGGTCCCCCGGGATGCGCCGGGGCCATGTCCCGCCCCTCCATTTCATAAAAGGCCCAATATCTCGGAAACCTTACAGATCCCCACCCCTAAACCATATATATTCTTGCTCCTTATGATAAGACACATTCATTGACCCCAAATTGGGGGTCTTCCGGGGTGCGCCGGAGCCATGCCCCACCCCTTCACTTCACAAAAGGCCATATATCTCAGAAACTGTTCAGATCCCTACCCCTTAACCATATATGTTCTTGTTCATTATGATGAGACACATTCAGTGACACCAACCTGGGGGTCCCCAGGGATGTGCTGGGGCCATGCCCCACCCCCTCCATTTCATAATATCACAATATCTCGGAAACCTTACAGATCTCCACCCCTAAACCATATATATTCTTGTACCTTATGATAAGACACATTCATTGACACCAACCTGGGGGTCTCCCTGGGCCTTGCCCCACCCCTGCACTTCACAAAATGCCTTTTATCTCAGAAACTGTTCAGAGCCCCACCCCTAAACCATATATATTCATCTTCCTTATGATAAGGCACATTCATTAACACCAGCTTGTGAGTCCCTGGGGCATGCCCGGGCCTTGCTCCACCGCTTGACTTCATTAAAAGCCACATATCTCAGAAATAGTTCAGATCCCCACCCCTAAACCATATATATTCTTGTTCCTTATGATAAGACTCATTCAGTCACACCAACTTGGGGGTCTCTTTGTGCTGAGGCAATGTGCCCCGCCCTTCCACTTCATAAAAGGCCATATATTTCAGAAACCATTCAAATCCCCACCCCATATTCATATATGTTCTTGTTCCTTATTATTAGCACACCTACTGTAGGGGTGTCCGCAGGGGCCAGTCCTCTCCTTTCCACTTCATGAAAGGATATCTTGGATACCGTTCAGATTCCCATCCCTAAACCATATATTTACTTGGTCCTTATGATAAGACACATTTAGGGACAACAATCTTGGGCTTTCCTGGGAACGACAGGGCATGCTCCAACTCCTCCACTTATATCTCCAGCCATGCAGATCCCCACTGCTAAACCATATATATTCTTGTTCTTTGTGATAAGACACATTTAGTGACACCAACCAGGGCTCCATTGGGTCCATGCCCCACCCCCTCTACTTCATAAAAGGCCTAATGTTTCATATACTGAGTCCACATGGGTGCTCATTTGGATATGGGGGTTCATTTGGCAGATTAAAATGATATCATGTTAAAATACATGGCTGCAATTGGGCAGTACCCACCTGAGCTCTGGTGAGCATAGTGGCCCATGGGCCTCTTGTTTTAACATGTGGGTACACGTTGGAACCACCTCAATGAGGCGGGGCAGTTCTAACGAGTACCCACAACCTATGTCTGCAGTATAAATAAGAAAACAATCATGAATTTTCATCCGAAAAGTAGCCATTTTGGAGATGTGAAAAATGCACTATGTCGCACAGGTGTGTTTTAAGAAATGAAATTTATTTTTCTGCAGCTCATGGAAATATGAACGCAGTGTGTCGCGTGCAAAGTAAATGAACCCCGAAGATTTCATGTAAACTGTGCTAGCGACCCACTGTCGTTCATACTTTCATGAAAAGCAGAAAATTTAAGTTTATTTTTATATTTACATTATTTGTCCCTCATCACTGGGCGAAAAAAAGTGCTTGTTGGGCAAACTTTTAAAGCTGAAAAACATTTACACGCTGTTTGATTCTTCTTTTATCCCATATATTTTAAGTTTAGACAGAAGAATTTGAAGATCAACAAGATCAAATGCCTTCTTAAAATCAAATAATACAACACCAATCAATTTGCTATTATCAATAGCAGACCTGGGGTAATTGTATTCTGTATTCTTATTCGAATACTATTTGAATACATTTTCTGAGTATTCGTGAAGTATTCTGTATTCTTGGATTTTTTAGAATAAAAGAATTTGTATTTGTGTTCAAATACATTTCAGAATTTATGTATTCATGAATAGTTTTACGAATACATTATGAATACTTTTGCCATTTTCAGGAAAAAATAATGAAAAAATACATAATGTTTTGATTGTTTAAGTCTTGGAATTCTAATGTGGAACTTCTAAAAAAACTAATAGAAGATAAACACAATATATAAGTAAGATTACGGACACTAATGACTCATTTGATTGCTTTGATTTTAACATGACAAACATGTCATCATTATCTGTGTCACGTTCAAGGTAATTGCCAGGATAATTTGTTGACTGAGGGTGTGAAAAACAAAGGAAATATATGGTCTCCGGACGTTTGCCCCCAGGACATTTGCCCCCCAGTGTAATGCATTGAGGGACATTTGCCCCCCAGTTGAAAATGCGACCCGGACATATGCCCCCAGAGCATATTTTTGGTATGGACATCTGCCCCCCCCCCCCCCCCCCCGTGCTTATTTTGCAGGTGGACATTTGCCCCCAGTAGATATGTGTATATATACTGTGTATACTGACAGCATAAGCACTGAGCATATTTTTGCTTGTAACATCGTTAGAACTACCTCATTGAGGTGGTTTCTAGGAGTACCCACAACCTACATGTATATTTTGTATAAAAAAGTTAATTAATGTATACCATTGAAAACCCATTTTATTCATTGCGACAACACATCTGAGTGCTATAATGGCACCTCTAATATCTGTGGAACTAGCATTTTTCATCTTTTAATCCTAGTACATGTACTTATACATAGCTATAGTCAAATTCATCGCGGATAACATTTTTTACGGCGTAGCCGTTATGGTTTTGCTTTTGTCCTACATTTTTCGTTATTCCATTGGTCAATAAAACCACATGTCCAAGGAGATGACCATTTCATTGGTCAATGATATGCATAAATAAATCTACTCAAAAATACGACAGTTTACTGAAGTTTTAACCTAGGAAATGTTTCGTTTTTTATGTGAGACATGAATGAAAAATATATACAGTTTTGGGCTGGCTCACCGTCTTGTCCTTTGATGACCATACGTCATATGTATAATTGTGTTTCTAGTGAATTCTATAACTGCTGCGGTGAATAGCTATTTTGACCTAATTTCACGTGGTTGGTCTATATAGCGAAAGGAACCATTTCGCGAAAGGAAGGTTCCTTTCGCGAAAGGAAGAATTTTCTGCGAAAGGAATTGTTTGTTTGATTTGAGGTTTAACGTCCCCATCAACACTGTGTAGGTCATTTTGGAGACGTTGCTTCCAAGTTTGTAGGACTTTTACCCGACATTGAGATGAAATGACACCTCAAGCCGTGTTGCCCAATGAAACCAATAAAGAGATATAGCATGACAAAAACATGTAATAATCGCATTACATGTTTAATTTACAATATATGCTTAATAAAGTTGCAGTGTATCATTTGTCTTCAGCATACTTTATGTTCTCCATTTTAACACAAAATGGACATTTTCGAATATCATTAATGTTATATAAATTCTGAAAAGGAATAAGTGTAATTTGACTTTTAATTAGGTGCACATAAGATCAAGTTTCCGTCCGTTTGTCTGCTCGTCCGTTTGTTCCTCCGCCTATGCGTTTACGTTCACCATAGCGACAACCCTAAATGTTAACCCTAGAATTTGTGTTCAAAAACAGTAAATGATAACGTTTTCTTATTAGTTGTGCATATACTTGAGATCATATGCTCTTGAAATGAGGTCATGTTTTTAACCTTGACCTTTTACATTGACCTTAGCTCAAACAGGCGGGACACCGCCCTCTGCCAAGCTATTTTTCCTCGCGTGACATCTGAATTGTTTGAATACAGTAAACCAGTTCATAGCAAGACAATTGTTGCTGTCACTGTTGTAGCTCATATTGCACGACCCGCAGAAAAAGCGACCGACTGAAGTCGGTTGATTTTCTAAGAGTGCCCTAAAATCACCGTGTCATTCTGTCAGTCTGTCTGTCCGTCCGTAACCCGTTTGTGAAAATTGGTGATAGTGACTTAACCGCTTGGAATATTTAAACAATTTTTGGCATACTGATAGATATCAATGAGATCTAACCAATGAACTTACGAAATATTACATTCCATTTAGTATAGCCTCGCCGAGGCGAAATAAGTGAAAATTTTCGAACTGCTTCTCCTCGGAAACCGTTGGGCCGATTGAAGTCAAATTTCATATGGAGCCCCTATGGGATGGGGGAAACCAAAATTTGCTCATGGGGTCCAGGTCACATGACCAAAATGGCCGCCAAGCCATATATGGTCTGTCTGTCTGTCTGTCCGTCCGTAACCCGTTTGTGAAAATTGGTGATAGTGACTTAACCGCTTGGAATATGTAAACATTTTTTGGCATACTGATAGTATCAATGAGGTCTAACCAATGAACTTGCGAAATATTACATTCCATTTAGTATAGCCTCGCCGAGGCAAAAAATGTGAAAATTTTCGAACTGCTTCTCCTCGGAAACTGTTGGGCCGATTAAGGTCAAATTTCATATGGAGCCTCTATGGGATGGAGGAAACCAAAATTTGCTCATGGGGTCCAGGTAACATGACCAAAATGGCCGCCAAGCCATATATGGTAAAAACCCTTCAAAATAGTCTTCTCCAGAACCACTTGGCAGATTTCCACGAAACTTGATAAATAGCATCTGGGACGTAGGCCCATCATAAATTGCTAAAATGGTGACCCTGGGTTGACCTCGACCTTCTTTGTGCCTAGGTCAAACTTTGACACATATGCTTTTGTATTGGAAAAGTGAGAATTCATTTTATCCTGCAAACGATTCAGAATACAGTACTAAAGTATTAGATATATTTTTGCTCCTTACGATAAGGCGCATTTATTGGGGGAACCGTTTGAGGTCCAGGTCACATGACCAAAATGGCCGCCATACCCATATATGGTAACACTCATAAAGCTAAAAGCATCCGGCGGGTCGTGCACTTCAGCTGAAGCACTGGTTTCTAAACAACCTTCCAATTAAATCTACGCCGCATATCTTTTTTAAAGATATTTCTTGTTTCTAATAAGTATAAATGAATAAACATATTTTCTTCTTGGTTTTAGGCCAGGGTCAATCTGGAGGGGGGGGGGGGGCAATTGTCCGTCCCTTTTTGAAATAAGTACTGGGAGTCAAATGTCCATACCAAAAATAAGCAGTGGGGGGCAAATGTCCAGGTTGTATTTTCAACTGGAGGGGGGGGGGGGGGGCAAATGTCCGTTAATACACTTTTTCATTGGGGGTCAAATGTCCTGAGGGTGGGGGGGGGGGCAAATGTCCTGGAATCTAAATATATATACAGCATACTTTGATTGTTCTTTGACAGATCTTTGTTTTAACAGTTTATTCAGTGACAGTTCAACCATAAATAACTCAAAATCATGGCCCACCACTGTGGCACTTGGCTATTTCTAGTCTGTTTAACAAATTTGTCCATTTGTAAATATATGGTGTTTGATAGATTACATTGAACCATTCGGATTAACACAATTAGTTACGGAAGCAACCAGTGTGACTGCTAGTTCTAGAACACTTATTGACCATATATACACCAATTGCCCTGAAAATGTGACCTCCTTAGATATTCCTAAGATTGGACTGAGTGATCACTTCCCGATATTTTTCACCCGTAAAATGCATGTCCATCCACCTAAAAGTAGTCACCTTACAATTTCCTACAGATCATTTAAAGGTTTTAATGAAACCAAATTTATTGCAGACCTTCAAGCCGTTCCTTGGGATGTAATTAAACTTTTTGATGATACTGATGGTATCTTAGAGATATGGACAGATCTCTTTTTAGAGGTAGTTGACAAAAATGTTCCACTAAAACAGCACAGGGTAAAACGCAAAAATCAGCCAGACTGGATAACCCCTGACATACTTGATGCTATTAAATGTAGGGACCGAAATAGATCTCTAGGCAACGAAAATAATTATAAAGTTTGGAGAAATAAAGTTACTTACCTGATAAGAAAGGCCAAACAAGAAACATATCAAACATACATAGAAACAAACAAAGGCAAACCTGGCAGTATATATAAGCTATTTCAAGAGGTAGGAGCTGGGAAAGGTTCCCAAAAAACATTCAAATATATTATCTGTCAATACCGGTAGGAACTCACCTGCTGAAAATCCTACTGAAACTGCAAATGTTTTTAACTATTTTTTTCGTTAATGTTGCAAGTAAGATTAAAGAACCAGCAAATTATAACAACCATGCTAAACTGAAAGATTTTTGTTCTAGCAAGATTGCAGACAACACTAAGTTTAAAATCCCAAGCACTGAAATAGAGAATGTTCTGAAATATCTGTCAAATGTGGATGTGAGCAAAGCAACAGACAATACTGGCCAACGACTTCTCAAACTTGCAGCACCATGTCTATCTGGGGATATTACTTTCATATGTAATCATAGTATCCACAGCTCTTCTTTTCCTAGTAAGTGGAAAGAGGCTAAGGTAACACCGCTTTATAAAAGTGGTCCACATGAGGAAGTCAATAACTACCGTCCAATATCAGTGTTGCCTGTCCTGTCCTAAATTCTTGAAAAGCATGTATCAGACAGTCTAACTAGCTATTTAAATGAAAATAATCTTCTTCACCAAACTCAGTCAGGCTTTATGTCTCAGCATTCATGTGAAACAGCGCTTAAACATGTGACTGATTCATGGCTGAATGCAATTGATGATGGAAAGATTGTTGGGGCGGTGCTAGCTGATTTTAAGAAAGCTTTCGATCTAGTTGATCATGATATCGTTCTGACAAAATTAGGAATATATGGCATAAGAAATGAGGCACTAAAATGGTTCAAGTCATATTTAACACAAAGACAACACGTATCTATTAAAAACACTGCATCTGATTTCAAGCCAATTTCATGTGGTGTTCCACAGGGCTTCATTTTAGGACCGCTTCTGTTTTTATTATTTATAAATGATCTGCCTTTAAACATAAGTAATGTTTTCACAGATATGTATGCCGATGATACAACACTGTATTACATTCACAGTTCTCAAGATACAATAGGGACAAATTTACAAAATGCATTAAATGAACTAAAAATCTGGTGTAGATGTAATAGTATGGTCCTTAATTCAGCAAAAATCAAGGTTATGCTTATCGCAAGTTCTCAGACACGACACAGATTACAGAGCGATAGTCTGAAAACAAATTATAATGATGAATACTTGCAAGCAATTTCGAATAATAAGATTTTGGGTGTTAATGTGGATAATAATTTAACATGGTCTGAACACATTAAATATATTACAAAGACTAGAAATGCGTCCATAGGACACCGATGCCCCCGTCTGAAAATAGGTCAATGTTCGTATTCATCCATAGAAAGTTAGTGACCGTGTTTAAGTTTTGGACCCTTTTTGCACGTTTGACCCCTAAGTATGACCTTTACCTTGTAGGTAAGGACCTTGGTTTTGTGTGAGGCAGATTGTCTCATGATGGCCAACATCTCTGCCAAATAATTTCAAATCCATCAAGAGATAAGAAAGTTATTGACTGCGTTTAAGTTTCGGACCATTTTTTTACCTTTGACTTCTAAGTATGACCTTGACCTTGGAGGTACTGATCTGGGTTTGCACGTGACATATCGTCTCATGATGGTTAAGATTTCTTCAAAGTAATTTTAAAATCCATCCAGAAATAAGCAAGTTATTGACTGCGTTTAAGTTTCGGACCCTTTTTGACCTTTGACCTCTATGTATGACCTTGACCTTGGAGGTACGGACCTGGGTTTTGCACGTGACACGTCGTCTCATGATGGTTAACATTTCTGCCGAGTAATTTTAAAATCCATCAAGAAATAAGGAAGTTATTGACTGCGTTTAAGTTTCGGACGCACGGACGGACACACGGACGGACAGGGGCAACGCTATATGCCCTTTCCACCATTCTTCGAATGGCGGGGGCATAAAAATGGCTTCAAACATATGGTTGCTTTCAAAAATTAAGATCATCGTGTACAATTTTACAAGTCTTATATCCAGCCACATATTGATTTTTGCAATATTGTTTGGAGAAGTACTTCTGAAACAAATAAACGAAAATTTTTAGACTGTAAAAGAGGGTCAGTAGTGTCATTCTTGATTATAATGTTAATGACTCCCGTGAAGCCATGCCGTCTTTAAAGATCCAGTCAATTTTATGACCGTCTTTTTCAAAGAAAAGCAAAATTTATGTTTAAAGTATATCATGATATTACGCCAGTGGGTACCAGTGCACAATTCAAACTACGTGACAATTCAAATACAACAATTAACTTAAGATCATCAGCTTCAGGGAGTTTGTCCCACCTAAGCCAAGGACAGAGTGCTTTAAGCAGAGTATGAGGTATTCCGGATGTTTAATATGGAACAGCTTGCATGATGAAGTTAAAAGTGCCCAGACTATTGAAGCATTTCATTAAAGATGCCTCAATTGGCTAAATGGTGACTGACTGAATTTAAATGACTGTACTTGTCCTTTTAGTTAAGTACATGATCACTTAGTCAGTGCAATAAAAGTATGCAAACACATGCATCATGTGAATATATCTAAATTTCCTTATTCTTTCATTTCTTCTTTTTTTAGCTTTGAATATTTTCGTTTATTTTCTACTATGTTCTAACATTCTGTGGTTGCTTTCTGATCAATGCGTGGCACAGAAAGGGCTGAAATTATATCTTAATGAAATTTGGGAATTTCTAGCTCTTTCGGGTTAGTAAGCAGCCATTGAAAACAATGTCTTATTTGACAGATATATGTTTTTCAATATGGGTTGAGTAGGATTTAGCATTGCATGTTTTGATTTATTTTGGTATAATATTGCATATTTTGATGTATTTCAATATGACTATTTATAGCCCCGCTTTGAAAAAGTGGGGCTATATTGGATTTGCCATGTCCTTCTGTCATTCCGTAATTCCGTTAATTTGTGTTGGCTCCATAACTTTGTATCTGCTTAACATATTTTCATGAAACTTCACACAAATGTTAAACACCATAAGACAATGTGCAGAGCGAAGGAATTATAACTGTGGATTGCCTACTTTTGGAGTTATTGCCCTTTGAACATTTTCCGTAATTCCGTGATTCCGTTAATTTGTGTTGGCTCCATAACTTTGTATCTGCTTAACATATTTTCATGAAACTTCACACAAATGTTAAACACCATAAGACAATGTGCAGAGCGAAGGAATTATAACTGTGGATTGCCTACTTTTGGAGTTATTGCCCTTTGAACATTGAAAAATGGCAATTTTAATTGTGTCCGCTTCATAACTCGAAAACCGTTTGAGATATTTTTAGGAAACTTCACACAAATGTTAAGCACTATGAGACGATGTGCAGAGCGCAGGAACCATAACTTTGCATTGCTTATTTTTGGAGTTATTGCCCTTTGAACATTGAAAAATGGCAATTTTAACAGTGTCCGCTTCATAACTCGAAAACCGTTTGAGATAATTTCATGAAACTTCACACAAATGTTAAGCACTATGAGACAATGTGCAGAGCGCAAGAACCATAACTCTGGTTTTCGTATTTTCTGTGTGTCTGTCTGTGTGTCTGTCTGTGTCTGTTAACAATTTTCGTGTCCGCTCCATAACTTTAAAACCCATTCACATATTTTCATGAAACTTCACACAAACATTAAACACCATGAGATGGTGTGCAGAGTGCAGGAACCATAACTCTGGATTGCCTAATTTTTGAGTTATTTCCCTTTGAATATTGAAAAATATCAATTTTAGCCGTCTTTGCTCGATAACTCAAAAACCGTTTGAGATAATTTTATGAAACTTCACACAAATGTAAAGCACCATATTACGTGTGCAGAGCGCAGGAACCCAAACTCTGGATTGTCTACTTTTTCAGTTATAGGCTTTTGAATATTAAAAAATGGCAATTTTAACTATGTCCGCTCCATAACCGTTTCTGATATTTTCATGAAACTTCAAATAAATGAAAAGCACCTTGAGATGATGTGCAGAGTGCAGGAACCATAACTCTGGTTTGCCTACTTTAGGAGTTATTGCCCTTTGAACATTTAAAAAGGCAATTTTGACTGTGTCGGCTCCATAACTCACAAACCATTTGAGATATTTTCATGACACTTCACACAAGTGTAAAGCACCATGAGACAATGTGCAGAGCGCAGGAACCCTGACTCTGATTTGCCTACTTTAGGAGTTATTACCCTTTGAACATTGAAAAATGGAAGATGAAATTTAGTATAAACATGGACATTCTGGTAATGTATCATGCTCATTGAAATGAGGGACAAGGGCTCAGAACTCTTAGAGTTTTTCCAGATAATGTAAAATTTTCAACAGTTATTTCTTGTTCATAACTGTTTTCTCTGCAGCTTAAATAACTTTCTTCTCTGACAGCGCTGAAGCGGGGCTATAGTCAGATCCTCTGACAGCTCTAGTTGATATAGCATGTTTAAATATAGCAGATATAGCGGTTGTATTGGGTGAGTTGGGACATGTACTGTAGGCCTTATTTGCCTTAATGGGTATTTTATACCCCTCATTTCTGTTTTCTTTTTTTTTTTGGTGTTTGTTTGTATATATATGTATATTTTTTAGGGCCTAATGGGAGATTAGCCATAATGCTAAATGTATAACCCTCGTTAAATAAAGCCTTTACTTACTTACTTGCTTAGGCTGATGGCTGATTGCATAAAACAATTTCTGCTGAACCCATTTATGTCCAATGAACTCTTCAAGTTTAAATATAGCAGATATAGCGGTTGTATTGGGGTGAGTTGGGACATGTACTGTAGGCCTTATTTGCCTTAATGGGTATTTTATACCCCTCATTTCTGTTTTCTTTTTTTTTTGTGTTTGTTTGTATATATATGTATATTTTTTAGGGCCTAATGGGAGATTAGCCATAATGCTAAATGTATAACCCTCGTTAAATAAAGCCTTTACTTACTTACTTGCTTAGGCTGATGGTTGATTGCATAAAACAATTTCTGCTGAACCCATTTATGTCCAATGAACTCTTCAAGTTCTATTATTAGACACATCCATTTCAATTCAGATTGCTTTGCTTTTATTGCTTTTTGCAAATATTTATAATCTTTAGAAAAGAATTGTAGAAAATTTATAATCTTCAGAAAGAATGTAGACCCTGAACACACTGTATTTATTCTCTGGCATATTATGATCCTTATCTACCTTGTTTGTAAAGGTCTCTAATGGGGCTTTAAGCATAGATGTTTAATGTTTGAAGTTATGAAGTACACTAACTGCATGTCATCTTCCAATAGATTGCCCCAGGGTAGAGATAAAGGGCCAAGACAGTGCTTCACAACTGAGCCATGCCATAGTAAAAACTACTTATTATCTACGTATACCAAATACTGGTAAACTTATATGATTCGTTTGATAAGAACATTCTTCCTGTTGTTATTATTCTAAAGTGAGTGAGTCAGACCTTCCAATGCATACAAGTCTTTTGGTGTCATTGGGCGGCGGGCCTTGAGGTGTCATTTCATCTCAATGTTGGGTAAAAGCCCCACAAAATTGGAAGTAATGTCTCCAAAATGTTACACGTTCAACCTCAATTTAAACCAACAAACAAAGCAATGCGTCTTGTTTTAGAGAAAACACCAATATTTTTTCTGTTTATGACACAAACATCACTACAGTCATAGATGTTTTTTTGTTTTTTTTTATAATTCCTTATTTTATTGTATATATTTCCATTTTGATTGAAATGTATTCAAAAGTATTCAAAAAGTATTTGAATACATTTGCAAAGTATTTATATTTTCATTCGAATACATTCATAAAAAAAATATATTTTTTTTTAATTTGTATTCTGTATTCGTGAAATTGCAAAGTATTTGTATTCTTATTTGAATACTTTTAAAAGTATTCGACCCCAGGTCTGATCAATAGCATTTAGCCAGGAATCTATCACATGTATAAGTGCTGTCTCACATGAATACTGAGACCTGAAGCCTGATTGGGTTTTATGATTGGGTTTTCCTTTGGCAGGCAATATTGAAATGGGGCGATAATTATTAACGTCCTCATGAGGACCAGATTTGTAAAGAGGGGTAACTTTTGCTTCTTTCCATTTGTTTGGAAAATGAGATTTGTTTATACTGTGATTGCAGATGAAAGTGACTTCCTCAGCAATGTGTGGGGCAGCAAGTCTTAATAGACATGGCCCAAATATTGTCAGTCCCATTAGCTTTATTTATGGCAATGCCGGACAGAAATTTTAAAAATTTCACTTTCTGTATGTTTGGAATAATAAATTTAGCATCAACTGGAAGTTTATCTTGACAGAAAGCTTTCAGCTTATCATGATTTGTGTGTATAACAGGTTCTTTTATTCTAGTTGCAATACTAATGAAGAGATTGTTAAATAAATGTGAAATTTCAGTTGGGCTTTCTGTATGGGAATTTTTCATTCTGTATTGTACCTATAGAAGTATGTCTATGAAATCCTTTGCCTGCACCAACCTCCTGAAAAATAATGTAAAGGATTGCCTTTATTATTGTCAATAAAAATTTGAAATTGATCTCCTTTTGATGTTTTTATAAGTTTTGTTACCTTATTTTGCCAGGATTTATACTCATTTGTGTTACCTAGTGCTTTATGCCTGTCTCTCAGCTGAGCCTTAACAAGAATTCTGCTAAAGGCTATGTCTTCCCTGGGAGAAACTTTAAAAAGACAGTGAACTATGAAATGTTCAAATATGGATCTTTGAATCGTAGATGCATGTTTGATCCAAGTTTCATTAATGATGCTCTTATACTGCTTCAGAAATGGACTTGAGATTTGGGTAACACGTTTTGTTTGTTTGAAATGGAGTTTAACGGCCCAGTCAACACTATTTTATGTCATTTTTGAACTGGTCAGTTTACCTATCCACACTTTTCCTGGGCAGGATTATACGTAGGTAGCAAAGCAGTACAGTGCACATTCTTTGCCAGAAACTGACAACCACCCTTCTTGAATCAGCAGAAGGGTGAGAATGACCGTAGAAAAAATTTCATGATCAAATCTCCACGAAAATAATGTTACCCACCCCGGCATGTTTCAAACCCGCATCCTCCTGAATACCAGTAAGACGCGAGGGTAAAACCTAGGGTCGATGCAATAGTTGACAGCCAGTTATGATGATAATGATGATTTCATGTTTAACAACGCGTCAACCCTCTTTGTGGGTCATAAGCAGCAAACGATTTATGATCAAAACACACACACAGAGTCAGTTAACCATGAAATGTAGGTCATCAGGTCAAGGTTAAATATGGATAATTGCATTTAATTTGCCATCCATATATGCAAAGTAGAAGTAAAACAAAGATCAGGAATTGATACAATTAACTTACTCCATCCATAAAAGACACCAAAGGGAAAGAAATACAAACATTAAGCGACCAGACCATAATGGAAACCTAAACAAAGGAAGGCCATATGGACAGTTACTTTCCCACAAAATGGCCATATGGCCATCCAAAATTAAAAGACACAAGTGATACACACAGTAAGTAACAAACAACAACATAAATAAATCGCCACAGAAGAGCCGCCTTGGAACGGTCAGTGGAAGATTTCCACTGGGGGGCTTAAATCGATTTTACGTGGCCACAATCCTCGCCCTTACTTCCGTCGCGATTTAGACAAATAATTTGTTCAGTCCGCATGAAGGCCTCCTAACTCATCAGTGCAACATCTCCGTGAACACAGAAATCAAAGAACCACAGAGGTGAGACAACGGTGAGGACTCGACAGCAAGAAACCACTGAAATGCTGGAGCAAAAGAAAACCAACAGTTAGACTCCGATGAGCCCGACCAGAGACAGAGCATCAGGCACCAACCAACATTATCTCTTTAATTTTCAATAAGCCTTTACGTTGGAGCCGTCATAGAATCTGAGGCCTGACCCACCGGCGTGCAATTAAAGAGGGAAGCAAAGTTGCCAAACGTGATTGGGTTAACTACCATGCATGCAGACTGTCGTATAATATCCATGTTGTACCCAATCTTTTTATATCGAAGAATGATTTTACGAAATTGGGTGCTGAAGTCATTGCGGTTATATATTTTTCTGAATTTATATACTAAGTCACCATAAAATTCGGGTTCCGATAGACCTTGTTGCAGAAGAGATTTAAGTCCAATATTGAATTTTGAAATTAAATCAGAATGGCGTCTATAAAATTTTGAAAAGGCTTTGCGTAGTTTATGGTACCGATAACCCTGATTAAGAAGTTTAGCCGTTAATAATTTATTACGAGTGTTGAAGTCAGTTACATGACTACACACTCTAGCAAATCGAATTAATTGCGAAATATAAACGCCATAGGATGGCGCACGAGGAACATCACCATCCAAAAAAGGAAAATTTACAATCTCAAAATCAAAGTCATCGCGTTTATCATAAATTTTGCATGAAACAAATCCATCTACAATAGATAGATGTAAATCCAAAAACGGGGCCTCGGTATCAGAAGAATTTGCTTTATTTAACTGAAGTTCTAGGGGGTAAATCTGACTGATCAAACCATCAAAATAGGTATTATCAATATTTAATAAATCATCTAAATATCTAGAAGTAGAGCTAAAAGCTTCAATAATTTCAGATTGGTTATACCAAATGCCATTGAAGGTCTTATACATTCGGGTGAAACTTAGTGTTGACACAAAAGTTCATAAAGTGATCTAGAGCAAGCAATCGCAAATCCCCACACTTTTGGCACATAGCAGACATGAATTTTTGACCCCTTGAGATGGCCCCTTTGGGCAGAGCCAACTATAACGTCCCTCTCGTATGCCCTCACCATGTAAGGAAGTCATGTAGCAAATATGGTTTCATTCCGGCCAGTGGTTAAGGAGGAGATAGTGGGACATACAGTCGGATGGAGGCATTCACAATATCCCCCAACGCTTTCTTTAAAAGCGTAGGGATAATAAAAATCCATCAATAAATGTAGTCACCAGAGCGAAGACAAAGTTTTTTTTAAAAATAGCCACAGTGACCTTGACCATGAGGTCATGACCTTGAAAGTCAACTCGTTCGAGATATTGTCTTAAAGGCATTTATTCTCGTTTATTGAGGACCATCATTACATTACATAATATTATATAGCCCGCAGTGCTGACTGAAGAGCTTCAACAGGTAAGGGGCCTCTTGGGGAAAAACAATAGTTTACTAACTGTTGACTAGAGTGTACCTTATTGTTTTTCCCCTTTAGTGCCTCAGTCAGGGATTCAACAAGAGATACTAATCACCATATTAGGGACTGCCTTTGATCTGCTACAGAGAGTACATCACAGGGGGCAATAAAACAATTATGAGCACACGGTGTGTCCTACCTTACAAGAATAAATGCCTTTAAGGAACATTTGTGTGAATTTATATTGAAATCAATCAAGAAATGTAGGCGCTAGAGCGAAGACAAAGTTTTTCGTAAATTAGGCACAGTGACCTTGACCTTGAAAGTCGAACTCGCTCAAGACATTGCCATAAGGAACATTTGTGTGAAGTTATATTGAAATCGGACAAGAAATGTAGGCGCTAGAGCGATGACAACTTTATACAAATGTTCGAGACATGAAAGGGAGTTTTTATTACCATAACACATCCGTGTGACAAAGTACATTCTTTCAAATCTCAAAAAGGTGATGGAAATATGTAAGGTCAAGGGTGCTGTTAGAACCGCCTCATAGAGGCGTTTTCTAATGAGTATCCAGAACCTATGTATTGGAGTAGAACTAAGGAAAATGAAAAATACTATATGCCTCTGCAACCCCACCCCAACCCAACCCTGTTTTTCATTATGTATTTACTTATATACATATTTTGTTTTGCTTTGTTTTACAACCATTTCAACATTTTTTCACTTATTTCAAGCCTATCATTAATCAGAAGTGGGCGAAACCAGAGTACCGAGAAAAAATGATCTTCCTTTGCCGAACATGTCGTCTCACTTTTGACCCGCGCTTTAGGTCACTTTGCGGCGCCATCAAGATCATGTCAGTCATTTCGAGCCGATCTCTAATGATAGGTGGGCGAAAAGCGGAGTACCCTGAGAAAAACCACCTGACCTTCCGTTGCAGACCTTAGCGTCTCACATGTGACCCGAGCCAGCCTCGAACCCACTGCGGTGAGAGGCCTTAGGTGACCTAAATTTTGACATACAGCTGACTAACGGATAATACGATCACAAAAGCTTGCATTATATACGCTGCTCAGTATATGCTGATGCGCAGGCTGATCTGCGCATTTGTTCACACATGCAAATATCAGGTTTTCTTGTGCAACTAATGTGTAAAAAAAGTGTTTTTGAGCTTCCTGTCGCTATCGTTAATACGATTGTTTGATTTTTGGTTTAAAGTCCACGTCAACACTATAGCTCATTTGGAGACGTTGCTTCCAGTGTTGTGGGACTTTTACCCGACATTGAGATGAAATGACATTTCAAGCCCTGCCGCATAATGAAACCAATTGATTTATAAGCGTGGACAATCAGACTCGCACCGCTTTGCCTGGGTAGGCTTAGATCCTTTAAGCGGTTTGCCAGTGTGCGGTCGGTTTCAGCTGTGCGTTGAAGCATCATGCAGCCCAACTAGATGGTCGGGGGCGAATCGTTAATTTGTCAGATTTCTCAAAGAAATGCTTAAGGAAATAAATGTTTGAGTAGTTTGATATGCCTTTCAGGCGTTTCTTTGCAATATTACCCGCGTCTTTACCTTCAACAATTTGTTGACATAACCCATGACGTCGAATTGGTATTCTGTAACGTTATAACGTTTAGGGTACCAATGTTTAAAATACTGTAAATCTAAAACCTTTAGGAGTATTTTATTCATGTTGGTGTCAAATTGTTTCCCAAATACCAATATATCTGAAATCAGTTATAACTCATTTTCGCCAAAAATTCCCAGAAGGTCCCTTTTCGCGTGACGGGTATATAATAAATAAAAAAAATATTTGTCACTCAATTGCTCGACGGATACCGAGAACTCATCCGTAAAAGATTTGGGCGGATTTTTGTGTGCCCCCAGGAGACCTGTTGGGTCCACACTTTTAATTCTGCACAACTTCAACATGTTGAAATTTACAACAAACAGCTGATCTTCGCCTGACTTCAGCAGCTCTGTAAGAATAGATTAGGGCGGTACATAGGTAGCCAGTAAAAACAAGAGGCGGTTCGCTAATCGATACGTCATCTTCAGCGATCAACCGCTGAAACTGGAAACCTTTCGAATACAATTCGAATTTACTGTAAAACCAAGGGGCATTTTTGGTCTCAGGGCTATAATTTGAACAATCTTGGTAGAGGTCCACTAGATGAAACTTCATTCCAAATATCAAAGACCTAGGCCTTGGGGTTTCAGAGAAGATTTTTCAAGATTTTCCCTATATAAGTCTATGTAAAACCAAAAGGCCCGGAGCGGGGACATTTTTGGCCCCAGGGCTATAGTTTGAACAATCTTGGTAGAGGTCCACAAGCTGAAGCTTCATACCAAATATCAAAGTCCTAGCTGGGCCTTGCAGTTTCAGAGAAGAAGATTTTTAAAGATTTTCCCTATACAAGAGGCTCAATGAGCCTAACCGCTCACCTGAGGAACATTTTGGTTAGCTGTTTGACTCATGGTCTTTGAGTATATTTTTTTTTTTGAAGTTCTTCCTAATGGAACACGGCATTGTCAATTTGGATCCTAGGGGCAGGTTTGGTAGGATTAATGTAGGGGACCACTTGACATTGCTACATGCTTAATATGTAAGCTCTGGGCCTACTGGTTTCAGAGAAGAAGATTTTTGAATTTTTTTTTTTTTCCATTATAAGTCTATGGGGGCTAAGGGGCCTCGAGGCGTGGCCAGTTTAGACCCCAGGGGCATGATTGGCACAATTTATGTAGGGGACCACTTGACATTGCTACATGCTTAATATGTAAGCTCTGGGCCTAGTGGTTTCAGAGAAGAAATTTTTTTAAGTTTGTCTCATTGTAAGTCTATGGGAGCTATATGTTGCCATGGCAACACCAGTTTCAATCTGAATTAACCTAAAACATACTGCATCTTCTCCCCCAATCGGATAATGCTTCTCATGAAATTTAATCATGATTGGCCAAGTGGCTTTAAAGATATACTTATTTGAAAATGTGATCGGATGCCAGACCATTGGCATACCAATACCTCACATGAGCCTTCGGCTCAAGTGAGCTAATAATACTAGCGGTTTCAGAGAAGAAGATTTTTTAAGCTTTTTTTTCCATTATAAGTCTATGGGGGTTAAGGGGCCCAAGGGCGTGGCCTGTTAAGATCCCAGGGGCATGATTGGCACAATTTATGAAGGGGACCACATGACATTGCTACATGCTTAATATGTAAGCTCTGGGCCAAGTGGTTTCAGAGAAGAAGATTTTTTAAGCTTTTTTTCCATTATAAGTCTATGGGGGCTAAGGGGCCCCGGGGCGTGACCAGTTTAGACCCCAGGGGCATGATTGGCACAATTTATGTACAGGACCACTTGACATTGCTACATGCTTAATATGTAAGCTCTGTGCCTAGGGGTTTCAGAGAAGAAGATTTTTAAGCTTTTATTTCCATTATAAGTCTATGGGGGTTAAGGGACCCCGGGCGTGGCCAGTTTAGATCCCAGGGGCATGATTGGCACAATTTATGTAGGGGACCACTTGACATTGCTACATGCTTCATATGTAAGCTCACAGCCTATTGGTTTCAGAGAAGAAGATTTTCTAAGGTTTTTTCCATTATAAGTCTATGGGGGCTAAGGGGCCCCAGGGCGTGACCAGTTTAGACCCCAGGGGCATGATTGGCACAATTTATGTAGAGGACCACTTGACATTGCTACATGCTAAAAATGTAAGCTCTGTGCCTAGCGGTTTCAGAGAAGAAGATTTTTTAAGCTTTTTTTTCCATTATAAGTCTATGGGGGCTAAGGGGCCCCAGGGCGTGGCCAGTTCAGATCCCAGGGGCATGATTGGCACAATTTATGTAGGGGACCACTTGACATTGCTACGTGCTTAATATGTAAGCTCTGGGCCTAGTGGTTTCAGAGAAGAAGATTTTTTAAGCTTTTTTTCCATTATAGTCTATGGGAGCTAAGGGGTCCCGGGGCGTGGCCAGTTTAGACCCCAGGGGCATGATTGGCACAATTTATGTAGAGGACCACTTGACATTGCTACATGCTTAATATGTAAGCTCTGTGCCTAGCAGTTTCAGAGAAGAAGATTTTTTAAGCTTTTATTTAAAATATAAGTCTATGGGGGTTAAGGGACCCTGGGGCGTGGCCAGTTTAGACCCCAGGGGCATGATTGGCACAATTTATGTAGGGGACCACTTGACATTGCTACATGCTTCATATGTAAGCTCACGGCCTAGTGGTTTCAGAGAAGAAGATTTTTTTAGCTTTTTTTCCATTATAAGTCTATGGGGGCAAAGGGGCCCCGGGGCGTGGCCAGTTTAGACCCCAGGGGCATGATTGGCACAATTTATGATGAGGACCACTTGACATTGCTACATGCTTAATATGTAAGCTCTGTGTCTAGCGGTTTCAGAGAAGAAGATTTTTTAAGCTTTTATTTCTATGGGTGGTTAAGGGACCCCGGGGCGTGGCCAGTTTAGACCCCAGGGGCATGATTGGCACAATTTATGTAGGGGACCACTTGACATTGCTACATGCTTCATACGTAAGCTCTGGGCCTATTGGTTTCAGAGAAGAAGATTTTTTTAAGTTTTTCCTATTGTAAGTCTAGGGAGCTATATGTTGCCATGGCAACAAGAGTTTCCATCTGATCTACCCAAAAACATAATGCATCTTTTCCCCCAACCTGATAATGCTTCTCATGAAATTTAATCATGATTGGCCAACTGGCTTTAAAGATATACTTAGTTGAAAATGTGAACGGACGACGGACGCCGGATCATTGGCATACTAATACCTCACATGAGCCTTCTGCTCAGGTGAGCTAATAAGCCTATGTTAAACCAAAGGGCCCCAGGGCGGGGGCATTTTTGGCCCCAGCACTATAATTTGATCAATCTCGGTAGGGGTCCACTAGATGAAGCTTCATACCAAATATCAAAGGCCTGGACCTAGTTTTTACCTGATATGACCCATATTCGAACTTGACCCAGATATCATCAAGACAAACATTCTGGTAAAGTTTCATTGAAGCAAACAAACATTCTGGTAAAGTTTCATTGAAGCAAAATTGTGGTCTCTAGAGGATGAACAAGGTAAATGTTGACGATGCACTTCACATGATAAATGATGCACAACACACTTACAACGGACAAAAGGTGATCACAAAAGCTCACCTTGAGCTTTGCTGAGGTGAGCTAAAATTGCTGTCTCTAGAGGGTAAACAAGGTTTTTCTATGATTTGACCTACTGACCTACTTTTTGACCCACATGACCCATATTCGAACTTGACCTAGATATTGTAGAGATGATCATTCTGAGTAAGTTTGATGATGATTAGACCAAAACTGTGGCCTCTAGAGTGTTAACAAGGTTTTTCTATGATTTGACCTGTTGACATACTTTTAAATCCCACATGACCTGTATTCGAACTTGACCGAGATATTGTCAGGATGATCATTCTTAGCAAATTTGAGGATGATTGGACCAAAACTATAGCCTCTAGAGTGTTAACAAAGTTTTTCTATGGTTTGAACTGCTGACCTACTTTTTGATCCCACATGACCCATATTCAAACTTCACCAAGATATTGTCAAGATGATCATTCTGAGCAAATCTGCGGATGATTGGACCAAAACTATGGCCTCTAGCGTGTCAACAAGGTTTTTCTGTGGTTTGACCTGCTGACCTACTTTTTGATCCCACATGTCCCATATTCGAACTTGACCGAGATATTGTCAGGACGATCATTCTGAGCAAGTTTGAGGATGATTGGACCAAAACTGTGGCCTCTAGAGCGTTAACAAGGTTTTTCTATGATTTGACGTGCTGTCCTTTTTGACCTGACGTGACCCATATTCGAACTTGACCAAGATATTGTCAGGATGATCATTCTGGTAAAGTTTTATGAAGATTGAAGCAAAATTGTAGTCTCTAGAGTCTTAACAAGGTAAATGTTGAAGACAAACGATGTACGTACGATGGACAAACGGTGATCACAAAAGCTCACCTTGAGCTTTGCTCAGGTGAGCTAACAATAGACTGTCATCTGATCTAGAACTTTATTGCAGTGGTCGAAGGTATAATATCCATGCATATACAAACTGTGATTAAAATCCATCAATTCATACATAAAAAGAAATTGACTTTACCCAATATCATTATGGACTGATGTAAATGTGATTTGTTAAACCTATACAACAAAGCTGAAAACAGTACAACCATCCAAACTGAGTAGCACTGAAAGGAGAGGTCTGTTTAAAGACTCATCCAAAAGTCTGGAGAAGCCCTAAATTGTACCCATGAAATCTGGTTTACGAGGACGGTTCAAATATGAATGCAACTAAGCACATAAAATGATTCCGTGATAGATTTCGATGAAAAATTTATTTTGTCCCCTCAAGTATTCCCCTTTAACAGATATACAAACTTTCAGTCTTCTGATCCAATTATTCAATGCATTTTGGTAGCCTTTTCGAGGTATACTATGAAGGCACTGGAATATTGCAGAACCGAGGTGTTTGCGCTGAACAAATTTTCGACAAGGCAGGTATTTTTTCAGCCGCGGGAACAAAAAAAGTCACACAGGGCAAGGTCAGGGGAATACCAGGGGTGAGGGTGTTCAACACCCTTTTCCTGCTTCAAATTGTCTTGCACAATGAACGCCTTGTGCGATGACGCATTGTCATGTAGCAATCTAACATTGGTCAAACCAGTTGCGGGTCTTCGTTCTTCGAAATATTTCTTCAATTTTCGAAGAACTTTATTCTTGTAAAACTTCCCATTTACAGATTTGCCTTTAGGCACAGCAACCTGAATAGCAGGGCCCTGATTTGAAAAGAATATGGCATACATTACCTTCTTGACGCTCATGGTCCACTTTGCGATGCATGGTCTTTTGCAATACTTTGTTGCCCATATTTTGTTCTGAATCCTTCGTTTTGGCTAAAAAAAGTGAACCCATGTCTCATCACCTGTGACGACATTAGCGAAAGACCGTGCATTGTAATTTGGAAACTTTTTAAGCAACTTCTTGGCGCACTGAACGCGCGTCTTTTTCTGCTCATCTGTCAACAGATGGGGAATCCATCTAGCACAGATCTTTCTCATTGTATGAGCTGCTCCTAATGAGATGCCAACCATACTAGCTATTTGCCTAGTGGTGTATCGTGCATCGGTAGCAACTATTTCTTTCAATCTAGCAACCATCTTGGCAGATGTTGCTCTTTTCGGCCAACGATCATGTGGTGCATCTTCTGTTGAGCCTAGCCCAAAGCTGAATTTCTTACACCAACGAAAAACTGTCAGAAAAGACATTTCATTATGCCCATAAACCGAACATATTTCATCAAAAATGTCTTGGCACCGTATACCAAGAATACAACAATTCTTAATATAGGACTGTATTTCAACGGCGTACTCTGACCTTCTTCCAACCATGTTTTGCATTAGTATACAAGAGTAGACAGTGTTTATCGAACGATATACATGGCTAAAGTGCACGGATTTTTAACAGGTTTGGTATCAATGTATAGGTAAAATATTTTTCTACGCTGTGATATTTATTTCCAGGTGAGTTTCGCATTAGTGCATGAGAAAACGTTCTACTTGCATTCATATTTGAAAAGTCCTCATATGAGGCCAGTAATTGAACACTACATGTACACCAGGGAGGCTTCTGCTCATATTGTGCATCCTTCAATGGCAAACAATGGATGAATCCAATAAGACAAACTGAAACAAAGATCAAAACTTTCTACTGTTGGGCAATTGTAAACAGCAATGTTAGTTTATGAAAATGATAACTGTCCTAGCAAGTATAATATCTATACCTCAACCTCATTATAACTGTTTGTTATAACATGGGTTTGGATACAACATTCATTGAAGATGGATCCCAAAAATGTGTAGATTATATAGATAAAAAAATGACCATAAATATCTATTTATTTGGGTGTGGTATCATTTAATGTGTCTTGGACATGATACTTCGGTGAGGCAGCACTATAAAAGTGAGTATTCTATATAATCTATACATTTTTGTTTGGATATAACATGATTGTTTAACTAACACGGTCTGCTTTGGACCCCAAAAATAATATGGGCCCAGTCAAGCGATTTTGGTACTTATCGCCTATGCGAGCAGCGAAGGTTCAGGCGAGCATGCGCATCCGCGCAGTCTCGCCAGAACCTTCGCTGCTAGCTCATACAAGCAGTGAATCAAGAGGAACCTTCAGACAGAAAGTCATATCCCTGGCCCCTCTGAATGGCTGGGCATGCGCAGTTAAAATTTGTCATGACGGAATGCTCGAAGACACAAACTCGCTTGGCGGGGCTCATATTATAAAAAGGTTGTGGTATACTACTCATAGCTGCAGATAAAGAGGTATGATGAGGGCAACTACAAGGAAAATGTCCTTGCTTCTTGTAAGTACATGCAATGTATTGTGGTCTTTGTCAGTGTGTGTGTGTGTGTGTGAATTCGGGTTTAACCTCGCTTTCAACAATTTTTCAGTCATATCACGACGGTGTCTGGTTGCGACAGGGAGCTCAATGCTCACTTTTATAGTGCTGCCTCACTGAAGTATCATGTCCAAGACACATTAAATGATACCACACCCAGTCACATTTTCCTGACACTGGGTCGACCAGTCCTAGCTCTACCCCGTAAATCTGAGTGCCAAGCAAGGAGCAGCTAGTACCATTCTTAAAGACCTTGTTATGTCGCGGCCTGGGATCGAACCTGTGACCTCCCGTTCCCCAGAGTGGACACTCTACCAACTGAGCTATCGGGGCCGGTTTGTGGTATTTGTCAGAACTGCAGTACATATACACTGTATGTATTAATGCTTGACTTTTACTTCCAACCAACAACTCATTGAGGTGATTCTAACAAATACATGTACCCTAAAAATGTTTTCATGGAGCGATAAGGAAAAATTATCCCAAATTTACCCTCAGTACTCCTCCTTATCTACAGACACTGGTATTTCTGCTGTAAAAATCTGAGAATGACAGACAGAAGTTGTAACAAAATGTTAACTAAAGCCTTCATTAGCTTTGAACAACTGGGCCCTAGACTAAAACGTGGCATGAACAATAACTTGGCTGCGTTACATCTTGAACTCTGAATCCTGCTGCAACAGACTGTAATCGTTATTGTTATATACCCAGAATATGTCCCATTTACTTTGTATAGTAGTCAGAGATAATATTAACAGGGCTAAGCAGCTAAGGTAATGTCAATGTCAAATTCGCTGTGTCCACAAGAAGATTTGGTAAAGTGCCTTTCGCCTGCTTTAGCAAGAGTATCTAATGGCCATATACACCATTGCTTTGCTTGTGTCAAATTTGAATTCACATAATGGGGTGACCTGGTTTACCTTTTTGTTAATAGCATATTCCAAAGGTAGGTGCAAACAATAGCTCTGTCCTGTCAATATTATCTGTGACAACTATTCAGAAGTTAGCAGTCAATATTTTTTCATATTGTTCATAGACAAGTATTGCCCCAGGCAAGAGCATATTCCACACTGGTAAGCAGTCTTGTTCATTACAAATATATTAAACATTTTATTATGTAAGACCTGTATTAAACTGAACAAGAAAGATGTGTTTGTGAAACATGAACATGTCCCCAGGCCAAGGTCATTTTTTTCTTTAAAGTAGGTCACAAGTCAAGTCGGTACGAGTGGAAGCCCTTGTCACAATGAACCTACATGCCAAATATGAAGGCTCTGTCTGAAATGGTTCTAAAGTAACGACCAAACCAACAAACAGATACGGCAAAAACAGTTGTCCCCACTATCACTACTGGATACTATAAAAATATCAATTGAAGGTTTGAAGAGAAGATCTGTTTAAAATAGAGAGTGAAAAAATAATAAAAATTCTCAGGAAGGATGTCATGGCTACTAATATAGCAAAGTTCAATGAAGCACGAAATGTAGGTCGGGGACAGTCAATAACCATAGTATCTGTAACCATGGCATACAACAGAATGCAACAGGGTGGAATCTTTATAAAATTACAATATCCTAGAGGTTTTGTTTTGTATCTGAAATAGAGCTAGACACCCCAAATTAACATTGTAATGCCAAAGCTAGTTTCTTGTTCATATATGCTATATCAAGCAAACACTTAATTGATGTGTGTTTAGCAAAGACACAGAGCAGCCTGTCCATCCATCAAGTCTGAGCAGACACTTTGCTGTGTGTTATGACCTTCAACTCCCACCTTCAATTATTAACCTTCTACCTAAGTACAGTAGAACTTCGATGACTCGAACACCTTTGGGACCTCGAAAATCTGTTCGAGACAGGGGTAGTTCGAGCCACTGAGTGCTACTGTTAGGAGGCATAACATGATACGTTTAGACATCTTTTCGGTGTTCTATAATGAACATGTATGCTGTGTGTACTCATTAGAATCGCCTCGATGAGGCGATTCTAATTCGTACACACAGCATACATTTGCAAGATAAAAGACTAAAATCTCCTTAATTATCTCCCACTATTTCTTATGTAGAGGATTTCGCTATGGGCTCAAGAATGGGTTCGACTCATCCATGGTAAACGAGTCATCGTTGTTCGAGCCATCGAAGTTCTACTGTAGATAAATTGTAGCTTATACGTTTACAGCCAATCTCTAACAACTGCATTTACAGCCAATCTCTAACAACTGCATCAGGTTGTCACTCTGGCTCAGTGATTACAGCATTGGACTTTCACCCATGCTGACCTGGTTCCAATCCCATTGAAGGCAGGATATTTTTCAGGTATGCTTCATTCCTGTTACAATTTTCATGTTGTAAGATGGTGACTTGTCCAGAATTGAACTTTACTGGCCTATATGGCTTAGCGTCATCATATGGTGCCTTTCTTGAAAAGAGGAAGTTTTACAGCCCCATGTCCTACCTTTAATTGTCTTTTTTTTTTTGTGGGGGGGGGGGGGTGGGGGTAGTGTGGGGGCGCATTTCAAGAATATATCACTTATTTTAAGCCAATCCTTTATCAGAGATCAGAGGTGGGTGAAAACTTATGTACCCAGACAAAAAGCACCTGACCTTCCGTTGCAAAACTTATCATCTCACATGTGACCCGAGCTAGGTGCGGACTGCAGTGGTGAGAGACCTTTTGATTAAGAATCAGTACTATTACCAAATAGGACAGGGAGGCCCGTTATCTTACTTGGTATCTAACACGTAGCTTATAAATTTATGACCAATCTCTGACAACTTTTACCCAAGCAGCCCATTTTTTAACCTCACTAGAGGCAGGGATTGTTTAACTATGCTTCATTCCTTTGTTACGACTTTCATGTCTTAAGTTAAAGATTATGCCCTAGCAGATGCTAGTTAACCCAAATTGTTTTTGTGCTTTGTTTCTTTGATGTGTACACATGAGCCATGTGAGGAGTAAACTTATCTTCACAAACACAAACAAACCTGCTCAGCTACACTAGCAACTAGTCTTCATAACTCCAGATAAGCTGCTTTTGTCATCCGAAAAGTATTGATATTTTTCTTATTGTTGCATGAAAACAGGCTGTGGGTATTCTTTAGAAGTGCCTCACTGAGGCGCTTCTTACTAGTACCCACAACATGTTTTTGTGCAGAAATAAGAAAAACAATATTTGGATAACCCTCTTATCTGGGGCTATGCATCTTGAAATCTCTTATCTGGGGTTACAAGTCTTGAAATCACTTATCAGGGACTACAGGTCTTGAAAACTTATATATAAAAGCTACAAGTATGTAACATCCAAGCAGTAAATACTAAGGTGCTGATCAGACTGCGTGAATACGCAGGCTGATCTGCACCTTTTGTTGTTCATAATGACAAAAACACATATTTTCCTGGCATGGATCAAATGTAAAATCCTTGCTTGAATAAAGCAGAATTACAATAGTCGGATGAAATAAAATAAAGTTTTCTCATCTTGGTGTTTTTATTATTTGATCATAGTATACAAATGTTAACCCTCATCCCACTGAATACAACAACCCCTACCTTTGCAAACAGTGTAGATCCAGATCAGATACTTTCTGATCAAGATCTACACTATTTTAGACATTCATCAAATCTTTGGTAGATTACAGTGATATATTGTACCAAGTTTGACCAAAATTCGTTGATTGGTTCATCAGTTACGGTGCAGACAAGCCATTAATGGCCCAAAAATGATATTTTTTTTTCAAGTTTAAACAGAATCCAACCATAAGTTCAGGAGATGTAGTGCTAAACAGGCTAGGCAAATGGGATCACAACAAAAACAAGAGGTCCCCATCCCTTCGGTAGAAAGACATGATTTTGACACAAATGGGCTTGTTAATGTAATAAGGCTTTGTACAACTAGGTCCAGGCTAGGTCTGCATGTTAAGCGGTCACCATTCACAGCACTATTGAAAATTCAGTGATAGATGGTGAAATTTCATGAAAATTTGTTTGAGCCAAGGGTAGTACCAGCTACTGACGGGCTTTTCTTAGGGCCATGTCAGCAGGCATGATGCTTCTATAAAATAAAGGTATGATGTGTTTACTCATTAGAATCGCCTCTACAAGGGGATTCTAATGAGTACACACACCATACCTTCTGATGATAAAATATCTTCCTTAATTATCCCTACTATTTCTTCTCATGAGCTGTGGGAAGAAATCTCTAGGGACTCAAGAATGAGTCGAATCAGCCATGGAAAACTAGTTATCGGTGTTCTAGCCATCGAAGTTGCACTGTATCTCAATCTGAATCAGTATTTTCTGAGTCAGAATAAGCCCCCAATAATCCTAGAGCCCCAGCTTTTTCATTTGATTTAACTTTATCTGAATTAGTGTTGCTTTCATGCACTTCAAATGATTTTCTTTCCTCTGTCTTGTCTTCTGTGCTTTCATTGACTGAACTGGTCATATCTGAACTACTTTTACTATTACAGTCACTCTGATTGGTCGATTTACTGGCATCTGAACTATCACAGGACACACTGCTCTGATTGGCTGAAATTGTATCAGATCTGCAAGTGTCAGTCTCAGATTCATTTGTCTGACTTTGGAGTATATTCAGAGTTTTATTTTCTGAAATTGTACTTGACACCTGACTTGAAGATTTGCTGGAAATTGACATAGATGGCAGATTAGTCTTTTTCTTCACAACAAGTCCAGATAGTTTTTGCTTTGTGGACAAACTTCCTACACTCCTCTGCCAGACCTCTGGTTTCTTGCTGACTTTTTCTTCTGTCTTCGAGTCCTAAAACAGAAAAAATAACCCTTGTTCTGCTGAATACATTAATTTTGCCACACCCATCAATCAATATACATGATATATGTTGCTCCAAATTCCCAAACCGAATGGCAAACTGTATAGATATGCTCTGTATATACACTGTTTTCAAACATAGGGATTATCACGGTTCAGCAACACAAGGGTTAATATTTAACACTATCTAGTAATTCTTATTTCTTGTGCAAACAGTGCAGACCCAAATCAGTGTGATCAGATGTTCAGATATGACATATTGAAACGTAGCCCCTTGCATAATAAACAACCACACTTGAGTTAAAAAAATACTTCCATATTTACCCTAAGTATTCAGACACCTAAACTACTTACCATACTTGCTGTTAAATTTGAACAAGGACAATTTATGTTGAGCCTAAAAATAGCTGGATGAGAGGCAAACAGTGTACACCCTGATGAGATGCCACATTCTGCTCAGCCCTGTCTGTCCGAATACATGTGATAAATATTGTAATGCACATACAAACAGCAAAGGTTTGATTAAGACTGTACATATATGCAGTCTTGACAGCAACTTTGCTGCCGGTACACACACAACAACATAGGATATTGAAGCCATTTAATGGACAATGTCATGACATAAAAATGTTACAATCACATGTATAATAACACATGGCTAATAATGGTGCCCAACATCATGATGTCCTCTGTGACAACCCTGTTATCTATAACCCTTATCTTGCTTATCTCACAACAACCCCTATCTTTTCAAACAGTGTAGATCCAGATCAGATGGCTTCTGAAGAAGCCATCTGATCAGGATCTACA
This sequence comes from Lucinisca nassula, assembly GCA_963580285.1. NCBI lineage: Eukaryota > Metazoa > Mollusca > Bivalvia > Lucinida > Lucinidae > Lucinisca > Lucinisca nassula. Next base: position 177,542,608 of record OY757013.1, read on the forward strand.
CTGTTTGGCATTCAGTTAATGAATTTGTAGCAATAAATTGCATCAAGTAATTTGATTGGTTGGTAGACAGACATGGGTGTGGCTTAAATGAATATTCAGCAAGGGTTAAAAATCATTTTAACTTCATGCAATAAAATCCCATTTAAAATGTTTATATGATAAACAGAACCTTTCACTAGTAGTCATATCATTTCAAATTTATGAATCTTGACAGAGGCGTGTTACATATAAAATGACCTTTCATGCAAGATCCACTATTTATGATCTGCTTTACAGTTTCATGACCCAGTTAAAACTATAAAGGTTATGTTTTTCAACATTTTCTTAGTAGATTAAGCAGTAAACTAGCACAGTGCATGCTTTTCACTTGTAACAAAAACTGTTTGCCTGTCATGTCTGTCAGCCGTTGCCAGATAACAATCTGTTAGATATTATATACTCAAATTATTCAATATTTTTCATAATCTGTCGCCATTTTTATATTATAACAGTTCAAGAACATATTTCCAAATCTTTTGCCTTGGCTGCAAGTCAACAAGAGTGAGAGATTAAAAATATACTACTCAAAGTTTGATAGGGATCACTTTTTTAATGCAAAATAATGTTTAGAAGAATTAATCAGCTGAATCCAAATTTGATACATAATGATAGAAAACGTATCCTTCACAAAACCTAGTGATTAATTTTGTCAACTGGTACTGCATTCAAGCGTGACACCAGCAGCCGTCTTGGCACCCCCAAAATTTGCCGTAACACGAAGGGATTTGGACAATTAATTTTTCACAAATTTCCAAATTTGTTTAGACAAATGTGCCTAATGACGTGTATGGCGTCCACGGGCATCAATTACAGTACGACATCGCCTGCGCATGCTCGTAGTCCGAGTCTGTATCCGGTGTTGTGGAATCAGCTTTCATTCAGCAACCAATGCATCTTTGAGCTCCTTTAAACTCCTCAGATGCACAGGCCGTGCTGAAACAGCACGCTGTAGCATCTCCTGCGCATGCTCAATCGGATTTAAGTCCGGTGACCGAGCAGGCCAGTCCATACGAACGATTGTCTCACGTTCCAGATAGGAATCAGTGACGTTGACACGGTTGGGGCGGGCATTATCATCCATAAGAATAAAGTCCGGGCCAATATCATCTGCACATGGTCTGACAAACTCATCAAGAATCTCATTACAGTACCTCATTGCCATTAACGTTCCGTTTACAATGACGCACAAGTCAGTTTTACCGTTCACGCTTATCCCAGCCCAAACCATGACTGACCCCTTTCCATAGCGATCATGCTCTGCCACATTCCAGTCATTGAATGGCTCTTTAGACATTTGCCACACTAATTGACGTTTATAAGTGAAGTTTAGACAGAATCTGGACTCCTCAGTAAACAGTACTGGCGTCAAGTCACGAACCGTCCACCTGACGTAAGTTCTGGCAAAGTCCAACCGGTCTAGCACGAGCTGTCTCGTCAACGGAACACGTACAGCAGGCCTTATGGCATTAAGTCCGAACTCGTGGAGCCCGTTTCTGACAGTTTGTGTAGAAATTCGTACTCCAGTTCCGTTCCTAAGCTCGTTATGCAAACGCGTAGCGTTCAGGCACCGTTGACATCGAGACTGAATCAACACGAAACGGTCCTGACGTTGAGTAGTAGCCCTTTCTCGACCCCGTCGTGTCACTGTGAAAGACTTCCGTGGGTAAGACACCGACTACACATTCGGGAAACCACGCTCTGAGACACATTCAGAATCCCAGCAACACGACGTTGAGAGACGCCGGATTCCAACATTCCGACGCCACGATTCATTTCTTCGGGGCTCAGACGGTTTCTTAATTGTCCCCTAGGCATTTTAGTGTATCACAAATCAAATGAAGTCCTTTTGTACGCTTGGTAAAGGAACACTGACAAGTTTTGTTGGTCTGCTGGAAAGCAGTGCTAGGCAAGATTTTGGGAGTGCATGAATTTATTTGCGAAGTGTGAGAAGTGTGCACTTTTAAGAGTACTGAACTACACATAAGTTTCTGCTTAAGATATTTATCAATATACCGAGTATAAATTATGTCTAGAAATTTTAAATTTTCAGTGCAAAATTTGGTATATAAAAAGTGATCCCTATCAAACTTTGAGTAGTATATCTTTGTGCATACAAAATTTTATTCAAATATCCCACAAAGTCATAAATATATCCCTTATGGTGCCAGAACAATGCCAGTTTTATTATTTTATGGCCATTTTCATGTTTAACTTTTTTGCATTAGCCTAAGCTTTGGAAATGTCAAATGGCATTTTACGGGCAATCCATAGGCTAGATATATTCTTGTTGGTTCAAGAGTAATGCCAGTTTTTTCTAACTTTTGAACATTTTCATAATTCCAAATAATTTGCCTTGGCATAGCCCAGGATAATGTCATATGGGCCCCGTCAAGCGATTTTGGTACTTATCTCCTATGCGAGCAGCGAAGGTTCAGGCGAGCCTGCGCATCCGCGCAGTCTCGCCAGAACCTTCGCTGCTCGCTCATACAAGCAGTGAATCAAGAGGAACCTTCAGACAGAAAGCCATATCCCTGGCCCCTCTGAATGGCTGGGCATGCGCAGTTACAATTTGTCATTACGGAATGCTGGAAGACCCAAATTCGCTTGGCGGGGCTCATATGGTATTTTGGTAAATGTTGTTGAACCAACCTGCAACATAATCCTAATGCTAACTGTCCAAGAATGGTCAGATGGATGGACATGTAACTTCAACAGTCTGATGGCCATGTCAATTATAGGACACTCCACATCTGGTTATTTAGTGGATAACTGTTTTCAACATTGTGATTTGATGAGGTAAATCGGAGGTTTTACGGTCGGAAATTTCGTTTTACGGCGACGCGTCAGCGGAGCCGTAAAACGTAATTTGCGACCGTAAAACCGACGATTTACCTCCCCAAATCACAATTTTGCAATACATTTATCCCCATTCTAATGCACTTCTACGGTTGTTTTGTTAACAACTGTATTATTTGGCACAAAACGGCTAGCGCTGTGAGCAGCGTAAAACCAAATGCCAGCCAATGAAAAGCGACGTTACGCGATGACGTCGGATTTCCGACAGTATATCGCAGAATATACTGTCGCAAATTTTTGACGTTATCCAATCAGACGTCGCGTTCCCTCTTGTCACCAACAGTCAGGGCATATGTGGCCTTCTTGAAATATTTTTACATTGCTTATCTAAATACACCACAACCTCGTTATAACACGGTTTCAATATAACACAGTTTCAAGATGGATCCCAAAAATGTATAGATTATATAGAATGGTCATTTTTCTACATAATCTATACATTTTTGTTTGGATATTACACGGTTGTTTAACTAACACCGTTTCTGCTTTGGACCCCATTAATAGTGCTATAACGAGGTTGTGGTATATCAATAAATACCATACCTGAGCAAGAATATCTGTTGGTTTTCCACTGTTGTGAACTACTTTCTTGGTGGCAGGTTGTTCCTCATCACTGTCTGAATCATGAAGCCTTTTAACAATCTTGGATCCTTCACCTCCAAATATCTCTCTGGAAAGAAACAGAAATAATACTTTAACCCTTATCTTGCTGAATATTCATTTAAGCCTCACCTATTTCTGTCTATCAACCAATCAAATTACTTGATGTAATTTATTGCTACAAATTCATAAACTGAATGCCAAACAGTGTAGATCCTGATCAGATGGCTTCTTCAGAAGCCATCTGATCTGGATCTACACTGTTTGCAATGATAGGGGTTGTCGTGAACAGCAAGATAAGGGTTAAAATAACAAAAGCGATAGAATGAACAGACGAAGGTATCAACTTGAACACTACAGTTTTCCGTTCTATTCTGTAGTAGTTGCTTCCAAAGGATTACTCTTTTATGGAACATATTTAACTGTTAAGGGAATGTGTGGCTACCATAAAAAGTCTCCCTGCCCTTCATCATAGTGTAGGCCTTTGGGATTATTGATTCCCCTGCAGAATTTTGAAAATATCTGAGGGTCAATGATGAGGCCTAATTGGTCGAAACTAGCTTGTCTGGTCCAGAAACAACTTGCTCACTCTGCAGTTTTACATTCAGCTCTGTAGTCCTTGCCTCCAAAAGAATGACCTTTTTACATATTAAACCCTTCATGATATCCAGTCCGTGTGTGACATGCAATGTTATTTCTTGCACACCAGACAAGGAAATCCGTGATTTTACCCTGGGATAGAAATTTATGTTCTGACCCTGGTGTTCCGCCCCCAAATCGAATATAATCGCGTGTTTGATAAATGCACTGGTTGATTACAACCTCATGCGCGCCGTCGTCATGCGTGACGTCACTAAACATTCCTGTTGTGTCATCACAAAATGGCGGACTTCGGTAACCGAAGTGACAGCAGCATTGAAATTCCGCGCTAAAAAATGGAAGGTATGCAAGAAAAAGAATCCTATATGGGTGTGAGGGGTGGATAGAAAAATCCGTCCCTCAGGATCACTGTCCGGCATCACTCGGCAAGCCTCGTGATGCCGGACAGTGTCCCTCGGGACGGATTTTTCAATCCACCCCTCACACCCATATAAGATTCTTATATTCTTAGATAAAGGAATATATTGTTTGGAGTATGGTGTCCAGAATTGTAGCTCCTGGCCAGTATAGGCTTGAACCTACATATATCTTTTTCCAAAACAGCAAAGATCCAGATTAGCTTCAGCTGGCTACTATTGCCCCTGTCCATCGGGGCTTAAAGAAATAGATTGGGCTAAATGGTGCTTCAATGCAGAGCTTACACTGACCACACATGAGTACTGGAAAACTGTTTAGAAGGACTAAGCCTGCCCAGGCAAAGTGATGTGAGTCATACCGTCCAATGCTAATAAGCCTTTTGGTTTCATTGGGCGGCAGGGCTTGAGCCTTGAGATGTCATTCCATCTCAATGTCTGGTAAAAGCCCCACAAAATTTGAAGCAGCGTCTCCAAAATGACCCAAATACTGTTAGTGTTGACAGGGATGTTGAACCTCACTGAATGTTATCCTAATAAAAAAAAAAAAAAAAAAAAAAAAATTATATAAAGACTGAACTCTGACGGCTTGAACACCAATGGCTTATATACCATAGCTGTTTCAAGCTTGTTCTTGAGACCCTATTGAAAATTTCCCCTAACTGTTTGTATTAACCCTTTTTATACCAAATGGAATCTTCCACCTTATATATAGCAGGACTCCATTTCAAAATTTAGGGGTGTCAGGTTGTGTTTTCTTTAAAATTTATTCAGAAAATAGCTGAACTTTTTTGCAAATAGTGTAGACCCAATTCAGACGCTGCATTCTGTGGCATCTGATCTGGGCCAGCACTGTTTGCCAGGGTACCCCTTTTGGGGTTTCTGGTACTAAATGGGTTAATATATTTGGGGTAATATTCTAATATCATGAAAAAGTATGTTTTGTGCACTCATTAGATTCACCTCCATGAAATGATTCCAATCATTACACAGGTCAAGGTGACTCTAATGAGTACACAGACATATCCCTTTTTTTGGAAGAAAATCAACAAAAAATCTCTATCACCCCTCCAGAAATGGAGCTATGTTTAGCACTTATCTTGCTGATCACAACAACTCCTACTTTTGCGAACAGTGTAGATCCAGATCAGATCAAGAAGCCATCTGATCAGGATCTAAACTGTTTGACAATCAGTTTGTGAATTTGTAGGAATAAATTATATCAAGTAATGTGATTGGTTCAAAGTCAGAAATGGGTATGGCTAAATTAACTATAGCAAGCGATCAGTGGGCCAGGTATACCCCCAGCCAGTGCCACCCTCTGATATATCTTTCGAGCTTGTATGTAATATGAATGAAGAAGTCAATAAGCTATAAGAATCTATAAATGTGCTTGTAAAAGCTAAACCAAACATAAAATTTCTAAATGGACCACCGAGTGAGGGCATCAAAGTTACTGAAGGGTTGAGGGCATCAATGTTACTGAAGCAGCAGGGTGGGGTATGCATCAATGAAATCTCTGGACTGGTATGCAACAGCGATGCAAGTATCACGAGTTTAGAACATACATAAACTTTTGTCATAAAACTTTAACCAAATGTAAAATTTCTAAGACTGTGACCTTGAGGTCAAGGTCACCGTGGGTGGGGAAAGGGACATACTTCAAGAAATCTTTGGACTGGTATGCAACATTATGCAAGTATCAACTGAATTTGTTTTAGAGTTTAGTACATACAGGCATCTATAAACTTTGCTTTAAAACTTTAACCAAATGTAAAATTTCTATGTCCTCAAGGTCACTGTGGGGGTGGGAAATGCATCAATGAAATTTAGACCAGTATGCAACTTCAGTGTAAGTATCAACTAAATCTATCAAAGGGTTCAGATCTGTTAGAAACTTTGACGCAAAACTTTAACCAAAATGTTAACAAACGGATGGAAAGACTGAAATTCTCACGAATGGCTACTTAGGTGGCTAGGCGCCAGCACATTGACTACTTAAGCGACAAATCCTCTTAAGCAGTAAGCCACGTAAGAGCCAATTTTTGCAACTTAAGTACCAAAATTACGGAATAAATGTGGATGGACTCACGAATGACTATTTAAGTGTCAATATGTACAAATTTTTTGCTCCCTAAATGTTATTTCGTTAGTGTGGATGGACAGATGGATGGAAAACGAATGGCAAGACGAAAACCATATACCCCCATAGCATATTTCATATAAGGGGGGGGGGGGGGGGGGGGGGGGGTGTATATAAATAGCATACTTCGTATGGCGGGGGTATAATTATTCATCCACCCTCAGTGGCTCCTACTCACCCATCTGAAACAAATTTTCATTGTCCCAAAGTGATTGAGCATTGAAGTTTCATTATGATAACACACCCGTGCGACTTAGTGCATTTTTCACATCTCCAAAATGACTACTTTTCTGAAGAAAATCCGTGATATCTTTCTTATTTTTACTGCAAACATAGGTTGTTGATGCTCGTTAGAACCGCCTCATTGAGGCGATTCAAACGAGTACCCACAACCTATGTCTTGGAGCAGAAATAAGAACAAGAGCATTGGTGAAACCGAGGGATGCTACCAGAAGATGCGCAGTAGTAGGAGGGTTTTTTTAGTGAAATGATCCTATACACTTTGAAGTTTGATAAGATTTGTTTGAAGACAAAGGTTATGGGTACTCGTTAAACCATAAGGCTCAGAAACTCAGTTTTGTGTTCCCTAGTGAGTGATTTTCAATGGAAAAAGTCACAAGGAATACACATGTGAAACATGAAAGCCCTACTACCCATGGTTATGAAATAACAGGAGATATTTTTTTGAAAAAGGGGAGATAATTTGTGAAAATAAACAATATAGTTTTGGCCCTTTGTCAGAATGTAGGTTTTTGTGATGTATGTGTGTGAAGTTTCATGAGAGTAGAACAAATACATTTAAAATTTTGACCAGAGTTTAAGTTGTTTGACAAACACACACCCAAAAGCAATTTGTCAGGATGTAGGTCTTGTGATGGTTATTATGTGTGTGATGTTTCATGAGAGTAGACAAAATACTTCTGAAGTTATCACCGAGGTTAAGGTTTTTGGTTTAGGTGTGACAAACACACAAGTTATTCTCCTTTGTCAGAATGTAGGTCTTGTGATGGTTAAGTATGTGTGTGAAGTTTCATAAGAATAGGACCAATTGTTTTGAAGTCATGAGCAAGGTTAAGTTTTTTGGTTAAGGCGTGACAAACACACATTCCGTGGCTTCTGATCTGGGCCTGCACTGTTTGCCACTTACCCCTTTTGGGGTTTCCGTTGTAACCAAATGGGTTTAACCAAAAGTCTAAGAATTCGCTAGTTAGTGATTTTCAACAAAGACTGCAAAAATAAGGAGAAATGTAAGGCCACTTCCGTGCAAGGGCATGTAAATCTTAAACCATAAGACAAAGAAACTCAGTTTTGTGTTCCCTAGTAAGTGATTTTCAATGAAGAATGTCACAAGGAATACATATGTGAAATATGAAAGCCCTATTACCCATGGTCATGAAACAACAGGAGATATTTTTTGAAAAAAAAAGGGGAAATAATTCAGTGAAAATAAGCAACATAATTATGGCCCTTTGTCAGAATGTAGGTTTTGTGATGGTAAGTATGCGTGTGAAGTTTCATGAGAGTAAGATAAATACTTTTAAAATTTTGACCGAGTTTAAACTGTTTGGTTATGGCCTGACAAACACACACCGAAAAGCAATATAGTTATGGCCCTTTGTCAGAATGTAGGTATTGTGATAGTAAGTAAGTGTGTGCAGTTTCATGAGAGTAGGGCAAATACTTTCGAAGTAATGACCGAGGTTAAGTTTTTTTGGTTAAGGCGTGACAAACACAGGGACAAAAGCAATATGGTTTGTTAGAATGTAGGTCTTGTGATTGTTAGTATGAGTGTGAAGTTTCATGGGATTAGGGATAATACTTTTGAAGTTATAACGGGTTAAATGTTTTGGTTTTGATTTGAAAATGACTGACAAGGAGATTACTATAGGGCACCCAAAATACTGTGTGGGGCCCTAATTCAGAAGGGAAGTAACTCTGTAAATACTGTTGGCAGGGTTATGCTTCTTGCATCCTGCTATTTCTCTCATAGCCCCCTATCAGTGTATCAAGTTTCACTAAATTACCTTTAAAACTTTTGGAGATATGCTCCGGACAAGCATAATATAGCAAAAACTAAAAAGGGAAATAACTCTGTACAGTTGAACCTGTGGGGGCGACCACCTGTCTTAAGCAATTTCCTGTCTTGAACGACCGTCATGCAATCCTCCCGAGCGATTTTCAATGTTAAATTACCTGTCCTGAGCGCCCACCTGCCCAACGCGACCAACGACCACTAAAAACTTGTCCAAATTGTAAAATTTCCCTGCCGTGTGCGACCAAATAAGTTTACTGTGACACCGGAAGATCAACCGGTGTGCCAGTACCAATAATTATCTCTCTTCATTGTTGTCTTTGGAAACCGAAATTATGACACTGATTATGACAACTGAGGGGATTAAAATTAATTGTTTGCCAATTATAATCAATACATGCACTGATTGGCGCTAATTGGACTGTTTGGTCATAATGCGTGACGAGACTTAGCATTTGAATAGGCCCGAAAAAAATACTGAACGAATTACGGTCGTCTCAGCAAACTATCATTGCGACTTGTATCAGTGGCTCGGGTCCGTGGCTCGTGACTTGTGTCGGCATCTCGGCAAACTACCACCGCTACTTGGAACATACCGGTATTCGTGTAATCTATTTTTTAATTGTTTCATTTTAAAACATCTTTTTTTCCAAAATCTTTTGAATTCATAGTTTTCTTATTATCATACATTTAAATTAATATGCAGTTTTTTTTTTAATTCATCTTAAAAGAACCTTTAAGAGGCAACACTTTTCTGTAGATAAATGCATATATATCAATAATGATCTCATAAATTGCATAGTGTGATTTAAAAAAATCAAAAAAAAAAAAATCTTGATTTATCCTCCCTGCCTTAAGAGACCACCTGTCTTGACAGACCACTTTTTGTTCTTCCCAAAGGTGGTCACTCAAGACAGGTTTGACTGTAATTACTTGTGTTGGAGTAACATGTTCTTACACTCTGCACTTCCTCTGATGGCCATCTATCAATGTATTAAGTTTCACTTAAACCCCTTCTTTACTTTCAGAGATATGCTCCGGACAATCTTTTCATTGAAATAGTTAACAAGGGAAGTAACTCCATAAATACTGATGACAGGATTATGGTTCTTGTTTTTTACGATTCCCCTCATCGCCCTCTATCAGTATATCGAGTTTCACTTAAATACCTTTAATACTTTTAGAGATATGGAGTGTGACAGACAAGACACCCAAAAAACTGTGTGGGGCCCTAATTAAGAAGGGAAGTAACTGCGTAAATACTGTTGGCAGGATTATGCGTCTTGCATTCTGAGATTTCTCTCATAGCCCCCTATCAGTGTATCAAGTTTCACTAAATTACCTTTAATACTTTTAGAGATATGCTCTGGACAAGCTTAATAAAGCAAAAACTAAAAAGGGAAATAACTCTGTAATTACTTGTGATAGAGTTACAGTTCTTACACTCTGCACTTCCTCTGATGGCCATCTATCAATGTATTAAGTTTCACTTAAGTCACTTCTATACTTTCAGAGATATGCTCCGGACAATCTTTTCATTGAAATAGTTAAAGAGGGAAGTAACTCCATAAATACTGGTGACAGGATTATGGTTCTTGTATTCTACGATTCCCCTCATCGCCCTCTATCAGTATATCAAGTTTCACTTAAATACCTTTAATACTTTTAGAGATATGGAGTGTGACGGACAAGACACCCAATATACTGTGTGGGGCCCTAATTGAAAAGGGAAGTAACTGCGTAAATACAGTTGGCAGGATTATCCTTCTTGCATTCTGAGATTTCTCTCATAGCCCCCTATCTGTGTATCAAGTTTCACTTAATTACCTTTAAAACTTTTAGAGATATGCTCCGGACAAGCTTAATATAGCAAAAACTAAAAAGGGAAATAACTCTGTAATTACTTGTGATAGAGTTACAGTTCTTGCACTTTAATACTTTTAGAGATATGGAGTGTGACGGACGGTCGGACGGATGGACGGACGGACAGACGGCTCTACGAATGGATACTTAAGTGGCTAGGCGTCGGCATATTGACTACTTAACAGCAAATTCTCTTAAGCAAGCCACCTAAGAGCGAATTTTTGCCACTTAAGTTAAGTATCAAAATTACGGAATAAAGTCCATTTGGACTCAAGAATATATACCTAAGTGTCAAACTGTCCAAATTTTTTGCCCCCTAAATGTCGTTTCGTTGGTGCGGACAGACGGTCGGACGGACAAAGCGGCCACTATATGGCTCCCCTTTCAGGGTGCATAAAAATGAGGTATACCCCGTTAACCCCAGTTTTCTCTATATAAACTTGTTCACGTGATGGACTGTAGTAATATGTTCAACTATCACACCAACTAGAGTAGTATTCATACCTTATTTCTCTCTCTTCCTCCTCCATCTGTAGTTTCTGCAGAAGTTCCTCGTATCTCCGATATTTCTCCAACATCTCATCTGTATTGACAACATTTTTACGACTGTTTATCTCTCGTAGTTCTTCAAGTGAGTCAATCTGATCCATCTCTTGTATGCTAGCCTTTGTCCTATTTTCTAACACCTGTTTAGAAATAAAGGTTAGCATAAAAATCCTAAAAATTCGGACACCTTGAAGACTTGTTTTTCACGATCCAGCAAGGAGTCCGAAAAGTGCAGATGGAATAGCAAACAGTGCAGACCAGGTCAGGACCCTTGTTCTGCTGAACTAGGCTATGTTCTACCTTTGCAAACAGTGTATATACAGAGGGCTTCTGAAGAATGTCAAATAGTGCAGATACAGATCAGGGGGCTTCTGAAGAAGCAATCTGATCAGTATCTACACTGTTTGACATTCAGTTTCTGAATTTGTAGGCATAAATTATATCTAGTAATTTGATTGGTTGAAAATCAGAAATGGGTGTGACAATTCAGCAGGACAAGGGTTAAGAGAATGAACACACATGGCATATTTTACACATGATTTCATTACAAGGGGGGCAATTGTCATGACTTCTTGCTGGCATTACTATAAACTAAACCACACTGAATTAAAGCCCTGCAAGCACTGCATCATGCAACGCCACTGCACTTACATCATGCAAGTGTCATAACTCTGTCAACTAGACAAAGTGCCCAGTGGGGCACGTATACCCCCGACCAGTGCCATCCCCTTTTAGTGGAAATGACAATTTGTCTGTGGCATTCAACCTTTCCATATAAACTTTCCATCTAGTCCACTGAGAATAACTATTGCATTTCAACAAAAATAGTATAATTTATCAAATCCAAAGATGAAATTGCTTGTCTTTGCTGAATAACAAAAAATCAAAGTTTGTGGCAAGTTGTAACAATTTTACCTGGAAACAACAAACATAGAATAGGTTGTCATAGAACATTTGCTGAATTAAAGTAGCTGTATTATGCCATAATAAAGCCATGCATTATGCCATAATAAAGCCATGTATTATTACTTGCATTTATTATTGTGTGCATTTCAAGAGGAAATATCATGCAAAATTTAACAGTTCTAGTCACTGTAGTTTCATCATGCAAAATTTAACAGTTCTAGTCACTGTAGTTTCTAAGATCAGACGGATCAATACATAAGCTGACAAATCTGTCACAGCATAACAGAGGAACAAAATAACTAATAATGAACAGATGGAAAGACAACTATAAAGCCTTTGATATGCCAGGAGTATAATGGAAACAGTTAACACAAAACTTTGACGTAATCAAAATGCTTAAGTCTTAATTATTGACCCCTAGCCCCACCCTGGGGCTTGACCCAGGAGCTTAGAAATTCCATATGGAAGTTTATACAATAGAGATATTCTGTACCAAATATGAAGAGTATCTAACATAAGGTTACAGAGAAATGAGCAATCAAAAAGGTTTAACACAAAACTTTGACGTTAAAGTTGACAAACGGATAGACAGCCCACCCAGGGGCTTGATACAGGGGCTCAGATATTCCATATGAGAAGTAATGCTATAGAGATATCCTTTGCCAAATATGAAGAGAATGTAACATGTAGTTACAGAGATATGAGCAGTAAAAAAGGTTTAACACAAAACTTTGATGTAAAAGTTGATGAACAGACGGACAACCCACCCAGGGGCTTAGATATTCCATATGAAAGGTAATGCTACAGAGATATCCTTTACCAAATATAAGGAGAATCTAACATGTGGTTACAGAGATATGAGCAATCAAAAAAGGTTTAACACAAAACTTTGGCGTAAATGCTGATGAACGGACGGACTGATGGACAGCCCATCCAGTGGGCTTGATCCACAAACTTAGATATTCCAAATGAAAGTTAATGTTATAGAGATATCCTTTACCAAATATGAAGAGAATCTAACATGTGGTTACAGAGATATGAGCAGTAAAAAAGATTTAACACAACACTTTGACGTGAAAGTCGACAAGCGGACGGACAGCCCATCCAGGGGCTTGACCCAGGGGCTTAGATATTCCATATGAAAGGTAATGCTACAGAGATATCCTTAACCAAATAATAAGAGAATCTAAAGTGGTTACAGAGATATGAGCAATCAAAAAGGTTTAACACAAAATTTTGACGTAAATGTTGATGAACGGACGGACGGATGGACAGCCCACCCAGGGGCTAGACCCGCAAGTTTAGATATTCCAAATGAAAGGTAATGCTACAGAGGTATCCTATACCAAATACAAAGAGAAGCCAACATGTGGTGACAGAGATATGAGCAATCAAAAAGGTTAAACACATGGACGTAAAAGATCAAAGTTGACAAACAGATGGACAGCCCACCCAGGGGCTTGACCCAGGGGCTTAGATATTCCATATGAAAGGTAATGCTATAGAGATATCCTTAACCAAATAATAAGAGAATCTAACATGTGGTTACAGAGATATGAGCAATCAAAAAGGTTTAACACAAAACTTTGACATAAATGTTGATGAATGGACAGACAGACTGACGGACAGCCCACCCAGGGGCCTGACCCCCGAGCTTAGATATTTCAAATGGAAGGTAATGCTATAGAGATATCCTGTACCAAATATGAAGAGAATCCAACACGTGGTTACAGAGATATGAGCAATCAAAAAGGTTTAACGCAAAACTTTGACGTAAAGGTTGACAAACGGACGAACGAAGAAACGAACGAACAAAGTAACGAACGTACGAACGAACTAACAAACGGAGGGAAAGACGAAAACTATATACCCCCTGACATACTTTGTATGTCGGGGGTATAATCATAACAAAGGGCAGGTGCGTAAGTCATTCCCTAAATGAATGTGACAAGAATATATGACTGGTTGGTTGATTTGAGGTTTAACATCCCCGTCAACACTGTATAGGTCATTTTGGAGACATTGCTTCCAATTTTGTGGGACTTTAACCCGACATTGAGATGAAATTACATCTCAAGCCCTGTCGCCCAATGAAACCAAAAGGGTTTATTAGCATGGACGGTCCACCTCGCACCGCGGTTCCTGGACAGGCTTAGATCCTCTACGCGGTTTACCAGTACTAGTGTGCGGGCCAGATTCAGCTCTGCGTGGAAGCATCTTGCAGCCCATATATTTCTTCAAGCCCCTATGGGCGGGGCCCAGAATATATGACTGAGATGATGGTATCAGAGTTATGGAGCAGACACAAGTACATGGAAGAAATGGCTATGGTCAATGTTCAAAGGGCAATAACTCCAAAATTAACCAAACCGGAGTTACAGAGCATATTATCTAATGGTTCTCTACACTGGTGTGAAGTTTGCTGAAAATATCTCAAAAGGTATCAGAGTTATGGAGAAGACACAAAATTATGAATGTGGTAGGCATAAAAAGGAGTCTGCTTTCAGAAAAAAAGATTTTGTCCTCAACAGCAAATTCTGTCCTCTATGAGTAGAGCCAAACTCATTAAGGCGGCAAAACATTATTGAAGAAAAAAGGTTATCTTGGTTAATGGGGTATTCATTTTCCTTAATTTTAATGAACTGCAAATTTTGAAAACCTAGCAATTCATTTTCCTTAATTTTAAAGAACTGCAAAATTTTGAAAACCTAGCAAGGGAAATTACACCAAGAGTTATGGACCCTTGGATATACCCTATTCAGGTATACCCAATACAACCAGTCATTTTCTGTAAATACAAACTTTCAGCTTTCTAGCTTTCATAGTTCCTGGGAAATGTGATACAAATATTTTCAAGAATGTCTAAAATTTGAAAACCTATCAAGGGGCATAACTCATATATTTATGTTCATTTTTCTATATAACACACAGCTGACTCTCGTTATCTCAACCTCGCCTATCTCAATCCTATCACTTATGTCGAACCGATTTCTAAGTCCTATATATTTCCCCTATATATTTATGGTATTTCAACTTAACATGTGTCAAACTACTTTTAAGTCAACACTTCGGCTATCTCGCCAATCATTTTCAGTCCCTGAATATATTTTTCACTGTTATTACTACTGCTTATCTCGAACCAGGATTCATGACGTAAAGAAGGAAACAAGAGGGCCCAGAGGGCCCTTAATCGCTCACCTGAGTATCAGTGTCTCTGGTGCATTCTTGCCCAAGGGCTATAATTTGAATAAACTTGGTAGCGGTCCACTTGATGAGGCTTCAGACCAAATATCAAAGACCTGGGCCTTCTGGTTTCAGAAAAGATTTTTAAAGGATTTCCCTATATAAGCCTATATAAAACCCGCGGGCCCTGACGCGTGGGTATTTTTGGCGCCAGGGTTATAATTTGACCGATCTCAGCAGAGGTTCACTTGTTGAAGCGTCACACCAGATATCAAAGACCTGGGCCTTCTGGTTTCGGACAAGAAGATTTATAAAGGTTTTTTCCTATATATGCCTATGTAAAACTAGTGGCTCCCAGTGCAGGGACATTTTTGGCCCCAAGGCTATAATTTGAACAATCTTGGAAGAGGTCCATTAGATGAAGATTTTCTAAAGATCTTCCCTATATAAGCCTATGTAAAACCAAAGGGCCCTGGGACAGGAGCATTTTTGGCCCCAACACTATAATTTGAATAATCTTGGTAAGGGTCCACTAGATGAAGCTTCATACCAAATAGCAAAGACCTGGGCGTTGCGGTTTCATAGAAGAAGATTTTTAAAGATTTTTCCTATATAAACCCATGTAAAACCAAAGGGCCCCGGGGCGGGGCATTTTTGGCCCCGGCACTATAATTTGACCAATCTTGGTAGAGGTCCACTAGATGAAGATTTTTAAAGATTTTCCCTTTATAAGCACATGTAAAACCAAAGGGCCCCGGGGCGGGGGCATTTTTGGCCACAGCACTTTAATTTGAACAATCTTGGTAGAGGTCAACTAGATGAAGCTTCATACCAAATAGCAAGACCTGGGCCTTGCGGTTTCAGAGAAGATTTTTAAAGATTTTCCCTATACAAACCCATGTAAAACCAAAGGGCCCCGGAGCGGGGGCATTTTTGGCCCCAGTACTATATTTTGAACAATCTTGGTAGGGGTCCACTAGATGAGGCTTCATACTAAATATCAAAGATCTGGGCCTTGCGGTTTCAGAGAAGAAGATTTTTAAAGATTTTCCCTATATAAGCCCATGATAAAACCATAGGGCCCCGTGGCGGGGGCATTTTTAGTCCAAGCACTATAATTTGAACATTCTTGGTAGGGGTCCACTAGATGAAGCTTCATAACAAATATCAAAGACCTGGGCCTTTCGGTTTCAGAGAAGAAGATTTTTAAAGACTTTCCCCATAAAAGCCCATGTAAAACCAAAGGGCCCTGGAGCGGGGGCATTTTTCACCCCAGCACTATAATTTGAATAGTCTTGGTAGGGGTCCACTAGATGAAGCTTCATACTAAATATCAAAGATCTGGGCCTTGCGCTTTCAGAGAAGAAGGTTTTTAAAGATTTTCCCTATATAATCCTATGTAAAACCAAAGGGACCCGGGGATGGGGGCATTTTTCACTATAATTTGAACAATCTTGGTAGAGGTCAACTAGATGAAGCTTCATACCAAATAGCAAGACCTGGGCCTTCCGGTTTCAGGGAAGAAGATTTTTAAAGATTTTCCCTATACAAACCCATGTAAAATGAAAGGGCCCCGGGGCGGGGGCATTTTTGGCCCCAGCACTATAATTTGAACATTCTTGGTAGGGGTCCACTAGATGAAGCTTCATACCATATATCAAAGACCTGGACCTTGCTGTTTCAGAGAAGAAGATTTTTAAAGATTTTCCCTATATAATCCTATGTAAAACCAAAGGGATCCGGGGTGGGGGAATTTTTCACCCCAGCACTATAATTTGAACAATCTTGGTAGGGGTCCACTAGATGAAGCATCTGACCAAATATCAAAGACCTGGGCCTTGTGGTTTCAGTGAAGAAGATTTTTTAAGCTTTCGGTGAAAAAAATCAATGTTTGGTTCCTGTGACCTAGATGTGCAATGGACCGGAACCATTTGAACAACTTTGAAAGGGGACCACCTAAGGATGATTCCTGTGAATAAAAATCAAAAATGAGTTCCTTTAAGAGCAATGAAAACATTCATAAGAAAGAAGGTGGGCCATACTACGTAGTTTCGGCTAATAAAGCCTCATCAGTGACCCTGTAATGATCCGGCAAAGAAAGCCAGAGGAATTATATTGCAATTTTGCGAATTTCGAATAGGCAGTCGATTCAAAGACTGATATAAATCAAAATGGGGTCTAAATAATTAAAAACCTGTCTAGAATGAGTCTAAACCAATAATTTATTTCTGATTTCTCAGAATATTCACGATGATCTCAAAGGACCAAAAGTAAAATATGAACTGCACTATGGTTGATTTACGGGGAGACGTTTTACGGCCGCCACACGGCACAGCACCAGCTGCAGTGAAGGCAAATAAAAATAAAAAATGAGTTCCTTTAAGAGCAATGAAAACATTCATAAGGAAGAAGATGGGCTATACTACGTAGTTTCGGCTAATAAGTTTGGTCAAAATCTGATCAGTGGTTTAGGAGGAAATGCCCATTGAAAAAAAGTTTACAGACGCACGCACGGACGACGGAAAAAAGTGATCCCAAAAGCTCACCTCGTCACTACGTAACAGGTGAGCTAAAAAAGCGATTACGCCTGTCTTTCAGTTAAAGAAAATAATAATAGACCTTAACAAAACAGTTCATCTACACTCACAATGTTCTTAATTTTCCAGTTTGTCCAGGTGCGTTTGCAATTAAAATTAGCGGAAACATTACTTTTTGCGCTGTTATGAAAATCATATGCGTGTAATAAAGACTGACACGTGGTGCTCAACCTCTGATCGTAACACCTTCTTGTTTCAATGATTTCCAAGATTTTGATGATAAAAGGCAGCTCTGATTTGTATAAATATACGATTAGGTATGACAAGGCTCTTTAATTGATTGTTTTAAGTACTCGTCATTAGTGTCAAAACTGAGTACTGTCCCTTGTCCCAATGCAAATACAAACAGTGTGGATCCTAAAAAGATGGCTCACGACTGGCTTTCTCGCCAGGACCTAAATTGTTTAAATCAATACGAAACTACCGCATGACATATAGCTTGTACTCTCACCAAAGTGATATAAGCATTGCATTCACAAGTGGGGAACCAGTCCATTTAAGTACATATCTATTTTTAGCCTATTTGGATACCCAAATTTGCAGGAATTGAAAAGACAACAAAACATATAATCGCTATACTTCGACAAGCTCCATTACTTTAATAAATTTTTTTTAAAAAACTCAATAAGCTGTGCATGTAAATGCTATTACTCTTGAATAAACAAGAATACCAAGCATATCAGGGCAAATGCATGTGATGTCACACTTTAGTTATCTCGTACTACGGATAACTTGAACTTTTTATCCCGTCCTGTAAGGTTCTAGATAACGAGCATCATCTGTATATATATTTTGGGCTCTATCTTTTAACCATGTTATTTCCAAAATCATGATTATTGTTTATATAGAACACTGTTATAAAATGATTGTTGTATAAATAGAATTTACACAAGAAAACATAACTACTTAAGTGATATAGAAAAATGACCATATATGTCTTGGGTGATGACAAGGACATGCAAAATTTAATTTAACCCTTGTCCTGCTGAGCCCGGATATGCCTTATTTTCCAAACAATGGAGATCCAGATCAGATGGCTTCTGACGAAGCCATCTGATCAGGATCTACATTGTTTGCCATTCAGATTGTGAATTTGGTGCAATAATTTGCATCAAGTAATCTGATTGGTTGATAATCGGTAGTGGGTGTGGCATATATGAATATTCAGCAGGACAAGGGTTAACCTTGTTGACTCTCTAGGCTGGTAGAGCTACTATGCAAACAGTGAAGATCCAGCTAAGACAGCTCATAATAAGTCATTTCATCGTGACTTTCACTGTTTGCCATCCTGAATTTGGCTCAAACCCCTATTTACAAGAATGAACGTGTCCAAATTCAAAGATGGAAGAATCCACTTCAGGCACTACCGGGAGAAAAGGTTGTGAATTACGTACCTTCATAGGATTGAGTTCATCCTCTTCTTGTTGTTTCCTCTCTTGTTCTTCCATCTGCCTCGCCAATTTCTCCGCTTCAAACAGTCTCGTAGCTCCTGCTTCCAACGTGTAGTCTATATTCTCGATGTCTGTCTGTAAGACAATATAGGAAATGATTTTTAACCCATAAAATGTCACAATCACGAAACTTCTTGTCTGCTTTGTCCTCTACAGGTTATTTTAAAAAGTAATTGCTGCACACAGTGTGGACCCAGATCAGGCTGCTCCTCTTGGAGGAGTCTGATCAGAGTCCACACTGTTTGCCTGAAAGCAAAAATAGGTTTCCGCCCCGCCAATCGGGGCTTGGAGAAATAGATTGGGCTGCACGACGCTTCCACGCAGAGCTGATACCAACCGCACATGAGTACTGGTAATCCGCTTAGAATGTCTACCCTGCCCAGGAAAATTGCTGTGAGTCGGCCCGTCCATGCTTATAAACCATATTGGTTTCATTGGGCGGCAGGGATTGAGACGTCGTTTCATCTCAATGTCGGGTAAAAGTCCCACAAAATTGGAAGCAACTTCTCGAAAATGACCTAAATAGTGTTGACAGGGACGTTAAACCTCAAATCAAACAAAAATAGGTTTAAAAAGTTTGCAAAAATATTCAAGAAACAACATAAACAGACCACATTTTCAGATGCAGTTTTTCTTGGCATCTTAAGAGTCAACCAAATAGCAGATGACATTTTCATTTTCTTTTCAGGGAAACTCAGGCTTGACATTTAATGTGAATTATACATGCCCAGTTAACCAATAAAGAGCACATTCGTTTTTTACTACCCTACTTGAATCAGCGACACAGAATGACCACAGAAAAGACTTCATGACCAATCTCCACAAAAGAATGTGGCCGACCCAGCAGGTATTGAACCTACAACCACTTGATCAACAGTCAGATGCCTACCCGACTGAGTTACTGAGGCCAGCCAAATGTTTGAGCACGCTTAATCACTAGACCACAGATGCAAAATATCCAACACATGGCATGAACAGACGGCATTTTCAGTTGTACTTTTTCTTGGCTTCTTAAAGGTAAGCCCCTATATGACAAGTATAATTTTCCACTTAATGGGAATGGATACACACTGCAGAATTTTTCTGCAATTTTTCAAAGGGAAACAACTTTTGGGACTTCTTGTTTGCTTTCTAAAAACTATCACCCATGGAAAAAGGGGTCTATTCTTAAAGAAAAGAATTTGCTCCTCAGCAGCAAATTCTTTCCTTTAAGAGTTGACCCATGTTGACATGGGGAAACAGAAATACTTTTGCAGGAGTTGCCTTCTAGCAGCCTCCGTGGTGTAGTGGTTATGCTACTTGCCTGGTAAACCAGGAGTCGCAAGATCGATCCCGGGCTTCTCTCGACTTTCAGATGAGCCTTTAAACAGAGGTCCCATCTCCGTATGACCTTAGCTGTTGGTGAGATGTAAAAACTCAAACACTCACTCACTCAGGAGTTGCCACCATTGGAGGTATATCCATTCCCCTTAACCCTTATCTTGCTGTTCACGACAGCCCATATCTTTGAAAACAGTGTAGATCCAGATCAGATGGCTTCTGAAGAAGCCATCTGATCAGGATCTACACTGTTTGACATTCAGTTAATGAATTTGTAGCAATATATTACATCAAGTAATTTGATTGGCTGATAGACCGAAATGGGTGTGGCTTAAATGAATATTCAGCAAGAGAAGGGTTAATAGCTTTGGACAGGTCTCCTACCATTTTAAGACTGGGTGGTATGATGTTTTTGTCCTATTGAATAAATTTTTTTTCATACCAATTCCTGACTATTAACCCTTCTCTTGCTGAATATTCAGTTTAGCCACACCCATTTCTGACTTTGAACCAATCAGATAACTTGATGTAATTTATTCCTACGAATTCATAAACTGAATGTCAAATAGTGTGGATCCTGATCAGATGGCTTCTACAGAAGCCATCTGATCTGGATCTACACTGTTTGCAAAGATAGGGGTTGTCGTGAACAGCAAGATAAGGGTTAAGACTGGGTGGTATGATGTTTTTGTCCTGTTGAATAAATTTTTTTTCATACCAATTCCTGACTATTAATCAAACAAATAAGTTGATATACATCGAATTGTTTTATCAATTCAATTCACAAACTGAATGACAATTTGTGTACATCTTGATCAGGTAACTTCTTCAGAAGCCATCTGATCTGGATTTACACTGCTTGCAAAAACAGACATTGTTGTGATCAGCAGTATAAGGATTAACCCTTTTCCTGCTGAATATTTAAATATGCCACACCCACTACTGATCATCAACCAATCAGATTACTTGATGCAAATTATTGCAACAAATTAATAAACTGAAAGGCAAACAATGAAGATCCTGATCAGATGGTTTGTTCAGAAGCCATCTGATCTGGATCTACATTGTTTGAAAGTTAAGACATATCAGTAGGACAAGAGTTAAGAAATTTCTAGTATTTTTAGCAATTACCACAGACCTTGATAACACGCTGGTCTGAGGCTACACTTTTGGTCAATCTGCCTTTCATGAGACACTTAGCATACAGGGTTTGGAAATTCTTTGAAACTGCACTAATTCTGCATGACCATTGGCATCATGTAGATTTTGGTAAATTTCATGGCAAATAAACAAAGTTTTTATTTGTCATCCAAAATTTTTACTCCTCATGGCCAGTGGGTGTATTTTCCCAACCCTGGCATATACCGGTTAGATGTGTGTGTGTGCATGTGTATGTGTGTGTGCATGCGTGGAGAGTTGGGGGTATGGTCCATGTAGTGTATTTTACCTTGAAAGCTATTTCTGAGACACATCTTGGACACTTGATGTAAAATCTGAAGATCCTTAGCCCCAGGTAGAACTCATTGACGACATCCTCCTTGCGGGAGTTAAACTTCTTCCCTTTGTAGATATACTCCTTACAAGTGTTACATCTGATTAGAAATAAGAAATAAACATTGCAAGAAATGGTGGGTAGTTGATGATAATTGAAGGATAACTTTCCTTATTTCTCCATACAATCCTATGTTGTGGGTACAATCCCTTGTTGTGGGTATTCATTGGACCCCCCCCCCAGTGAGTCTGTTTCAGTGAGGCTGTTCTAATGAATACCCATAAGGTATGTTTATATTATGGAGTACTGACAAAAAGTATCCTTCAATTATCACAAAATACCAACCTGGGGCCAGTTGTTCAAAGCCCCGTCAGCATAACAGGCTCGTTAGTGGTCATATTGTTAACTGTTCTAGCAAGTTCAATATCTAAAATTTGGGAATTTTTGCTGAAAAAATGTTAGCAAATTTGCCATAATAAATTATCAAAGTTTTAACGATACGTTAACTAATGACGTCGTTAGTTTTGAACAATTGGCCCCTGATCAAATATCCGTCTAAAACAAAATACTTTATGCACCTTCCACTAAGAACATTTTTACGTTTAGTTTTTTTATTATTCCCCTGAAAATGTTTGCTGCAGTGTCATCTCATGATATTAAGGGCATTTCTAACTGTATTTGTTTGTATTGAGGTTGACTAACATTTGTCTTTGATGGCAGATTCACCTCATGTTCAGTGCCTGCATTAAAAAATAAAGATTAAACTTCGGTGAAGTTGATGTCGCACCTGCACCCCCCCCCCCTACTACATCCTCCACCCCACCCAAGCCTCCCAAACACTGAAAAAGTAAAGCTTATTTCAGTTAGAAGAAATAAAGGTATTTCAATGAAAGCACATGCATATTCTGATATGTTAAATTAAAAAAGTTTCAAGACAATTGGTATAAAACTGTAAGAGGAGTTGCGGTGACAAGGGGTAACTAATGAGGGTTAACAAGAGCACCGCATGCGGGTGCCAAAGCTCAACTGCAGCCCCTTTTCATAATGAACAACTAGTCTGAGTTTCAAGTAAATATGTTCAGTAATGACAGAGATATTACAAAATGTCCAAGTTTTTGCATGATGCAGACGAAAATGTCCAAGTTTTTGCACCACCACGACGCCAGAGCTATGACAATACCTTGTCATTTTCATCGAAAACAGCCGAGCTAACAATTATTAGATTTACGATGTGGAAAAAGTGACAAAATGTTATCCAGACAAGAGGTAGCTACTGTATATCAATTGAAGGTTAAAAATTAAGTTCACAATGTGGAAAAATAGACAAAAAATTGAGCCGAGAAGTATGTCCAAACCACACGCACATCCTCATACCATGGCAAAAATACATGCATAGTTTCAAAATGATTGGTATAAAACTGTACGAGGAGCTATGATGACAAGAGGTTTTGTATATCAATTTAAGGTTAAAAGTGACTAAGTTCACAATGTGGAAAAAGTGACAAAAATTGATGTGAGAATTATGTCTAAACCACATGCACATCCTCATACCATAGAGAAAACACATGCAAAATTTCAAAAAGATTTGTACAAAACTGTAACAGGAGTTGCGATGACATGACACCCAGTATAAATTGTTGATGAAAGATGGACAGATGGATGGACAACCGTACAATTGTGAGATACATAATGGGGTTTATGTTCTGTACAATCTATACATGTACTTAATGAGGTTTATTCCGTTAAAAATCAACTTATGGGGTTAAAATTTGCTTGATTGTGGGGTTAGTTGCTGTACAATGCTACAGTATGGGGTTAAAGTCTCCATAGACTTAACATTGTGAACCCAGAACCTACCTCTGGTGACGGACAAAAACTTGCACGCCTATAACTTCCTTCTAAAGCTGGTGCAACAACAAGAATTCCAAAGCAGAACATGTCACCTCTGTGGAGGCCAATTCAAACTTGAACACTGGGGTTACACTAGGGTTGACCCAAATCTTAATGATCAGACATGTGTTGTATGTTTGAGCTTTGCGTCTCACCAACAGCTAGGTCATACGGAGACGGGACCTCAGTTTAAAGACTCATCCGAAAGTCTGTCCAGATATGTGAAAGGACAGAAAATCAAATCCCATGCCATGCCATGTTAAAAGCAAGCTCAACAAAAACAGGAAGTACCAGGACTCCCAAGCATTTTTTATTTGAATGTACAGCTGCCCTTATAATTTTACACTTTTGCATACTTTTGTGAGTATGTGAAAATCTTCTTTCGCACTAACATTTAACCCTTCTCTTGCTGAATATTCAGTTTAGCCACACCCCTTTCTGACTTGGAACCAATCAGATTACTCGATGTAATTTATTCCTACAAAATCATTAATTGAATGTCAAACAGTGTAGTTTCCAAAGACAGGGGTTGTCGTGAACAGCAGGATAAGAGTTAAAATAAAGACGATTATTATCATTATTATTATTATTAAATGCATAACATAACAAGGTTTCAGGCTAAATCTGCTTGATGAATGATAGCTGTGCTCAAAAGCTGCAGGTCCTGATTTCCGAGCATCAATATGTGGAAATCCAAGAGTCTTCGGAGTCCCTGACTCAGGGACATTCTTTTACCCTTATCCCGCTGAAAACAAAACTCCCTACTCTGCAAACAAGTAAACCAGGGAGCGCAAAATCAATCCCGGGCTTCTCCAGACTTTCGGATGAGTCTTTAAACCGAGGTCTCTGTATGACCATAGCTGTTGGTGGGATGTAAAACTAAAACTCACTCACTTTGCAAACAAGTGTAGATCCAGATCAGATGGCTTCTTTAGAATCCATCTGATCAGGATGTTCACTTTTTGTAAATTAGTTTGTGAATATGAATGAAACATTTCATCAAGTACCAGTATTTTGATTGGTTGACAATCGGAAAAAGGTGTGACTTAATTTATTCAGCAGGATAAGGGTTAATACAAGCACTGCATGTTGTAGATGGAACTGCAGGGCGCAGTCACATGATTCCCCCTTTATAGGTACCACTTTCAATAATTTAATTATCTGGTGCACAGCAGCAGGTTCCTAAACCCATTTCAGACAGAAAACCCCTAAACAGGTACCCTGTTAAACAGTGCAGGCCAGGGCCTCCACCGTTTGCAAAATACTCAGCCATTTTCTTATTACTAACTCTACCTGCAACCCCTGAATTAAGAATTAGACTCCTGCTATACATAAGGAGGAAGATTCAATTCTGTCTAAAATGGGTTACGGGGAATGGATACACCTTTAGGGGAGGCACTCCTGCAAAAGCATTTTCGCCTCCCATGCCAATAGGGGTTTACTCTTAAAGGAAAGAATTTGCTCCTGAGGAGCAAATTCTTTCCTTTAAGAGTAGACCCCTTTTTCAGTGGGACAGGGCTTATAGAAATCCAAACAGGAATTTCCAAAGGTTGTCTCTCTTTGAAAAATGGAAAAAAATCTGCCAGGTGTTCCCATTCCCGTTTAGTTCCTCATTATTAGGAAATCTGGTCCGGATGTTATAGAACTTCTTTCATGCCCACCACACCAACCAAAGGATTGTATAGCCAGACTCTGAGGTGGCAAATTTTTTTCACAATGAACTCATTTCAGCATGAAATTTGTCCTGCTCGTAAATTTTACAATGTCAACAATTGTTGCCATTTTAAAATTTATGAGCAGGACAAATGACATTCTTTTGCACACTTGAGAAGGTAAATTGTACCACTTGGTTTGCATTTTACCATTCAGGAGCAGTCTATTCAGGGCCAACACTGTTTGCCATTCCATCTGCACCTTTTGGACTCCTAGTAGGATCGTTGTTGAAATATTAGCAGAATTACAGCAAGCCCTCAAGATATCCAATTTTTTAGGATTTTTACGGTACCCACCTAATGTGTTTCTACTTACCTCATGTTAAATGGTGCCATTATTCGGATGTTGAATGTTGCATTCTTGGATCTCTTTCCTCTTGGGATTTTCGAGGGATCAAAATCTGGAGGATAGTATTTCTGGAAAGAAAAGAAATTCAATGCCAAAGGTTATACATTAAGGCCAAAAAAATGTTTTGCTTCCAAGAATGACTATAAAAAAGTAGGGTTGGCAGGTAGGCAATCTTTTCTTTACTGATTATTTTTGTATACGAAAAGCATAAAATCTTTAAAAATACCTTAAACATGCCTAAACATAGATGAAAATTTCTCAGCTGTCCTAACAAGAGGGCCATGATGGCCATTGATCGCTTACCTGATCCATACTGTACAAATGAAATGGTAGGTAATATACTAAGTTGAGCAACTTTGATTGACAGTGATCCAAGAAACATTTCTGTGAAATTATATCAAATTCAATCTAGATGTTTATGAGTAGGTCATTGTTAGCTCTGGTGGCTATCATGTTCATTTGAGCAAACCCATCCATAAATGAAGGTACATGTACAAGAGTCATGACAAGGTTTTTCTAGAAACAGCCACAGTGATCTTGACTTCATCACAGAACCCTGAATGTTGATCTTGGTTGAGAATATTGTCATACCTAAGATTTACATGTATGTGAAGTTACATCAAAATCAACTGATAAACCTAAGTGCTAGCTAGAGCCATGAAAGTTTTTATAAAAACAGCCACAGCGGCCTTGACTTAAGCTCAAGTCCCCAAATGTCGAACTTGCTTCAATTATAATCATACCCAACATTTGTGCGAAGCTACATTGTATTTATGTTAACATAATTTGCTGACGAAGTCCTAAAGGGCTTAAAAATTACACGTATCTCATCTCCATAATTAAAGACACTCACATTTAATGTGTGTTTTCACACCTAATTCAGGTTGGATTAGATAACTTCAGTAAAATTGATGAACAGCTTATTGATTAACGGATCATTAAGGTGATGATTTAATTTGGCAAGTGTCTGCTGACAGCTGGCGGGCACCAGACATTTAGGTCTAGTGACAGCAGGCAGCGGCTGTCACTAGACCTCAAAGTTTGCTGACAGCCGGATATAATATATGATCAATAATAAGCATTTTTTTCACTATTAAACTTATCCTTATACATGTACTAATTACGGAACTAAGACATTGTTGAACAGTGAAGGATGCTTTATTTTCTTATGTGGACTTGTATTTTTGTTCAAACTAAGTGCTACATACAATGCAACTTAGAAATCATAATCAGTAAAGAGCAAGGATATTTCTAGGCATATCACCAGCAGAACTTACATGTTCAAACCTGTGGATAAAGCACAGCTAAGGCTTAAATCCCATCACTGGTTGTTTTGCATATGCAAAACAGGGGAAAGAGTGATAGGCACACACTTCATCTGGGATTAACAACATAGAAGTGGAGGCAATGATCAGGAATTGATACAACTAACCCACAGCTCCCATCAGAGACAACCCAGGGAAAGAAACAAAAACATGAAACAACAGACCCTAATGGAAACATCAATAGCGGAAAGCCAAAAGGACAGTTACTTTCCCACAAAATGGCTAATATTGGCTATCCAAAACAAAATAATATAAGCGACACAAACATCAAAACACATAGAAGACAGATGCTGCAATTGTACTATTGGGAACTCAACTAGTGATTCCTTGAATGGAGAAATCTTCTGGAATCAGTTAAAGTGCATGCTCCAAAAAGCACCAAGCTAAAGAACAAATACAGGGCCTGCCATGGGGCTTTCAACTACATATAATAAATAAAGAAAATTATTCTGGCTTCTAAGAAAAGCTTCCATAAGAAAACTATGCCCCAACTAGGCACTATAAATACGATCCCAAGAACCGTTTGGCTTGAAAATGAGGCCAGGCGGATCAAGGCTTTGTTATGTTGCCATGATAAACTGTACCAAGTTTGACCAGAATTATGTCTCCCACAAACAAATACACTCCATGGCATAGTAGGTAAGAGCACCGACTCTTAATCATTAGGTGTCCCCTGGGTTTTGAGCTATCTTGGGTCACATGTGAGATGCCAAGTTCTGCAAGGGAAGGTCAGGTTTTTTTCTTTGGGTACTCCAATTTTCCCAAACCTCTGGTGAAATAATCGGGAATCCAACACAAAAACAACAAGGGGAGAGGGACATGTTTGCATCGGCGTCAGCGACTCAGCATAGCCTGTTTGAGGCAATATATCTCCTGTACCATTGAATGGATTCTGCACCCATCTCATAAATATATTAAAGAATTTTGGTCAGGTTGCATTACCACCTACCAAAGGTTTGATTACTCCAGAATTAGCTGTCAGACCTTGACCTGTTTGATTGATTTCAGGTTTAACGTCCCCATCAACACTTTTTATATCATTTTGGAGACACTGCTTCGAATTTTGTGGGACTTTTACCCGACATACTAGAGATGAAATGACACTCAATACCAATGAAACCAATGGCAGTAGGGTCTATGCACATGGATGGTCCAACTCGCACCAATATGCCTGCAAAAATTGAGCAATATTCTTTGGACCTGTGTGACCTTGAAAAGTTGATCCATGTCATCATTATCTAATTAAATTTGGCTTGAATTCATTATTTGGTTCATGAGATATTGTTCAGATGGGACAAAAGTTGATTATCTTTGAAAATATGTTGGACCCTTTTGACCTTGAAAAGTAGGTCACCAAACTTTAGTTTAGTATTTTGTGTGTTGAACTGATAATAGCCGGTAGACCAAATTTGACTAGAGGTCACCATTTGGTCCAGAAGACATATGGGACAACCTTTCTTTTGTCTAGCTGTGTTGAGGTTTTGCATCCCCCTCAACATTATTTATGTCATTTTGGAGACGTAGCTTCTGATTTTTTCGTAACTTTTACCCGACATTGAGATGAAATGACATCCCAAGCCTTACCACTCATTGAAACTGTTAGGATTAAAGGAGTGGTCTGACTCGCATAACCTTTTCCTGGGCAGGCTTAGACTTCAGGGGAACACCAGTACTCAAATTCGGTCGGTTTCAGTGTAAGTGTCATGCAGCACAATCTATTTCTCCAAGCCCTGGTGGGCAGGGGTGCAGGACAACCTTTGTACAAGTGTGTCAGGGTCAGCAGAACCTAATCAAGCCTTTGGTAAATTGTGCTAAATTTGACTGCAATAACAATTCATGAATTTGTTGAGCAGAAAGCTATTTTGGGAGAAATTGACATTTTTTGGAAATTAAAACTAGGTTAAGACCACTACAATCTTATGATGGTGAAGGATTGTCTAAGGACGTGTCACCAGTAAACAATTCTGATTATGAAGGTTGTTGGTACATGTATGATGTAGGTTGTATTGATTATGATATGCATCATATGCTGCATACATTCTGCAGACAAGCTAATTTTGATATGAATTAGACAGTTTTGGGGGAGCCTGTGACCTTGAAAATGAAGGGTCATAAAACTTAGTGCTTTGCCTGTTCTTAGTGATCTTCTTGGTACAATATATGGAAGACCTTGCAAAGTGGTCTATAATAGTTCCCATCCCCTTTGCTGGGGACAAAACTATTATAGACTCATTTGGCAAATTCTTCCATATGTTGCACTCCTTTTTGACTCTACCAACCAAAAGATGTTTCATCAAGAACAAGATTTTTTTTTCCAAATACATGTAAATGGACACAAAAACATGTTAAAAAACACCAGGGTATTTTTTTTAATTTGTGCATTCAAGGACACATATGTAACTCATGTCTCATGTCATGGAGGTTTAACAGAAAACCTCCCCATGAAATATACATCTAATAATAACTTTTCAACTTCAATTTTCACTATACAATAAACTTTTTAAAGTATTTTAGTATCTCATGAAAAAAAAAATAATTATAAAAGTGGAAAAGAATATACAAATGTACTTACAAATGAACAAATATTATTACTGGTTGTCAGCAGACTTTTAGGTCTAGTGACAGCTGGCTGTCACCAGACCTAAAAGTCTGGTACCAGCTGGCTGTCACCAGACCTAGCCTTTAATTTACTACTTAAAAAAGCCAACAACTTATAGTTTGAAATAAATAAATAACACCTTGGATGGCATTGTGACTGCACAAGGTTACTATCTTTGAAGACTGATTAGACTGCACCCATTTCTGGGATGATCTGAGTCTTTCCTGATCAAAAAACGGCATGCAAACTTGGATCAACATAAGCATCCATTCATTACAGCAAAGCTATTGCTTTTATCTCTTTGTATGTCGCTGTGGCTGTAGAAAGTTCGTGCAAGTATCAAAGATTTGGAAGGTTCCTGCATCCTCAAACATAATGATCAGACATGCATGTAAATGAGTGGTCTACTTCTTCTTCTCTTCACACGCCACATACAGACATGTACAATTTAAGATTATGATGTGCATTTATTCTGTAAAAAAATTTTCTTGACAGCCATACAGATGCCATGTGCTATTACTGATCATAATGCACTGATGTGCAGGCTGCTTAGTATTCACCAGTATCAAAATGGCATGCAAGGTTTCAGAACAGCATGCTAAACATTCTCTGGTTAGCCCCGTGGCTGCAGTCAGCTATTGATCGATTCACACTCACAGCATCTGTGTGCTTATCAACGTGTTGAATATGTGCAGACTGATAAGTCTTCGTAATTTGCGAAAAAGGCAAATCTGCTCTAACAATTTTATGATCAGCCTGCACCTGTGGTTGTGATCAGAGTCTGTGCTGTCCAAATGAGCCCTCTATTCACCTTATTTGCATTATCTGCTGGTTCCTAGTCTGAAGGTTATCAGTGTTGGAAAAACAGGTAACCAGACCAGGGTAAACAGACCCCTGGTCTGGTTACCTGTTTTTCCAATATTGACAATGTGCAAGCTGGGAGCCAGCAAATAATGCAAATAAGGGAAATGGCTTCAGCGCTTTTTATAACTGAATGAGCCAAGATAGCAATAGCACACAGAGTTCTCGGAAATGCCGAATCTAGCCTATTTTATTCCTGCCTTTGCTTTTGTACGCGTAAAATTTCCACTTTTTTTTTGTCTGATGAGTCTGCGATAGTGTGTAAAAATGACCTCAATCACATCAACAAGAGGGCCCAGAGGGCCCTGAATTGCTCACCTGAGAATTAGTGTCTCCAGTATATTCTAGGCCAGAGGGCTATAATTTGAACAAACTTGGAAATGGTCCACTAGATGAAGCTTCATACCAAATATCAAAGACCTGGACCTTCTGGTTTCAGACAAGAAGATTTTTAAAGGTTTTCCCTATATAAGCCTATGAAAAAACAAAGGGTCCCAGGGTGGGGGCATTTTTGGCCCCAGGGCTATAATTTGAACAATCTTGAAAGAGGTCCACTAGATGAAGCTTTACACCAAATACCAAAGATCTGGGCCTTGCGGTTTCAGAGAAGAAGATTTTTAAAGATTTTCCCTGTATAAGCCTATGTAAAACCATAGGCCCCCGGGACGGGGGCATTTTGGCCCCCAGGGCTATAATTTGAACAATCTTGTTAGAGGTCCACTAGATGAAGCTTCACACCAAATATCAAAGATCTGGGCCTTGCGGTTTCAGAGAAGAAGATTTTTAAAGATTTTCCCTGTATAAGCCTATGTAAAACCATAGGCCCCCTTTGGGCGGGGGCATTTTTGGCCCCAAGGCTATAATTTGAACAATCTTAGTAGAGGTCCACCAGGTAAAGCTTCACACAAAATATTAAAGACGTGGGCCTTGTGGTTTCAGAGAAGAAGATTTTTTAATGATTTTTCCTACATAAGCCTATGTAAAACCATAGGCCCCCGGGGCGGGGGCATTTTGGCCCCACATGCTATAATTTGAACAATCTTGGTAGCGGTCCACTAGATGAAGCTTCACACCAAATATCAAAGATCTGGGCCTTGCAGTTTCAGAGAAGTAGAATTTTTAAGATTTTCCCTGTACAAGCCAATGTAAAACCAAAGGCCCCCGGGGCGGGTGCATTTTTGGCCCAAAGGCTATAATTTGAACAATCTTAGTAGAGGTCCACCAGGTAAAGCTTCGCACCAAATACTAAAGACATGGGCCTTGTGGTTTCAGAGAAGAAGATTTTTTAATGATTTTCCCTATATAAGCCTATGTAAAACCATAGGCCCCCGGGGCGGGGGCATTTTTGCCCCCAGGGCTATAATTTGAACAATCTTGAAAGAGGTCCACTAGATGAAGCTTCAGACCAAATATCAAAGATCTGGGCCTTGCGCTTTCAGAGAAGATTTTTAAAGATTTTCCCGGTATAAGCCTATGTAAAACCAAAGGCCCCGGGGGTGGGGCATTTTTGGCCCCAAGGCTATAATTTGAACAATCTTAGTAGAGGTCCACCAGGTAAAGCTTCGCACCAAATATTAAAGACCTGGGCCTTGTGGTTTCAGAGAAGAAGATTTTTTAATGCTTTTCCCTATATAAGCCTATGTAAAACCATAGGCCCCTGGGGCGGGGTCATTTTGCCCCCCAGGGCTATAATTTGAACAATCTTGAAAGAGGTCCACTAGATGAAGCTTTAGACCAAATATCAAAGATCTGGGCCTTGCGGTTTCAGAGAAGAAGATTTTTAAAGATTTTCCCTGTATAAGCCTATGTAAAACCATAGGCCCCCGGGGCGGGGGCATTTTGGCCCCAAGGCTATAATTTGAACAATCTTAGTAGTGGTCCACCAGCATAAAGCTTCACACAAAATATTAAAGACGTGGGCCTTGTGGTTTCAGAGAAGAAGATTTTTTAATGATTTTCCCTATATAAGCCTATGAAAAACCATAGGCCTCCGGGGCGGGGGCATTTCGGCCCCACAAGCTATAATTTGAACAATCTTGGTAGAGGTCCACTAGATGAAGCTTCACACCAAATATCAAAGATCTGGGCCTTGCGGTTTCAGAGAAGAAGATTTTTTAAGATTTTCCCTGTGCAAGCCAATGTAAAACCAAAGGCCCCCGGGGCAGGCGCACTTTTGGCCCAAAGGCTATATTTTGAACAATCTTAGTAGAGGTCCACCAGGTAAAGCTTCACACCAAATATTAAAGACCTCGGCCTTTTGGTGTCAGAGAAGAAGATTTTTTAATGATTTTCCCTATATAAGCCTATGTAAAACCATAGGCCCCCGGGGCGGGGGCATTTTTGCCCCCAGGGCTATAATTTGAACAATCTTGAAAGAGGTCCACTATATGAAGCTTCACACCAAATATCAAAGATCTGGGCCTTGCGGTTTCAGAGAAGAAGATTTTTAAAGATTTTCCCAGTATAAGCCTATGTAAAACCAAAGGCCCCCAGGGCGGGCATTTTTGGCCCCAAGGCTATAATTTGAACAATCTTAGTAGAGGTCCACCAGGTAAAGCTTCGCACCAAATATTAAAGACCTGGGCCTTGTGGTTTCAGAGAAGAAGATTTTTTAATGATTTTCCCTATATAAGCCTACGTAAAACCATAGGCCGCCGGGGCGGGGGAATTTTGGCCCCCAGGGCTATAATTTGAACTATCTTGAAAGAGGTCCACTAGATGAAGCTTCAGACGAAATATCAAAGATCTGGGCCTTACGGTTTCAGAGAAGAAGATTTTTAAAGATTTTCCCAGTATAAGCCTATGTAAAACCAAAGGCCCCCAGGGCGGGGGCATTTTTGGCCCCAAGGCTATAATTGGAATAATCTTAGTAGAGGTCCACCTGGTAAAGCTTCACACCAAATATTAAAGACCTGGGCCTTGTGGTTTCAGAGAAGAAGATTTTTTAATGATTTTCCCTATATAAGCCTATGTAAAACCAAAGGCCCCTGGGGCAGGGGCATTTTGGCCCCCAGGGCTATAATTTGAACAATCTTGGTAGAAGTCCACTAGATGAAACTTCATACCAAATATCGAAGACCTGGGCCTTGCGGTTTCAGAGAAGAAGATTTTTAAAGTTTTCGTTTAAAAAATCTATTTTTAGCTCCTGTGACCTAGATGTGCAATGGACCGGAACCATTTGAACAACTTTGAAAGGGGACCACCTAAGGATCATTCCTGTGAAGTTTGGTCAAATTCCGATCAGTGGTTTAAGAGGAGATGTCATTTGAAGAAAAAGTTTACGCACACACACACGCACGCACGCACGCACGCACACACTGACGACGGACGAAAAGTGATCCCAAAAGCTCACCTCGTCACTACGTGACGGTGAGCTAAAAAATGGCAGCGGTTGTCCAATTGATCTCCAAATTTAGCTACCGCTTTCAGATCAAAAGTTTACAATTAATCGTCGCTGCCAGGCTTGTACAAGCATTACCTAGCGAGGACAGTCGTCTGTATTGCTCTCTCGGCCAATCAGAGCGTCACTGCTAGAAGACTGACAGGTCAGTCTTGTGGTTTGTGAGATGCAGGTTTTAAGCATGTGGCTGATTAACATTAATTGACTGTTTAGTTTCCGGATACTTGTATACACAGTTGAATTATTGATGATTTGATTGTTGAAAAAATGTGGGAGGCATAATTAAAGGATGCGATAATCTAGTGTATAAATCGTCTTTATTATGATTAAAGAAAATTATGACTCGAGCTTATAACACTTTCGTATTAACAATGTCTTTATTATCCCCACACTTTTCGAAGAAAAAGTGGGGATATTATAATGGCCTTTGTCGTAGGTACATACATCCGTCCTTCTTACCGGACGGTTATAGATAGAAACTTGAAACTTTGGGAACTGATAGCATCTGATCTGGGCCTGCGGCCCTGCACTGTTGGCATTTGTTTTTGTTTGTTTTTTTTGTTTATTTTTGTAAATATTTGTGGCAAACTGGATGTAAATAAAAACAACAAAAGTTTAGTTTTTTTTATTTTAATGAAAGTCAAAATTTCTGAGTCATGTTCTTATTCCATCTTATTTCTGCAAATCCTGGTTATTTTGAAGAAACAAAAAGGAACTGGACTGGAAATTTCGGCTAGTGTTACGTCTTTAATCAATTTGCGAAATATTGTAAGAATCCAAATGTTTCAGATGCCATTTTATGTACTAGGATGTAGTGCATGACCTGAACATACTTGTCCTGTTGGAGCAGCCTGATCAGAGTCTGTACTACTGCTAACTGCTCACACTCAATTTAAACCCTTATCCTGGTAAATGAATTAATTTAGCCAGTCCACTCCTGACTTTCAAAGCCTAATGTAATTTACCCATTCAAATTCACAGTCTGAATGACAGTATAAATCCTGATAGATGGAAGTCATCTGATCTGGATCTCCACTGCAAGAAAAGGGTTTGTTATGTAAAGTAGGATAAGGGTTCAAGCCCCTACAGCCGAAGTCGCTTCGCCCTGAGTTGCTTCGCCCTGATTTGGTGGGTTGTTTCGCCCTTATTTTTTCAAGCCCTTTGGATCAAGGTTAGGTATGTTTTGGTATATAAAGGGGTTGAGGAAAATGTTGTAATATTCTCGTTTGGTGCTATATTTGACTTTAATCTACTTTTCATGGTTCACTGACTTTGAAAACTATTGCGTCTCCCTACTATTTATGTTCATTTCTCAACAACTGTAAGAGTTTCATTAATGTACATTAATTCCTTGTACAAACTTGCATCTTGGGATGGCAGCGATAATTCAAGCATCCATATTTGACCTGGACCCACTTTTCATGGTTCACTGACTTGGTAAAATATAGCGTCAAACCCAGCGACCACCCTACCATTCAACTTAATTTCTCAAGAACTGTAAGAGCTTAGTTTAGTTAATGTACTTTGTAACAAGTTTGCA
The DNA here is from genome assembly GCA_963580285.1 of Lucinisca nassula. Classification (NCBI taxonomy): domain Eukaryota; kingdom Metazoa; phylum Mollusca; class Bivalvia; order Lucinida; family Lucinidae; genus Lucinisca; species Lucinisca nassula. The sequence continues at coordinate 177,578,325 of OY757013.1, forward strand.
TCTAGTAATGACATTTATAATGCAATTATCCATATTTGACATTAATACAATGGGGCTTATGGCTGTGAAAATTACTATGTATATGTAAAAATGTGACATTTTTTAAAAATGTGACATTTTTCTCATTTCTTATTGTCTATGTTTTAGATCCTGAAATAAGAAAAAAAAGAATATGTTAGGACCCACTAATTGCTGTATTAAGTGGGGATAAGGGTTGGGGGTTCTTCAGTACATAGACTTGCTAGCACCAATTTTCCACACAGAAAAAAATCCAAATTGATCTGATAAACAAATTCTGGTATTTTTGCACAACTCAGACATTACGTAAAAGAGTCTTTGACAATCAGATATTTGCTTTGTCACGAGAAACAAAAATCACTATCATGTGTAGGAAATTAACTGCAGGGTTGAGGGTCACTGATGAGGCCTAATTGGCCGAAACTAGCTAGTCTGGCCCAGAAAACATGTACACTCCATATTTTCCAGTTTTGTGGTGTATTCCTTCCTTCAAAAGGATAACCCTTTAATAGAACATATTTAACATCACTACAGCTGATGTGTGGGAATGTGTGGTAGCTGTAAAATGTCTCCCTGCCCTACATCATAGTGTAGTTTGTATTTGTATTTTCTTGTCTTTTGGGATCATTGATTCCATTGTGGAATTTTGAAAATATCTTGAGGGTCACTGATGAGGCCTAATTGGCTGAAACTAGCTAGTCTGGCCCAGAAAACATGTACACTCCATATTTTCCAGTTTTGTGGTGTATTCCTTGCTTCCAGAGGATAACCCTTTTATAGAACATATTTAACGTCACTACAGCTGATGTGTGGGAACGTGTGGCGGCCGTAAAATGTCTCCCTACCCTACAGTATAGTGTAATTTGTATTTTCTTGTCCTTTGGGATCATTGATTCCATTGTGGAATTTTGAAAATATCTTGAGGGTCAATGATGAGGCCTAATTGGCAGAAACTACCTAGTCTGGCCCACAAAAACATGTACACTCCATATTTTCCAGTTTTGCGGTGTATTCTTTGCTTCCTAAGGATAACCCTTTTATAGAACATATTTCTCTCTAGGAGTTCGAAAACAGGAGTCTGACTCATCATTTTAAAAAAATACGAGTCCCACCCTCAAAAATATGAGTCCCACTCAAACACAAGTGCTATTTCTTTTAGCCGTAAGCCGTCCTGCCTCCCCCTCCACACCCAGCTTTCACAAAATGGTAAGGCACCTCATTCATTTATTTATTCACCTTCTATCCATTCACACATCCATTCCGTTTGTCACTCCGGCAGCCGTCACTCCCTTTAATAATTGAGGCGAAACGACTCGGCTAGATTGCACATTGCCGGGCACTGTCTTCTATGTAGACTGGGCAGGCGCAACTTGTTGTAAGGGCATGTCTTTTGTTGTTGATGCCTCATTAATTATTCATGACGTTCGGGTAAAGACAGCCGCCACTTTGTTTTGGAAGGACGAAACGACGCATTTTCTAACCAATGCTTTTCAAATAATGCAAGGGTTTTCAAAGTACAAATATTGATACTGCGCTTTCTTTTATCATATTTTAGCAGCAGCAAGTTAATGTTGCAACAATAAATACGTAAATTCCCGGACTCAGTTGTGGGTTATTTAGTGTAACACTGCCATCTGCTAGATTTCTATCTTCGACGTGGATTCGACAGACTTGGACTACGGCACCAAATTATTTGCAAATGAGATAAAATGAGACTGCTTTGAATATTTAAGGAAACTGCAGACTACATTAGAGGGATTCTACAGATGCCAATTTGCTGTCTTTGTAGGTTTATACCTGGCATACCTGAATGCCGGGGTGTGGGGGCAGCAGCCCCCATGATGTTAACTGATAATTTTTAAAGGCACTTACCAGGTAACCATGGTCTAAAGTCAAAATAAATCATCAGCCATGTTATTATAGACGGATCCAATGTTTTGACACGTGACCTTGTTTACTTGTTACTGCGCATGCGCAAAACTACCTTTCCCTTTGATAACGATCTTTCGGGGTTGGCAAAAAGCCGCTGGCTCAATATAAACACATTGTAAATACCGTATTCGCCCTAATTACCGCACCATGCTCTTAGTTTTTTCAAAACCATGTCAAATAAAAATCACAGTGAAAAATCTACCTAATTAGCGCACACTCGATGCGAAAACAATAGCTTCCGAGATGATGCATACTGATATTTAATGGGACGGAAAAGGATACTAAGCATTGCCTTCAGTGTTGAAGAAATAACGGTAAGTTATTTTTATTGATTTACTGTGAGAGCTTCCAGGGGGAGGTTACTGTAAAGTATGCGCGTATGCATTTCCTTTTCAAAATTAGCTTAGGTGTGCGCTTATAGGAGCATGTGCGGTAATTAGGGCGAATATGGTAGGTTTAATTTTACGGGCATATTTTAATTGACTGTTACAGAAAATCGATCGAAATACACTTTAAATGAGTAGAAAAATATATTCTAGACTTCATTCCTGCATCTTCCGCATTTTTAGTCATTCGTTTTGCGCATTTTTATTACAAATAATTAAGACCATCCCGCCTTGTTACCTGTCTAATTTAAACATGTAATTATCATCAAAACATCTTCAAATATTCTAGAAACCAATAATTACTAGCTAAGACATGTCTCTTTTAAAAGTTTAAAGGTCAATTTTGTCGTTTCGATTCCAAACAAAATACAGGTTTACAGAAAATAACATCACATTTACAAGGCGACAAACGGCTGAAGACGTTTTTTGCCCACCCCCAGTAAGTCCCGGCAAATAGTATTATTGAGGGATGACGTAGTGTTTGGATGTGTCTATAGTTTCACTGTCTCTGCATACTTCGGCCAAATCATCATAAATAATGCTATATTTTTCTCTCTTTTTTTGTTTTTCTTGCAGCTGGGTTTGTTTACAAACTGCTTGGTTGCATCATTGCAAGTTGCGTCATTGAAAGTTGACATCAGAGCTCATTAATATTCATAAGGTCTTTAAATTTAATAATGAAATTACACACACACAGTTCTTCCGTGGAAGCAAATCAAAAAAAAAAAAAGTATTAAAACTTTTGTTTCTTTCGCTTCTCCAGCTTAGAACAAGCTTGAAATTGCAGAACTCGGGTTTTAACCTAAAATATGCCTAATCTACACGATTTTGCGGTTAATTTTGCATTTTTTTTTACTTATTTCCATTTTTTGGCTGCGCTCACGCGCATCCTTGTAATAGGACCTTAGATACCTACTCATGTGGATTTTCCTATGGGAAATCAGTGCCCGGTAAAGGGCAATTTTCCCAACGACTCACCCGATAAGGGCGAAACGACCCACCCCCTAAATCAGGGCGAAACGATAGATAGAAACGCCCCGGATTCTGTCACCTACCTATCTATCTTCTTACACTGAGTCGGTCATATTTGGCCATTACCTCAGTTGGGTGCGTAGCTAAATTCAGAATTTAGCTTAAAAAAAAAAAAAGTCACTGGATGAGTCCTTAAAACTATTCACAATCAGAATAACAGAGGTATACTAAAACGCATACTTCTTATCTATATATCTTCTTATAGACACATCCAAACACTACGTCATCACTCAACAATACTATTTGCCGGGACTTACCGGTGGTGGGCAAAAAACATCTTTGGCCGTTTGTCGCCATTGTAGATGCGTTGTTATTTTCTTTAAACTTGTATTGTGTTTGGAATCGAAACGACAAAACTGACCTTTAAATTTTTAAAATAGACATGTTTTAGCTAGTTATTATTGGTTTCTAGAGAATTTGAGGATGTTTTGATGATAATTACCTGTTAAACTTAGGCAGGTTAAACTTAGGCAGGTTACGAGGCGGGATGGTCTTTATTATTTGTAATAAAAATGCATAAAAGAATGACTAAAAATGCGAAAGATGCAGGAATGAAGTCTAGAATATATTTATCTACTCATTGAAAGTGAAATACGATCGATTATCTGTAACAGTCAACTAAAATACGCCGTAATATTTAACCTATTTACAATGTGTTTATATGGAACCAGCGGCTTTTTGCCAACCACGAAAGATCGTTATCATCGTAATTTTGCGCATGCGCAGTGAAAAGAAAACAAGGTCACGTGTCAAAACATTGGATCCGTCAATACTGAGTCAGTCATATTTGGCCATTACCTCAGTTGGGTCCTTGGACCGTTACACTGTATGGGCTTTGAACTCCTCTGCAGTCTTAGCATTCACCACAGAAGAGAGAAGACTATTCCACTGGGGAATAGTCCTAGGGAAGAAGGAATTTTTCAGGGCATCACTGTACTCCCATACATGAGAGTTCTGCATTCCAGACATTCATATTTTACATTTATATGCTGATATTTATGTTTTTGTTATTCTTCGGAACGACGCATGCACATCTTTAAAAAACAAATCTATAAATGAGTGCATGCGTACGTCTAACTTGTTGGACTAGGCATCACTGTAGGACTGGTACCTGTGATGGTAACGGGACAACTCTGCACATAGCAAACTCGGCCCACAATAGTTATACTGCATATTAACTGTACATTTATACTTTACTGTCTGTTTTATTATTATTTTATAATATTTATAAATATGCATATTAAATAAAATAGTTTATAGTTTATTATTTTTTTTTTCTTTTTGCATTTTCAAATCATCTTAATAGGCTCTGAATATGGCTTCATTGCTACACTAATTATCAGATTAATCCGAAGATTACTGGAAGTTAATTCATTAGAGCTGTGAATATGATGTTCGGGACTATCTATCTATCTATCTTCTTATACTGAGTCGGTCATATTTGGCCATTACCTCAGTTGGGTGCGTAGCTAAATTTAGAATTTAGCTGAAAAAAAAAAAAAAAAAAGAGAAGTCACTGGATGAGTCCTTAAAACTATTTACAATCTGAATAACAGAGGTATACTAAAACGCATACCTCTGAGTCTCAATCTTACACTGTATGGGCTTTGAACTCCTCTGCAGTCTTAGCATTCACCACAGAAGAGGGAAGACTATTCCACTGGGGAATAGTCCTAGGGAAGAAGGAATTTTTCAGGGCATCACTGTAGGACTGGTACCTGTGATACTGTGAGTTGTTTACTTTTGATGCCCTTGTTCGAGTTGAAACTGTCACAGGGGTCAAGTATTTATCTTTATTAACGGCCACTGTACCTGAATGTATCTTATAGAAGAAGGTTAAAGAGGACTGCTCACGACGGGCCTCTAGGGACGGCCATTCTAGCTCGTTAAGCATGTCACTGACGCTGCTTCTATTGCGCCATCGTCGGCAGGTCCATCAAGCAGCTGTCCTCTGCACCTTCTCCACCTGCTGAATCTGAGTTTTAACATAGGGATGCCAAATGGGTGATGCATATTCTAGCTGAGGGCGAACCAATGTTTTATATGCAACATCCTTTGTCTGCCTAGGTGCAAAAGCCAAGTTTCGTCTAAGAAATCCTAAAGTCCTAGTTGCTTTTGATGTAATTTCTGAAACGTGTTGACCCCAATCAAGATCATCAGTGATGGTGATACCAAGATATTTGGCGGATTGAACCTGCTCCAAGATTTGCTGGTGTAGTTTATAGTCAAACTTAATTTGTTTGTCAGGAGGGTGTCGCGACACCCTCATTGAATGACATTTGGCCACATTGAACTTCATCTGCCAATCGGCCTCCCACTGTGCTAGCTGGTTCAGGTCATCTTGTAGAATAAGACAGTCAGAAGAAGAATATATATTCCTATAAAGGACACAATCATCAGCAAACAAACGGACAGATGACCTGATGTTATCAGGGAGATCATTAATGAATACCAAGAAAAGGACCGGTCCAAGGACCGAACCTTGGGGGACACCAGATAAAACAGGGACTGGATCAGACGCTTGGCCATCAAGTACAACTTGTTGTGAGCGCCCTGAGAGCCATGAGCTAATCCACCTGTGTGTGGATCCTCTTATCCCATAGTAATCCAATTTATACAATAGCCTCCTGTGAGGTACCTTGTCAAAGGCCTTAGCGAAGTCCATGATAATCAAGTCAGTCTGTTTGTGGCCACGGTTTGTGGCCCCATCCAGATTGCTCACAATGTCATGGTAAAACTATACTAATAGAGTTTCGCAAGACCTTTGACTTCGGAAACCATGTTGACAGTCAGCAAGAATGCTCTCAAAGGCTAGGTGCTTGTTGATGTTACTAACTGTTATATGCTCCAGGGTTTTGCAACAGATGCATGTTAGCGACACTGGTCTATAATTTGCTGCATCGTATTTTTCTCCTTTTCTATAGACCGGGGTAACATTAGCTTGTCGCCAGTCATCTGGTACAGTGCCCTGGGCGAGTGATTCATTGAAGATAAAGGCCAGCACAGGTGAAATTTCAGCACCACATTCTTTAAGCACCCTCGCATTCAGGTCATCCGGCCCAGATGCCTTATGTATTTTGAGCTTACCTAACAGTTTGGCGACCCCGTTTGGGTCAACTGTTATGTCCCCCATTGAGGGGAACTGACTATTACCTTTAGTTGGTAGCTCACCATCAGTTTCACGCGTAAATGCAGATTGAAACTGTTTGTTACATATATTGGCCTTATCGCGCGAATCTGTTTTGAGAATGACACATTGCCACCCATGATTGCCCAGCCGAGCTGAACACACATTATTGCACAGGTGTTTCAACGTAATGTGAAGCTGCAGTAGGCACGCCACAACGGACCAACCCGTAAACAAAAACGGTTACTGATACAACAAACTAGAAAAAAAAAAATAAAAAAACAGTATCGTATTCTCCAGTAACAGGAGAATGCTGATAAATTAATTAGACATTTTTAAAGCTTTATTCGCTAGTCAATTTAAGAAACAACTTAAATACACTGAAAAAAAGCTTCTTCATATTTTTTTAGATCTACTCCATTAATGAATGTCATTTGACATGTCACCAGTAACAATTCTGATTCTGATTAAATATTGAATTTGATATACAAGATACGAGATATAAAATTTGTCTTATTAAGTCTTACAGCCCTATTTAGTTGGTCCCTATTTCATAGGTTACTTTAATTTGTTTGTTTGGTTATGTATCGTCAATACATCTAAGTTCGTTATGCTTAAAACTTCGTAAGGTTTGCTTACTTCCTGTGCAGCACGTGAGGTCGAGGTCACCACGTGTTGTCTGTTTGTAAACAATCGCCTAGGCAGTTGACGGATGTCACTTTTCACTTTCTGCTCAAAGATGCGTTTCAAACATGTACATATACATCAAATATTTTGTTCATACATAACATGCACCATTTTTAGCTGGTTACTAAAACACGGAATGACGGAACGGAACGGAACAAAAACGGAACACACGGAATGGTAAGAAACGGAACAAAAACGGAACACACGGAATGGTAAGAAACGGAACAAAAACGGAACACACGGAATGGTAAGAAACGGAACAAAAACGGAACACACGGAACATATAGATTGTTAGAAACGGAACATATGTTTACGTGACGTTATTGAAATACACTACACTAAATTGCAAGGCGTCACAATACGGGACGCACGAACAAGACGTAACATCGTTGCTAAGCACTAATTCACGACGTTAACGACGTTAACGTTTATACAGTACAATTTTTCACATAATGTAGTAAAAAGGCAAAATATATCGTCTTGAAAGTATCAACAATGGCACAGGCAGTGCTAGATCCAAAGAATGGAAAGTATATAAGGGGAGCTTCACTAAGGACAACAGAAATCTTGTCATTATTCAAGGCTAAAGAGGTTGTTACGAACATACAATTCCGACCATCAGGAGGAGACCTATACATATTCAGTGGTGAAGATCAATCAAAGATTGAAGATTGGAAATCAGACGGACATTCGTAAGTAATCATACATGTATCTTTACAACCATTCCCTCAACGTTCCGTAATGATGTTCCGGTTATTATTCTTCAAAGTTCAATGTCTTATCTAAATGACTATGCCTGTGGAATCTGATTTTATTATGGTATAACGTTATAGATATTTAAATGCAGTATCATAATGTACCGTAATAGTGTTCCAGTTATTATTGTTTCAATGGCTCATCTAACTGGTGGATCTAAATACTTTTTCAGGTGGACAAACCAAGGAAACAGAAAGCCGCTGCCAAAATCGGATCCAAAATATCTGAAGTCTTATTATTACATAAAATGTAACAACCGCCCAAATAAAGGATTTCGAAAGGAAGTTTACTTTCCAATTCACGGCAATGGAAACATTATTATTCACTATCTCGGTGACGAATCTCTGTCAGAAATGTTGCCTCATGGGAATGCAAAAACTTCCGAACCTTTCTTCCGTACTAAACCATCGGTGATGCAAACTATACAGAAGAAAATAGAGATCGAAAAGCCACATAAAGTGTATAAAAACTTTATTTGCGAAAACGTTGTAGGACATGATGCAACTTCAAAACCAAGAAACATCAAACAGTTGCACAATGCAAAAGCAGGAAAACAAGAAGAAATTCGTCTTACAAGAGATGCAATATACAATACGCATGAACTAGCGTACGAGGGTGGATTCATTCACTTCTTGGCCACCTATCCAGACCTCTGCTGTGTTGCTGGTGATACAGAAATGATTGAAGAACTCAATGACACTCTGAAATTGAAAAATAATGACATCTTACTGAGCTATGACACAACATTCAATCTTGGGGATTTTTATGTATCGCCACTGGTTTTCAAACATATTTTATTTGAAAACAGTCCTTTTGTCTGTTCCGTATTTGCTTGTCTGTTCCGTATTTGCTTCACTGTTCCGTCTTTTTCACCATTAAAAATGGTGCTATTGTTCCGTCTGTTCCGTATTTGCTTGTCTGTTCCGTCTGTTCCGTATTTGCTTCACTGTTCCGTCTTTTTCACCATGAAAACGGAACAGTAAAGCAAAAACGGAACAATAGCACCATTTTTCACCATTAGAAATGGTGCTATTGTTCCGTCTGTTCCGTATTTGCTTGTCTGTTCCGTATTTGCTTCACTGTTCCGGCTTTTTCACCATTAAAAATGGTGCTATTGTTCCGTCTGTTCCGTATTTGCTTGTCTGTTCCGTCTGTTCCGTATTTGCTTCATTGTTCCGTCTTTTTCACCATGAAAACGGAACAGTAAAGCAAAAACGGAACAATAGCACCATTTTTCACCATTAAAAATGGTGCTATTGTTCCGTCTGTTCCGTATTTGCTTGTCTGTTCCGTATTTGCTTCACTGTTCCGTCTTTTTCACCATGAAAACGGAACAGTAAAGCAAAAACGGAACAATAGCACCATTTTTCACCATTAGAAATGGTGCTATTGTTCCGTCTGTTCCGTATTTGCTTGTCTGTTCCGTATTTGCTTCACTGTTCCGGCTTTTTCACCATTAAAAATGGTGCTATTGTTCCGTCTGTTCCGTATTTGCTTGTCTGTTCCGTCTGTTCCGTATTTGCTTCATTGTTCCGTCTTTTTCACCATGAAAACGGAACAGTAAAGCAAAAACGGAACAATAGCACCATTTTTCACCATTAAAAATGGTGCTATTGTTCCGTCTGTTCCGTATTTGCTTGTCTGTTCCGTATTTGCTTTACTGTTCCGGCTTTTTCACCATTAAAAATGGTGCTATTGTTCCGTCTGTTCCGTATTTGCTTGTCTGTTCCGTCTGTTCCGTATTTGCTTCACTGTTCCGTCTTTTTCACCATGAAAACGGAACAGTAAAGCAAAAACGGAACAATAGCACCATTTTTCACCATTTTCATATTACCGTTCCGTCTTTTTCATGTATACAGATTTGCTACAAATATAACAGAGTTTGAATCCAGAAAGTTAATGTGCCATCCAAAAGACATTGTCTCTTCTCTACGTGACCGGGTCCTGAAGGAGATTGATGGAGATGAAGTTTTGGATGTACCAAAGTCTGCAGACTCTGACAATAGCCGAGTCCTACGAGCAAAGCTGTTAGCCTCAACCGACAGCATAGCATTTTCAGCTAAACTGGGTGTGTTCGTCATCGCTGACCAAAAATCAGTTTATACTGTAAAGCTTTATCCGACAGAGACATGTACATGTCCAATTAAAAAGAATTGTGTCCATATCCTTGGGGTAAAAATTGGGCAACGAATGGAAATAGACGACGATGATCTAGCAATACAGAAGAATATTGCTGTTGTAAGGAAAAACACGAGGCCAACCAAACAAAAGGCTGGAAGAAAACGCCCACGACCAGGAGATGTTTCACCAGAAATTCAAAAAAGAACAAAGATCAACCTTAGCAGAGTTGTCCATGGACTAGAAGAATCCATAAATGAACTAATCAATTTAGAAGAAGAAGTGAAGAACGAACTCAGAGGCGAACAAGAGATCCAAACCGAAGACGAACAAGAGATCAAACCCGATGACGACCTACCCCATATGGAACTTCAGGAAACACCAGAGCGAAGTAATTCAGATCAACCAGACTTTATTAATTTGATTACTTCAACACCAAAGTCACCGCAGTTACTGAAGGATGTTAGGTATAGTCTTGAAGTTTGGGTTCCCGCCGATAAGGAAAAGCTTTTTCACAATTTAAATGTGAATGACCGGAAACTGCTACAATCAAGGAGAGCGTGGATGAACGACACTATTATAGACAGTGCAATGAACTTGTTGCAGTTCCAATTCCCAGATTTAGAGGGTTTCCAATCGACGACACTGGCAGTACAGTTGGACTTTGATCGTCATGAAAAGTTATTCATACAAATTATCAATCGAAGTCCAGACACACGTGGAACCCATTGGCTGACAGTGTCAAACATAAACTGTATGGAAGACGAGATAGGCATCTACGACTCAGCTTATGACGACCTCCCCCATATGGAACAGATGGTCGTTGCAAGCCTAGTAAAGATCGACCAAAACGTGCTTAAGGCGAAATTTAGCAATTGCTTCATGCAACCAAATGGCCATGACTGTGGCTTATATGCAGTGGCAAATGCCACTGCCCTAGCATTTGGAAAGGATCCTGCAAAAGAGCAGTACATCCAAAATAAAATGAGGGACCATTTAATGAAATGCCTTGAAGACAAATGTATGAAGCTCTTCTCCACAGTGAAAGCAACAAGCAAAAGAAGGAAGGCAGTCAAAAAGACAACTGAAATCAAGCTGTTTTGTGTTTGTAAAATGCCAGACACTCGAACAAATTATTTCCTCTGTGACCAGTGCTCTGCTGAATACCATCCAGAATGTTTGGGATTAGATGTGTCTCAATATAAAGACCGACCATTTATCTGTCCGAACTGTTTGCAGTAGAACCATTTAAATAAAGCTCAGTGTGTCTAATGACATGTTCCGTTATAGCTCATTGTTCCGTACTTTAGTAGATTTTCAGTCACAGTTGTTCCGTTTTTTTAGTCATTTTCCTTTAAAAACTGTTCCGTGATTTAGTAAATTCTAACTCTAAAGTGTTCCGCAATTTAGTATTTTTAAACTTATTTTATTCCGTTCCGTTCCGTTCCGTGTTTTAGTAACGACCCCATTTTTACTAAGTATTTTATTAACTATAATAAAATCTGTGTAATTAATCCATATTTTGCATTTTTGGTCACGATGACCTTCTGCATCACACATGTGCTTTTGGTTGTTGGGATAAAATCCATCACCAACTGGCACATGGTGACCGCGCATGTGCCATAACGAACTTTTATGCATTTCCTGTAGGTCAGCTCGCGAGACACATGGTGGTATAAAATGCCTGAAAATTGATCGTTTTATGCATTTATATGTCTGTTTTCTGTATTAACAGATATAGAAAAGTCAAAACTACAATACCGGTGGAAGTTAATGAGCGCCGCCATCTTTTTTAATCACGGGAAAGCGTTTATACCCTTACTATACCGAACTTTGATGCATCGAGGATAATTATCATAACAATAGATAATAATTATTGGCCTAATCAGCTAATTATGTGCCGAGTTTGTATAGGCCGAGTTGGTCATGTGCCGAGTTTGCTATGTGCCGAGTTTGTTAAGTGCCGAGTTTGCTATGTGCCGAGCTGTTCCACAACCCCTGTGATACTGTGAGTTGTTTACTTTTGATGCCCTTGTTCAAGTCCGATATTTTTGCAACAAACTACCTTCATAGAAAAACACGATAATGTAATTTGTCTCTTACGTTAAGGACTTTTCTTTCTGACATTCTGAATGTTGCTTTTGCGTCAAATACAAAACTTTCTAAAATCGTTTTTCACAACAACCATCTGCGTCGGTGAACGCTTACAAAAAAAATTACCCTAAGGGTACGTACAAACACCGGATCGGTTTATGGGGTGCATAGAATTACCGGAAAGCGTCAAAATACCGGAAAGCAACCAAAATACCGGAAAGCACATAGAATTACCAAAAAAGCACTTTGTAATTGGGGGTATTTTTGAGATGGCTTCAAATACGATGCAGCAAATTATAGACCAATGTCGCTAACATGCATCTGTTGCAAAACCCTGGAGCATATATTAGTTAGCAGCATTAACAAGCACTTAGCCTTTGAGAGCATTCTTGCTGACTGTCAACATGGTTTCCGAAGTCAAAGGTCTTGCGAAACTCAACTAGTTCAATTCTTCCATGACATTGTGAGTAATATGGATGGGGCCATAAATCGTGGCCACAAACAGACTGACTTGATGATCATGGATTTCGCCAAGGCCTTTGACAATGTACCTCACAGAAGGCTATATTGTACAAATTGGACTACTATGGAATAAGAGGATCCACACATAATTGCATTAGCTCATGGCTCTCCAGGCGCTCTCAACAAGTTGTACTTGATGGCCAAGCGTCTGATCCAGTCCCTGTTCTATCTGCAGTCCCACTGGGTTCGGTCCTTGGACCGTTCCGCTTTTTGGTAATCATCAATGATCTCCATGATAATATCAGGTCATCTGTCCGTTTGTTTGCTGATGATTGTGTCCTGTATATGGATATATATTCTTCTGACTGTCGCATTTTACAAGAGTGTGTCGCTTGCTGTTGGCAACACGTTTTGTTTCACTTTTTAACAGCAGTGGACAAGACCTACAGGAAATTCCAGTTAACTTCTACCCTGTTTACACTGACTCTAGAGGTACACCAGCTAATCAGCATAACGTTTTGTTTCATGTACCCCAGTTTTGCACGGTATCGATTCTAAAGAAATCTTTTAGGTTTAAGGAACTTCCTGGCTCAAATAAACTCTGCTATCTATACATATTTACAATGATGATATGAAATGCTTGGGATGATGAAACTAATCCTGGTCCAGATTCCCGGAATAACAGTACACATTTCCCATGTGGGGTCTGTACTGAAAGTGTTGGTTGAGATGATCGAGAAATTTGTTGTGATACTTGTAATGTCTGGTATCATATAGGCAGTCAAGGCATGTCTCCAACTATGTATTGCATTTATACTAGTCCATTGAGTACAAGCATGGCATGGGATTGCTTGAAATGTGGAATGCCTAACTTTTCCACATCGCTATTTGGTGAATCAGCAACTTTAGATACTCATAATAGATTTGATCCATTATCATCCCTCTCCGAGCCTGATAGTCCGATACCAGACAATATTGGCCCACCCACTGCAGCTTCTTCGCCTATTGTGCAGCAACCAAGAGGAGCTAAACCGAGGACCAAAAAAGCGGTCCTCACGCCCCCCCCCCCCCCACCTCAGAATTTTGATTATGAATTGTCAGTCAATTAAGAATAAAAGGGCTGCAATCCACACAATTATCGACTTGGCTAAACCAGACATCATTTTGGGGAATGAGTCTTGGTTAACCCCAGATATCAAAATCTCGGAGATTTTCCCAGATTCATTTGAGGCCATCCGGAAAGGCAAAGTTGGAGATGCCCATGGTGGTGTCTTCGTGGCATTTAAATGAGACTTGGTTGGTGCCTGATGCTCTGTCTCTGGTCGGGCCCATCGGAGTCTAACTGTTGGTTTTCTTTTGCTCCAGCATTTCAGTGGTTTCTTGCTGTCGAGTCCTCACCGTTGTCTCACCTCTGTGGTTCTTTGATTTTTTGTGTTCACGGAGATGTTGCACTGATGAGTTAGGAGGCCTTCATGCGGACTGAACAAATTATTTGTCTAAATCGCGACGGAAGTAAGGGCGAGGATTGTGGCCACGTAAAATCGATTTAAGCCCCCCAGTGGAAATCTTTCCACTGACCGTTCCAAGGCGGTTCTTCTGTGGCGATTTATTTATGTTGTTGTTTGTTACTTACTGTGTGTGTCACTTGTGTCTTTTAATTTTGGATGGCCATATGGCCATTTTGTGGGAAAGTAACTATCCTTATGGCCTCCCTTTGTTTAGGTTTCCATTATGGTCTGGTCGCTTAATGTTTGTATTTCTTTCCCTTTGGTGTCTTTTATGGGTGGAGTAAGTTAATTGTATCGATTCCTGATCTTTGTTTTACTTCTGCTTTGCTCTGCACAGAAACTCCGGAGTTGGACACCGACTGTGAACATTATTGGATGTAGGACTCTGTACCTTGGATCTTTTTATCGTCCACCAGATCAGATTGACCCAGATTATCTTGAGGCTTTCAATACATACTTGGCTAGGATTATGTCAAATGGAAATGCCCACATATTGGTAGGAGGGAACTTCAATTGTGGTGGTATTAAATGGAGCAACCAGCAGGTACCCCATGGGGTGTCAAAAAGGCAAACACAACAACAACTTTTGGATATAGTAAAAGAACATTGCCTCTCCCAAGTTGTAAATATACCCAACCGACAAGAAAAAACCCTATATTTGCTATTTACAAATTCTCCATCCCCAGTTAGTCGTGTCAAAGGGATGCCCCCGATCGGTAAGGCCGATCATGATATAGTTTAAATTGAGTATGACATAAAAGCAAAGCGAATCCGACAGATCCTGCGTAAAATATATTTATATAAGCGTGCGGATATGGATGGTCTGCGAGACCATATGGCGCGATTTAAGGATTCCTTCCTTTCCTCTGACCTCTCTCGCATGTCAGTAAATGACTTGTGGGTCAGTTTTAAGACCGAACTTACGACGACCATGGAAAGGTATATACCAATTAAAATGACTAAAACAAAGATAGTGTACCATGGATCGATAACACGATCAAACACCTAATCAGAAGGCGTGACAGAATGTACTTTCGTGCTCGTAAGTCTAGCAATCCCGACGTGAAGAACAATTACAAAAGGTTCAGAGCACATGTACAAAAGGTAATTAGAGATGCATATTGGAAGCATGTTTCTAGCATCTTTACCTTTGATGATGAAAATATTGATCCAGAGGACTCCCAGAAGAATGGAAAAGTTAAGAAATTCTGGTCATTTGTAAAGTCCCTGAAAAAAGAATCATTTGGGATCACTTCACTTAGGGAAAATGGAATTTTGAAAACTGAATCGCGAGACAAGGCAAATATATGTAATAAGCAGTTTCAATCGGCGTTTACACGTGAAGCTGACGGTGAGCTACCATCAAAAGGTACAAGTCCGTTCCCCTCCATGGGGGACATAACAGTTGACCCCAAATGGGTCGCAAAACTGTTGGACAATCTCAACATACATAAGGCATCTGGGCCTGACAGTCTGCATGCCAGGGTGCTTAAGGAATGTAGTGCTGAAATATCTCCCCTGCTGGCCTTTATTTTCAATTAATCACTTGCTCAGGGCACTGTACCGGCGACAAGCAAACGCAACCCGGTATTTAAGAAAGGAGAAAAATATGATGCTGCGAATTAGAGACCGGTGTCGCTCACGTGCATTTTTTTTACAAAACCCTGGAGTATATATTAGTTAGCAACATTAACAAGCACCTAGCCTGTGAAAGCATTCTTGCTGACTGTCAACATGGTTTCCGAAGTCGAAGGTCTTGTGAAACTCAATAAGTTCAATTCTACCATGACATAGTGAGCAATCTGGATGGGGCCATTAATCGTGGCCACAAACAGACTGACCTGATTATCATGGCTTTTGCCAAGGCCTTCGACAAGGTACCTCACAGGAGGCTGTTGTACAAACTGGATCATTATGGGATAAGAGGATCCACACTTAAGTGGATTAGCTCATGGTTCTCTTGACGAACACAACAAGTTGTACTTTACGGCCAAGCTTCGGATCCAGTCCCTGTTTTGTCTGGTGTACCACAAGGTTCGGTACTTGGATCGGTCCTTTTCTTGATATTTATTAACGATCTTCCTGATAATATCAGGTAATCTGTTCGCTTGTTTGCTGATGATTGTGTTTTGTATAGGAATATATATACTTCTTCTGACTGTCTTATCTTATAAGATGACCTGGATAGCCTAGCACGTTGGGGGGCCGATTGGCAAATAAAGTTCAATGTGGCCAAATGTCATCCAATGAGGGTGTCACGGCACCCTCCAGACAAGCAGATTAAATTCAACTACTCATTACATCAGCATACTTTGGAACATGTCCAATCCGCAAAATATCTTGGTATCACCATCACTGATAATCTTGATTGGGGTCAACATATTTCTGAGATTACCTCCAAGGCAACTAGGACATTAAGGTTTCTTATACGCAATTTGGCTTTTGCTCCTAGGCAGACAAAGGATGGTGCATACAAAACCTTGGTTAGACCTCAACTAGAGTATGCATCACCTGTTTGGCATCCCCGTGTTAAAACTCAGGTTCAGCTGGTTGAGAAGGTTCAGAGGACGGCTGCCCGATGGACCTGCAGGCGATGGCGGAACAGAAGTAGTGTTGGTGAAATGCTCGATGAGCTGGTGGCCATCGTTGGAGGCCCGTCGCGAGCAGTCCTCTATAACCTTCTTTTATAAGATACACCCTGACACAGTGTCTCTTAATAAAGATAAATACTTGACCCCCGTGACTACAACTCAAACAAGGGCATCAAAACTAAACAACAGTCAATATCGTAGGTACCAGGCCTATAGTGATGCCCTGAAGAATTCTTTCTTCCCTAGAACTATTCCTCGGTGGAATAGTCTTTCCACCTCTGTGGTAAATGCCAAAACTGCAGAGGAGTTCAAATCCCGCATGGTATAGATTGGGACTCAGAGGTATGCGTTTTAGCACACCTTTGAAAGCAGATTGTAAATAGTTTTAAGAACTCATCCAGTGAGTTTGCTTTTTTTTTGGCTAAATTCTAAATTTAGCGCACCACCCAACTGAGGCAATGGCCAAGTATGACCGACTCAGTATATGAAGATAGATAGATAAGATGACCTGGATCGACTTGCGCAATGGGAAGCAGATTGGCAGATGAAGTTCAATGTAGCCAAATGCCATTCAATGAGGGTGCCATGACACCTTCAGGACAAGCAAATTAAGTATGATTACACACTACACCAGCAAACTTTGGAGCAAGTTCATTCCGCCAAATATCTTGGTATCACCATCACTGACGATCTCGATTGGGGTCAACATATCACTGAAATAATATCTAAAGCAACTAGGACCTTAGGATTCCTTAGACGTTATTTGGCTTTTGCACCTCGGCAGACAAAGGATGTTGAATATAAAACATTGGTTCGCCCTCAACTTGCATATGCATCACCCATTTGGGATCCATATGTTAAAACTCAGATTCAGCAAGTGGAGAAGGTGCAGAGGACAGCTGCTCGATGGACCTGCAGACGATGGCGAAATAGAAGTAACGTCGGTGACATGCTTGATGAGCTAGAGTGACCATCCCTGGAGACCGTCGTGAGCAGTCCTCCTTAACCTTCTTCTACAAGATACATTCTAGTACAGTATCAATTAATAAGGATAGGTACTTGACCCCTGCAACAGTGTCAACCCGGACAAGGGCATCAAGAGCAAATAACTCACAGTATCGTAGGTACCAGTCCTATAGTGATGCCCTGAAAAACTCTTTCTTCCCTAGAACCATTCCTCAGTGGAATAGTCGTCCATCTTCTGCGGTGAATGCCAAGACCGCAGAGGAGTTCAAAGCCCGCACAGTATAAGATTGGGACTCAGAGGTATGCGTTTTAGGATACCTCTGTGTTTGGATTGTAAATAGTTTTAAGGGCTCATTCAGAGATGATTTTTTTGTGCTAAATTCTAAATTTAGCCACCCACCCAACTGAGGTAATGGCTAAATATGACCGACTCAGTATGAGAAGATAGATAAAAACAGAAAACAGTAGGCCTAATGTGTATCAGAATCAGAATTGTTACTGGTGACACGTCAAATGACATTCATAAACCAGGACCTGTGATGTGGGAAGTTAGTCCCTAGCTCTAACCAAAGAGGTAAATTTAGCTACACAATTATCAGCACCTTCAGCTGTCGAAATAATCGAATCTGGAAGGGAATTCCAATCGCTAATGATTCTGGGGAAGAGCGACTCTTTATAAATGACAGTTCTTGCAGTAAGGGTCTGAAACGCCAAGGAATGGTGATTTCTACAATGTCTAGCTGGGGGAACAAGGTCATCTGTTGGAATGCTGGCAGCACCTTTTAGACCTTTGTATAAAAGGATAAGCCTACTGTCTTTTTTTCTTTTCTTGAGAGACTCCCATTTTAATTTCCCAAGTATTCCAGTCATGCTCCCAGTTTCAAAAGAGTAATTGCCAGTTACAAATCTAGCAGCTCCATTCTGAACTCAATTTCATCGTTAAGGACCACTCCACTGGGGTCCCAGATATAACAACCATATCCCTAGATTGGGCGAACAAGACCTTATATGCTGCCTCTTTTACATCCTTAGGACACTGATGAAGATTTCGCCTCAGGAAACCAAGCGTTCTATTTGCCTTAGTACACATGTTGCTAATATGAGTATTCCATCTCAAGTGACCCTTACTGCAAGAACTGACATTTATAAAGAGTCGTTCTTCCACAGAACCATTAGAGATTGGAATGCCCTTCCTGATTCGATTATTTCGACAGCTGAAGGCGCTGATGATCGTGTAGCTAAATTTACCTCTTTGGTTAGAGCTAGGGACTAACTTCCCACATCACAGGTCCTGGTGTATGAATGTCATTTGACGTGTCACCAGTAACAATTCTGATTCTGATTGTGATCTGAAGTTGCGTGAGATTGTCACTCCTATGTTTTTAATGGAGTCCACATTTTCGAGGACCGTTCCCTCTAAGGTGTATGAAGCCTCAACTTTATTATATCTCTTCCTAGTTACCTGCATAATATTGCATTTAACTGGCTGAAATCTCATGCCCCATTTTCGGACCCAACATCCTGATCTGTCTTTGTCAGCCTGAAGTTTCAATGAGTCATCTGTATCTCTAATTTCCCGGTAACAAACATAGTCGTCTGCGAACAGTCTTATTTCTGAGTCAATATCAGTCGAAATATCATTGATGTACAGGGAGAACAATAGTGAACCAAGATCAGTCCCTTGCGGGACTCCAGACAAAACTGGAGCCCACTCTGAAGATTCACCATTATCAACAACGCGCTGTTTTCTGTAGCAAAGGAAGAAATCTATCCATTTGAGGGTCTTTCCCCCAATTCCGTAACCAAATAACTTAGATTAAAGTATTTCATGAAAAGGGATATCAAAAGCCTTCTCGAAGTCTAGAATAAATGTGTCCACCTGTCCCCCTTTGTCCGAGATTTTTGCCCAATCATTAATAACTGTGCTCAGCTGAGTTTCACAACTATGCCTTTTCCAAAATGCATGTTGTCTGTCTGAAAAAAGTTTATGTTCGTCCAAGTGGGCCATGATGTTTGAGCAGACTATATGTTCGAGCAATTTACAAAGAACACAAGTCAGAGACGCAGGGCGATAATTATGGGCAAGAGCCCTATCTCCTTTTTTGAAGAGCGGACAGATGATTTCTAAGAGCCATTCTTTGGGGATTTCACCCGTATCAAGAGACTGTTGAAACAAGTGTGCAAAAACTGGACCTAACTCATTTGCTAGATAGTTCCTTCAGGACCCTAGGATGAAGCTCATCAGGTCCTAAGGCCTTACTGGGGTTTTTGAAAATATCTGAGGGTCACTGCTGAGGCCTAATTCGCCGAAACTAGCTAGTCTGGCCTAGAAAACATGTACACTTCATATTTTCCAGTTCTGTTGTGTATTCCTTGCTTCCAAAGGATAACCCTTTTATAGAACATATTTAACTTCACTACAGCTGGTGTGTGGGAATGTGTGGCGGCGGTAAAACGTCTCCCTTCCCTACATCATAGTGTAGATTATATTTTCTTGTCCTTTGGGATCATTGATTCCATAGTGGAATTTTGAAAATGTCTGAGGGTCACTGATGAGGCCTAATTGGCCGAAACTAGCTAGTCTGGCCCAGAAAACATGTACACTCCATATTTTTTGGTTCTGTGGTGTATTCCTTGCTTCCAAAGGATAACCTTTTTATAGAACATATTTAAGCCTGGAAGTAACTTGATCACTCCTGCATCTGTCACAACAATATTATTCATGAATGGGGCCGATCTTCCAGTCTATGGAACCTCCATGAACTCAGTTTTATTAAACGCATCATTGAATTGACCAACTAGTTCCTCTGCCCTTTCAGAGTAGAAGTAAAACAAAGATCAGGAATTGATGCAATTAACTTACTCCACCCATAAAAGACACCAAAGGGAAAGAAATACAAACAATAAGCGACCAGACCATAATGGAAACCTAAACAAAGGAAGGCCATAAGGACAGTTACTTTCCCACAAAATGGCCATATGGCCATCATAAATTAAAAGACACAAGTGATACACACAGTAAGTAACAAACAACAACATAAATAAATCGCCACAGAAAATCGCCTTGGAACGGTCAGTGGAAGATTTCCACTGGGGGGGGGGGGGGGGCTTAAATCGATTTTACGTGGCCACAATCCTCGCCCTTACTTCCGTCGCGATTTAGACAAATAATTTGTTCAGTCCGCATGAAGGCCTCCTAACTCATCAGTGCAACATCTCCGTGAACAAAAAAATCAAAGAACCACAGAGGTGAGACAACGGTGAGGACTCGACAGCAAGAAACCACTGAAATGCTGGAGCAAAAGAAAACCAACAGTTAGACTCCGATGAGCCCGACCAGAGACAGAGCATCAGGCACCAACCAGCATTATCTCTCTAATTCTCAATAAGCCTTTACGTTGGAGCCGTCATAGAATCTGAGGCCTGACCCACCGGCGTGCAATTAAAGAGGGAAGCATAGTTGCCAACCGTGATTGGGTTAACTACCATGCATGCAGTCTGTCGTATAATATCCATGTTGTACCCAATCTTTTTATATCGGAGAATGATTTTACGAAACTGGGTGCTGAAGTCATTGCGGTTATATATTTTTCTGAATTTATATACTAAGTCACCATAAAATTCGGGTTCCGATAGACCTTGTTGCAGAAGAGATTTAAGTCCAATATTGAATTTTGAAATTAAATCAGAATGGCGTCTATAAAATTTTGAAAAGGCTTTGCGTAGTTTATGGTACCGATAACCCTGATTAAGGAGTTAAGCCGTTAATAATTTATTACGAGTGTTGAAGTCAGTTACATGACTACACACTCTAGCAAATCGAATTAATTGCGAAATATAAACGCCATAGGATGGCGCACGAGGAACATCACCATCCAAAAAAGGAAAATTTACAATCTCAAAATCAAAGTCATTGCGTTTATCATAAATTTTGCACGAAACAAATCCATCTACAATAGATAGATGTAAATCCAAAAACGCGGCCTCGGTATCAGAAGAATTTGCTTTATTTAACTGAAGTTCTAGGGGGTAAATCTGACTGATCAAACCATCAAAATAGGTATTATCAATATTTAATAAATCATCTAAATATCTAGAAGTAGAGCTAAAAGCTTCAATAATTTCAGATTGGTTATCAATGGAAAGCGACAAAATGAAGTCTCTTTCATAACAATACAAGAACAGATCAGCCTCAAGAGGTGCGCAATTAGTACCCATCGGAATACCCACAATTTGTCTAAATACCTTAGTACCGAATCTAATATAAATATTGTCAAGTAGAAAGGTGAGGGCATCACACACTTTCTGACATGACCAAAGTGTATAATTCTTATGCTCTTTAGAAGTGAAAAATGCATTTCTGACATTACATGCAAGATAGAGAGAATCTTCTCTGTGAAAAGCCCATTCAATTAAACCATTAAGCTTTTCTTTTAATAGATTATGAGGAAGTGTAGTGTAAAGAGAGGAAAAATCGTAGGTAGACAGACTAGAAGCACGAAAATGTCTAGATTTCAATTTATTTAAAACCTCATTCGAATTTTTTATAGACCAAAACAGATTTCTTCCTGATCTTTCAAAGACTTTATCACAATATTTAATTACATGCGTTTTAATAGCAGTAAGACAGGAAGTTAATAATTTAGAAAGTTCAGTGGTAGTGCAAGAGCTAGAATTTGCAATAAACCGTGCTTTGTAAGGTTTTTTATGAAGTTTTGGTAACCAGTATAGCATAGGAAGCTTGTCTTGGCCTTCGTTAACACACACAGCAAACTTTGTGGCTGAAAGACAAACATGTTTATCTACTATAGCTCTCTCTTCAGCTATCTTCAGAGTCTGGTTCAGCAACCCCGTTCCCTCCTTTTTGTTAAGGAGCGGGATGGCTTGCCTGTCTTTCTTCTGGCTATGGATATTTCTGTAGAAGTCTGTGGGATTTGCCTTTATATCACCAACCAAGTTATTCACATACAAATCATGCTGATTTTTTTTTTATATATCAGTCTTGATGTCACGTCTCAAATTTTCAAATTTTGTCCGGAGTTTACCACTTCCGGTCCTTTTTGCCTTTGCATGAATCTTATTCCTTCTCAGAATTTTCCTTCTTATCTCTTGAATGGAAGATACAGACCTACTAGTTTTGGAGGGGATATGATTTTTGGCCGAAGTATGAATGAAAGAAGTTATCAAATCAAAGTTCCTCTGTACAGACCGAGCATCTGAATGACCATTAAAGTTTTTCTCTTTTGCAAATCTGAGTGCATCCTTCCTCATAGTTTCATAGTCACCTTTCTGATATGAGTACACCTTCCTCCGAGGTTTCTTTATTGGTGGGATGTTAATTTTTAAAAATCCGGAGACAATATCGTGATCACTTAGCTTATCTGGGAAATGAATGTCTTCGAATTGTCCTGGCAAAGTTGTAAGGGTCAGATCCAATGTGTTCTTATCACGAGTGGGACAGTTAACAATTTGCTCCAAGCCATGATCGTTCATAATGTTAATTAATATTTGTGCCTTGTTTGCTGAGCCTGTCGGGCCAAGCAATGTCTCTGAAGTTGAGGTTATCTAGAACATGTACAGCCGGGATTTTTGTACCCTTGTGCTGCGACTTAATGCAATCCAGCTGGTCTTTAAACAACTGGACGTTTTCGACCATGCCATTTGGTGGTCGATATCAACTTTTGTGGGAGAGTGACTATCCTTTTTGGCTTTCCGCTGTTGGTGTTTCCGTTTGGGTCTGTTGCTTCATGTTTGTGCTTCTTTCCCTTTGATGTCTCTGATGGGAGTTGTGGGTTAATTGTATCGACTCCTGGTCATTGCCTCTACTTCTATTTTGCTAAGAAGACGGAGGTTTTATTTGCAATAACCTTAACACAGACCGATTCAGTGTCATTTTCCAGTTCCATGAAAGGCATGTGAGGGATGTCTATGTGAATGAGGAACATCCCCCCACCACCATGAGAGTTCCTATCTTTTCTATAAACACAGGGTGACAAGTTTCAGGGAAAAGCTCAGATGTGGTAACTGAACCGTCAATCTTTGTTTCCTGAATAGCAACAATATGTGGTTGAGATATATCAAAGAAAGCTGAAAGGTCAAGAATTTTTCCTCTTATTCCATTTATATTTATACTGCAAAGTTTCAAACCTTTTACAAAATTAGTCCTTCAGCAGCTTAAGACTGGTCTCTCTTATCTTCTGACAGAGGTTCAAAATAGAATAAGGCAATGATCAGGAATCGATACAATTAACCCACAGTTCCCATCAGAGACACCAAAGGGAAAGAAACACAAACATGAAGCAACAAACCCAAACGGAATCACCAACAGCGGAAGCCAAAAGGACAGTTACTTTCCCACAAAATGGCCAAATGGGTATCCAAAATAAAATAATATAAGCGACACAAACACCCATAGACAAACCATTACAAAAATAAATCGCGACAAAAGAACCGCCTTGGAACGGTCAGCGTAAACGAATTCCACAGGGGGGGGGCCTTAAATCGATTTACGTGGCCATAATCCTCGCCCTTATTTCCTTCTCGATTAAGACAAATAATTTGTTCAGTCCGCATGAAGGCCTCCAAACTTCAACGTTGCCTTTACGTTGGAACCGTCATAGAATCTGAGGCCTGACCCACCGGCGTGCAATTAAAGAGGGAAGCAAAATAGAAGTGGAACAAAGTTGTCAACCGTGATTGGGTTAACTACCATGCATGGAGTCTGTCGTATAACATTTATGTTGTATCCAATCGTTTTATATCGAAGAATGATTTTACGAAATTGGGTTAAGCCCCCGCCCATAGGGGCTTGAAGAAACATATTGGCTGCATGATGCTTCCACGCAGAGCTGAATCCGGCCCGCACACTAGTACTGGTAAACCGCTTAGAGGATCTAAGCCCGTCCAGGAACCGCGGTGCGAGGCGGACCGTCCATGCTAATAAACCCTATTGGTTTCATTGGGAGACAGGGCTTGAGAAGGAAGGAACTAGCAAACGGGTTAGGTCCAGTTTTTGCTCATCTTTTCCAACAATCTCTCGATACGGGTGAAATTCCCAAAGCATTGCTCCCAGCGAACATCTGTCCACTTTTCAAAAAAGGGGTCAGGGCTCTTGCTCGTAATTATCGCCCGGTGTCACTGACCTGTGTTCTATGTAAATTGCTTGAACACATAGTCTGCTAAAATATCATGGCCCACTTGGATGGACATAAACTTTTGTCAGACAGACAACATGCATTTAGGAAAAGGCATAGTTGCGAAACTCAGTTGAGCACGGTTATTAATGATTTAGCAAAAATCCTGGACAATGTGGGGCAGGTGGACCCGTTTATTCTGGACTTCGAGAAGGCTTTTGACACCCCTCCTCATGAACTACTTAAATCCTAATTATTTGGTTATGGAATTAGAGGGAAGACTCTTAAATGGATAGATTCCTTCCTTTGCTACAGAAAACAGTGTGTTGTTGTTAATGATGAATCCTCAGTATGGGCGCCAGTTTTGTCTGGAGTCCCACAAGGGACTGTTCTTGGTCCTCTGTTGTTCTCCCTGTACACCAATGATATTTCCACTGACATTGACTCAGAACTAAGACTGTTCGCAGATGACTGCGTTTGTTACCGGGAAATTAGAGATACAGATGACTCACTGAAACTTCAGGCTGACACAGATAGATTAGGATGTTGGGCCCGAAAATGGGGCATGAGATTTCAGCCATTTAAATGCAATATTATGCAGATAACAAGGCAGAGATCTAATTAAGTTGAGGCTTCTTACACTTTAGAGGGAACGGTCCTCGAAAATGTGAATTCCATTAAATACCTTGGTGTGACAATCACTCACGATTTGAGATGGAATACACACATTAGCAATATGTGTACAAAGGCGAATAGTACACTTGGTTTCCTGAAGCGATATCTTCATCAGTGTCCTCAGGATGTGAAAGAGACAGCATACAGGGGACTTGTTCGCCCAATCTTGGAATATGGTAGTTGCATCTGGGACCCAAGCGGAGTGGTCCTTAATGAAGAAATTGAAAAAGTTCAGAATAGTGCTGCTAGATTTGTAACTGGAAATTACTGCTTTGAAACTTGGAGCATGACTGAAATTTATAGGAAAATTAAGATGAGAGTCTCTAAAGAAAAGGAGAAGAGACAGTAGGCTCATTCTCTTATACAAAGGTCTAAAGGGCGCTGTCAGCATTCCAACAGATGACCTTGTTCCCCCAGCTAGGCACCGTAGAAAGCACCATTCAATGACGTTTCAGACCCATACTGCAAAAACGGATATTTATAAAGAATCGTTCTTCCCCCCGAACCCTTAGAGATTGGAATGCCCTTCCCGATTCTATAATTTCGACGGCTGAAGGTGCTGAGGATTGTGTAGCTAAGTTTACATCTTTGGTTAGAGCTAGGGACTAACTTCCCATATCACAGGTCCTGATGTATGAATGTCATTTGACGTGTCACCAGTAACAATTCTGATTCTGATTCTGAGATGTCATTTCATCTCAATGTCGGGTAAAAGTCCCACAAAATTGGAAGCAACGTCTCCAAAATGACCTTTACGGTGTTGACGGGGACGTTAAACCTCTAATCAAACAAACGAAATTGGGTGCTGAAGCCATTGCGGTTATAATTTTTTCTAAATTTATATACTAAGTAGAAGTAAAACAAAGATCAGGAATCGATACAATTAACTTAATCCACCCATCAAAGACACCAAAGGGAAAGAAATACAAACATTAAGCGACCAGACCATAATGGAAACCTAAACAAAGGAAGGCCATAAGATCAGTTATTTTCCCACAAAATGGCCATATGGCCATCCAAAATTAAAAAAGACACAAGTGATACACACAGTAAGTAACAAACAACAACATAAATAAATCGCCACAGAAGAACCGCCTTGGAACGGTCAGTGGAAAGATTTCCACTGGGGGGCCTAAATCGATTTTACGTGGCCACAATCCTCGCCCTTACTTCCGTCGCGATTTAGACAAATAATTTGTTCAGTCTGCATGAAGGCCTCCTAACTCATCAGTGCAACATCTCCGTGAACACAAAAAAATCAAAGAACCACAGAGGTGAGACAACGGTGAGGACTCGACAGCAATAAACCACTGAAATGCTGGAGCAAAAGAACACCAACAGTTAGACTCCGATGGGTTCGACCAGAGACAGAGCATCAGGCACCAACCAACATTACTTTGAATTAGATCTCTCAACTTATAAATAATAAAAATCAAAAATGAGTTCCTTTAAGAGCAATGAAAACATTCATAAGAAAGAAGATGGGTCATACTACGTAGTTTCGGCTAATAAAGCCTCATCAGTGACCCTGTAATGATCCGGCAAAGAAAGACAGAGGAAACACTGCAATTTTGCGAATTTCGAATAGGCAGTCGATACAAAGACTGATATAAATCAAAATGGGGTCCAAATAATTAAAAACCAGTCTAGAATATGAGTCTAAACCAATAATTTATTTCTTATTTCTCAGAATATTCACGCTGATCTCAAAGGACCAAAAGTAAAATATAAACTGCACTATGGTTGATGTACGGGGAGACGTTTTACGGCCGCCACACGGCACAACACCAGCTGCAGTGAAGGCAAATAAAAATAAAAAATGAGTTCCTTTAAGAGCCTTTACGTTGGAGCCGTCAGAGAATCTGAGGCCTGACCCACCGGCGTGCAATTAAAGAGGGAAGCAAAGTTGCCAACCGTGATTGGGTTAACTACCATGCATGCAGTCTGTCGTATAACATCCATGCTGTACCCAATCTTTTTATATCGAAGAATGATTTTAAGAAATTGGGTGCTGAAGTCATAGCGGTTATATATTTTTCTGAATTTATATACTAAGTCACCATAAAATTCGGGTTCCGATAGACCTTAAGTTGTTTTTGTTGTTGTTGAATGTATTTCCCTTCTCTAGTAGAAGCACCTCTTGCGTAGGCAGGAGTAGTGCCTAATGATAGCGCCCAGCTAAAACTACGGTATAAAAGGAACGTATGTACATATTATCTGGCCAGAGTGGACAACCATTTCTCCCTAGAGTTTTTGCAACTCGAGTTTCTGTGCAAGTATATTATAAAAACAGTTTCTGGACACATCTTCTATCTTATCTTCTAACCCTTTGATCCCAGGCACAAGAATTACTATCGATTCAGCACATATCAAAGTCTGTAGTATAATCTCCCAATCTCGGAAATAACTGTACCATACTTGTAGGCTGATTTCACGAGCAATAATATTTCTCTGCGATTGTAGGGTGGAGACTCGAATGTCGTAGAATGCAGGGCAGCGGGAAACATATGCAACAGGTCTTGGACCTCCTCTAGTTGACAGTGGGGGCACACAGCATCAACAGAACCGCGGCTGAACGAATGTTTATTTGTCTGTAGCGTGTACGTTCCAGTTAAGATTCGCGCTTTTATGATCTCTTTTCTGACATCTGTAGCCGAGGAATCTAAACTTCTCCAAACAAGTTGAGTAGTTCCAACACGTAAATTTTGCAAAGCGAGGTACTTAAGAGTTTTCTTTGTTTTAATTTCGCATACAAGTGACTTAGTCGAGAAATTATTTATTGCTATGGTATATTGCTGTTTCCATTGAGCTTTACTGGGTATGCTTCAGATAATATGTTCTATAAAAGGGTTATCCTTTGGAAGCAAGGAATACACAACAGAACCAAAAAATAATGAAGTGTACATATTTTCTGGGCCAGACTAGCTAGTTTCGGCCAGTTAGGCCTCATCAGTGACCCTCAAGTATTTTCAAAATTCCTCAATGGAATCAATGATCCCAAAGGACAAGAAAATATAAACTACACTATGATGTAGGGCAGGTAGACTTTTTTACGGCCGCCACACATTCCCAGACACCAGCTGTAGTGACGTTAAATATGTTCTATAAAAGGGTTCTCCTTTGGAAGCAAGGAATACGCAACAGAACTGGAAAATATGAAGTGTACATGTTTTCTGGGCCAAACTAGCTAGTTTCGGCCAATTAGGCCTCATCAGTGACCTCATAAGCTTGCATAGCGATGAAAGCCTGTATTTTTCCAGAATGCCTCTCACCGTATAGAAGAAACTGTATTGATTATCAAATGAACAAGCTAATTGTCTCTCAACAAGACCCTTTAAACATTCGTTCTTACTTGCTATGACACCGTATAGCGCGCTTAACTGTCTTTTATGAAGTTCTGCTTCCAGAGGTAGAGCACCAAGCAGCCTATATATTACCGCAGTTGATGTACGCTGAGGTAGTGACTGTATATTCCGTAGTGTTTGTAGGTGATACTTGGACAGCTGGCTCAACTGGGCCCGGGTTAGACTTAAAACTTCAAGACCATATAGTAGACGTGGCAACACGTATGCTCTATAGATGACATAAGAAGTCCCAGCACCGAGACCATTCGCACCATGTAGTCCAGTATTCATTAATGAGTTTGACGTTCTTCGCGCTAGACTGATTCTGTCGATGACATTTATGGCTGATTCATTCTTCCATGCCCTCATCATTCCAAGATGGACTGCACTCTCCGAAAGGTTTAAAACTGTTTCACCCAGTGACCATTCAAGGTTTTCCTTAAGTTTATGGACTGAAATGTCGACTATATTGGTTTTAAGCGGATGGATTCGATATCTATTTTTCTTAGAGTAGTTCGTGGCTTCAATCACCATCAGTGGGAGCTCCTCTGGAGTGAGTGCCAATTGGGCCACATCATCTGCACAAGTCGGACAACCTACATACACTGTTCCAATACGGAGACCTAGTCGTTTGGCTTCCAGGATACGCAAAAATTCATCAATATAGACTTTATAGAGATGAGTGGAAAGGATACCTCCTTGTCGTACACCCTGGTTAACTGGGAAGCTGTCACTCAATCCATTGACCCATATCACTTTAGAGGAAATTTCCCTATACAGATCTCTTATGAGTAGCCACGAAGTGTCATGAATGCTCGTTTGAAGCAGCTTGTCCAACAGAATTGCGTGATGTACCACGTCGAATGCCTTCTGACTATCCAACGTTGCGACGAATACATGGGATTTGTTGCATCGCGAGTCAGCTTTGGCTTCGCTCACTTGTAGGCTGGCCATTGCTGGCGAAAGCCCTTCGGTAAAACCGAACTGGATATCAGATTGTGAAAAATTCAGTTTTTCCAAAAAATGTGTAGTCAAACAAATTTCCAAATATGGCGGTAACAGTAATACCTCTATAGTTTTCCAGTAACTTAGAGTATTTTCCTTTTTTCAGCACAGGAGTAATAGTACCGGATTTAAATGATGATGGAATTTTCTTAGAGTCCAGAATATTATTAAAAATGTTAGTGATAAATGGAACAATTTCACTTTTGCGGTCTGAAATGCTCGGCCGAGATCCCGTATTCATCAGATGCCTTCCTGTTGTGAAGTTTATTTATTGCCTTTTCAATGTCAGATTCACTAAATGTCAGGGTGTTGGTTAATTCATCGGCCCCCGCCCATAGGGGCTTGAAGAAATATATGGGCTGCATGATGCTTCCACGCAGAGCTGAATCCGGCCCGCACACTAGTACTAGTAAAACCGCTTAGAGGATCTAAGTAGAAGTAAAACAAAGATCAGGAATTGATACAATTAACTTACTCCACCCATAAAAGACACCAAAGGGAAAGAAATACAAACATTAAGCGACCAGACAATAATGGAAACCTAAACAAAGGAAGGCCATAAGGACAGTTACTTTCCCACAAAATGGCCATATGGCCATCCAAAATAAAAGACACAAGTGATACACACAGTAAGTAACAAACAACAACATAAATAAATCGCCACAGAAGAGCCGCCTTGGAACGGTCAGTGGAAGATTTCCACTGGGGGGCTTAAATCGATTTTACGTGGCCACAATCCTCGCCCTTACTTCCGTCGCGATTTAGACAAATAATTTGTTCAGTCCGCATGAAGGCCTCCTAACTCATCAGTGCAACATCTCCGTGAACACAAACATCAAAGAACCACAGAGGTGAGACAACGGTGAGGACTCGACAGCAAGAAACCACTGAAATGCTGGAGCAAAAGAAAACCAACAGTTAGACCCCGATGGGCCCGACCAGAGACAGAGCATCAGGCACCAACCAACATTACCTTGAATTAGATCTCTCTAATTCTCAATAAGCCTTTACGTTGGAGCCGTCATAGAATCTGAGGCCTGACCCACCGGCGTGCAATTAAAGAGGGAAGCAAAGTTGCCAACCGTGATTGGGTTAACTACCATGCATGCAGTCTGTCGTATAATATCCATGTTGTACCCAATCTTTTTATATCGAAGAATGATTTTACGAAATTGGTTGCTGAAGTCATTGCGGTTATATATTTTTCTGAATTTATATACTAAGTCACCATAAAATTCGGGTTCCGATAGACCTTGTTGCAGAAGAGATTTAAGTCCAATATTGAATTTTGAAATTAAATCAGAATGGCGTCTATAAAATTTTGAAAAGGCTTTGCGTAGTTTATGGTACCGATAACCCTGATTAAGAAGTTTAGCCGTTAATAATTTATTACGAGTGTTGAAGTCAGTTACATGGCTACACACTCTAGCAAATCGAATTAATTGCGAAATATAAACGCCATAGGATGGCGCACGAGGAACATCACCATCCAAAAAAGGAAAGTTTACAATCTCAAAATCAAAGTCATCGCGTTTATCATAAATTTTGCATGAAACAAACCCATCTACAATTGATAGATGTAAATCCAAAAACGGGGCCTTGGAATCAGAAGAATTTGCTTTATTTAACTGAAGTTCTGGGGGGTAAATCTGACTGATCAAACCATCGAAATAGGTATTATCAATATTTAATAAGTCATCTAAATATCTAGAAGTGGAGCTAAAAGCTTCAATAATTTCAGATTGGTTGTCAATGGAAAGCGACAAAATGAAGTCTCTTTCATAACAATACAAGAACAGATCAGCCACAAGAGGTGCGCAATTAGTACCAATCGGAATACCCACAATTTGTCTAAATAACTTAGTACCGAATCTAATATAAATATTGTCAAGTAGAAAGGTGAGGGCATCACACACTTTCTGACATGACCAAAGTGTATAATTTTTATGCTCTTTAGAAGTGAAAAATGCATTTCTGACATTACATGCAAGATAGAGAGAATCTTCTCTGTGAAAAGCCCATTCAATTAAATCATTAAGCTTTTCTTTTATAAGATTATGAGGAAGTGTAGTATAAAGAGTGGAAAAATCGTAAGTAGACAGACTAGAAGCACGAAAATGTCTTGATTTCAATTTATTTAAAACATCATTCGAATTTTTTATAGACCAAAACAGATTTCTTCCTGATCTTTCAAAGACTTTATCACAATATTTAATTACATGCGTTTTAATAGCAGTAAGCCTGTCCAGGAACCGCGGTGCGAGGCGGACCGTCCATGCTAATAAACCCTATGTGTTTCATTGGGCGACAGGGCTTGAGAAGTCATTTCATCTCAATGTCGGGTAAAAGTCCCACAAAATTGGAAGCAACGTCTCCAAAATGACCTTTACAGTGTTGACGGGGACGTTAAACCTCAAATCAATCAATCAATCAATCAATTGGTTAATTCAGAGAGTTCATTATCAATATGATTGCATCGAACATTACAAAGCTACAAGAAAACGTTATCATAATCCTTATCTCTGGGGACAGCAAAATCCTCGTAATAATGTGCAAAACATTTACGCTGTTCGCTGGGTTCAAAGTGTTTAACCCCGTCCACGACGATACAGGGGAGTCGGATTCTTTTCCAGAGCGACTTTTACGTATTAACCGGTAAAACATTTCAGTAGAGGGATTCTCCATAAGGGCCCCGTAGAAGGCTTTCCTGCTAATAGCATCTGCAACACGTTGCTGACTCTTCAGAACTCGTTTGGCAAGTTTATTGTCAATATAGGGTTGGCCGGAACTGGGTTTTCCAGCCACAGACCAATCCGCGTATGCGGTCTTTGCTTTCTGTATACATTCCAGGAGCCTTTTCGGGGCACGCCTTTTGGGTCCTTTAAGTTTCAGTATCTTAGATGGAACAGCTTTTTCGGCTGCATATTTCAGACAGTCCATGACAAAGTCAATTTCAGATTCCAGATTTACTTTCTCTGAGCGTGTCTGTAGAGACTTCTGTAGTTCATTTAAGTATTTCCCTTGATCTACTTTGTTCCATGAGAATACCTTCTTTGGCATTGTTTCAGACTTTGATGCCGCTGAACTATTTATATTTACGCACAGCGTTGCTTTGACTGGGACATGCGTTGACACATTCATGGGCCCTCTGTTGAGAATATGGTAAGATTCAATCAAGTCAGGGTTCATAGATAAAATATAGTCTATCTGCGACGTTGCAACTCCGTTAAAATGATAAAAAGTGGGTTCATTACCGCCGTGGTTTCCCTTTGACAGATTATGTTTTTCAACAAAATCTTTTAATATTATGTCATGTTTGTTATTTCGTTGGGGTAGGATGGTTCCATTCAGATCATCACAGAGTAGGACTGTATGTGAAGATTCATATCTTAGAACTATGTCATGGACAACATCAAGACATTTCCGATAGTGATATTCAGAATCAGGTTTGTTTGTCGGTAGGTTAACATTGATGATGCAAAGTTTAAGTTTACAGCAATCGATTTCAATTGCATGAAACATTCATTTCCAACGTCGAGACGTGATATGCTATCTGTCAGCGTGTCTTTCCATAAAATTGCAACACCAGCCCTCCCACGGGGAATATTAAAAATTAGAGGCATGACAGCGAACTAATGAACGCCAGTTGGGGATTTCTATACAAAACCAATCTTTCTCAAACTCCCAGAGCCAGTGCTCTTGAAGACAGATAATGTCATTTTCAAAGTAGAAGTAAAACAAAGATCAGGAATCGATACAATTAACTTATCCACCCATCAAGACACCAAAGTTTTTCTAATACACTTTGTTAGATTTCACACCCACAATGTTACACGACGTCAAGCTTATTGTCTCTTTTGTTCCGAATACCCCAGAGTTTCTAAGGATCTATGTTGGGGGGGGGGGGGGGGGGGGTCTCTTTAAGGCTGGGTATGTGTAAAAAATTCATTTTATTTGTTTCATTAGTTTCATTTTCATTCAACTTAGGAGTTCATTTCAGGAGGTTGTCAGTCTCATGAGCTCCCACATGGACTGCTGATTCAGTTCCCAAGTCCCTATCCGCTTTTCCACTGCTAGTCAATGTTGTCTTCTGGCCTTGTGCCATGTGTTGTTACGGGTCTAGGGTCGTGGTAGCCTGTTGACCGCCACCTACATCTGAGGCCGTGGACACCTGTTGACTGTAACCCGTTAACACATCCGTAACCAAGTCATCGGTTTGATTCGCCTCCTGGTGGCTTTTTACGGTAGAAGTGTTCTCCCGCGTAGACCTAGATGGCTGTGTATTAACAGTAGTGGGCTGCATACTTCCGATACTACACCTACTGTTGGCTGTATGGTGGGTTCTTCGCATGTGGTTTTCTGGAACTGTCTGCGAAATGACGACCGGCCTAGCAACATGTGCCTGAGGTTGAGTCTGGGAAGCCACGGGTATAGCCGTTTGAGGGTACATCGGAGGTGGAATCATAACTGGGGGTTTGGGCCATAGAGAAGGTGGAGACCATACAGGATGTCTAATAAGTCCTCCGTGATATGGTTGAAAGCCCGGCGGGTATGTACCCAGGCCCCTGTATTGTGGACCACAAGGCTGTGGAACGTTCGGATATGGGCCGTGGGAACTGTTCTTTTCAGCAAGACCTATGATCAACTGGTTTTGACAGTGAAGAAGACTTTGCATATTCATTTGATTCGGTATTGTCATTTGGTTTTGTATAGCCAAATTATTCAACAGCTGACTTTCCATTGTATTGAGTCTCTGTTCAATTTGCTTAAATTGGCCCCCCATTGCTAGATTCATATGGTTCATGTAAAGTATGTGCATTTTTTGGCGCACTTTCTATGGTGCCCTTCAAAAGATTGACAGTACTCTCTAAATGGTTAACTTTACTTTACTGACTTGTAAGTAAGGGCGAGGATTGTGGCCACGTAAAATCGATTTAAGCCCCCCCCCCCCCCCCCCCCCAGTGGAAATCTTCCACTGACCGTTCCAAGGCGGCTCTTCTGTGGCGATTTATTTATGTTGTTGTTTGTTACTTACTGTGTGTATCACTTGTGTGTTTTAATTTTGGATGGCCATATGGCCATTTTGTGGGAAAGTAACTGTCCTTATGGCCTTCCTTTGTTTAGGTTTCCATTATGGTCTGGTCGCTTAATGTTTGTATTTCTTTCCCTTTGGTGTCTTTTATGGGTGGAGTAAGTTAATTGTATCAATTCCTGATCTTTGTTTTACTTCTACTTTGGTATATAGTATTTTTGCGATAAAACAGTTTCATGTAAAGTAGAAGTAAAACAAAGATAAGGAATCGATACAATTAACTTACCCCACCCATCAAAGACATCAAAGGGAAAGAAATACAAACATTAAGCGACCAGACCATAATGGAAACCTAAACAAAGGAAGGCCATAAGGACAGTTACTTTCCCACAAAATGGCCATATGGCCATCCTAAATTAAAGACACAAGTGATACACACAGTAAGTAACAAACAACAACATAAATAAATCGCCACAGAAGAGCCGCCTTGGAACGGTCAGTTGAAAGATTTCCACTGGGGGGCTTAAATCGATTTACGTGGCCAAAATCCTCGCCCTTACTTCCGTCGAGATTAGACAAATAATTTGTTCAGTCCGCATGAAGGCCTCCTAACTCATCAGTGCAACATCTCCGTGAACACAAAAAAATCAAAGAACCACAGAGATGAGACAACGCTGAGGACTCGACAGCAAGAAACCACTGAAATGCTGGAGCAAAAGAAAACCAACAGTTAGACTCCGATGGGCCCGACCAGAGACAGAGCATCAGGCACCAACCAACATTACCAAGAATTAGATCTCTCTAATTCTCAATAAGCCTTTACGTTGGAGCCGTCATAGATTCTGAGGCCTGACCCACCGGCGTGCAATTAAAGAGGGAAGCAAAGTTTGCCAACCGTGATTGGGTAAACTACCATGCAAGCAGTCTGTCGTATAACATCCATGTTGTACCCAATCTTTTTATATCGAAGAATGATTTTACGAAATTGGGTGCTGAGTCATTGCGGTTATATATTTTTCTGAATTTATATACTAAGTCACCATAAAATTCGGGTTCCGATAGACCTTGTTGCAGAAGAGATTTAAGTCCAATATTGAATTTCGAAATTAAATCAGAATGGCGTCTATAAAATTTTGAAAAGGCTTTGCGTAGTTTATGGTACCGATAACCCTGATTAAGGAGTTTAGCCGTTAATAATTTATTACGAGTGTTGAAGTCAGTTACATGACTACACACTCTAGCAAATCGAATTAATTGCGAAATATAAACGCCATAGGATGGCGCACGAGGAACATCACCATCCAAAAAAGGAAAATTTACAATCTCAAAACCAAAGTCAACGCGTTTATCATAAATTTGCACGAAACAAATCCATCTACAATAGATAGATGTAAATCCAAAAACGGGGCCTCGTATCAGAAAAATTTGCTTTATTTAACTGAAGTTCTGGGGGATAAATCTGACTGATCAAACCATCGAAATAGGTATTATCAATATTTAATAAATCATCTAAATATCTAGAAGTGGAGCTAAAAGCTTCAATAATTTCAGATTGGTTATCAATGGAAAGCGACAACATGAAGTCTCTTTCATAACAATACAAGAACAGATCAGCCACAAGAGGTGCGCAATTCGTATCCATCGGAATACCCACAATTTGTCTAAATAACTTAGTACCGAATCTAATATAAATATTGTCAAGTAGAAAGGTGAGGGCATCACACACTTTCTGACATGACCAAAGTGTATAATTCTTATGCTCTTTAGAAGTGAAAAATGCATTTCTGACATTACATGCAAGATAGAGAGAATCTTCTCTGTGAAAAGCCCATTCAATAAATCATTCAGCTTTTCTTTTATAAGATTATGAGGAAGTGTAGTGTAAAGAGTGGAAAAATCGTAAGTAGACAGACTATTATATTATTATATTATTAAATCATGGACGCCACTCTATGCTTTCATTTTTAAGTTCATTACCCGTTTCTGTTTTACGTCTTCTGGACACCGAGGCGAATAAATTCTACGATAGTTCTCATCAGTTATATGATGCGGCTCTCTTAACTAGAGGCTATACTCAGCATACTCTCCGTCCTTACATTGATTCTGAAATTAATCATAAACGCCATTTCTTCAAAATATCCTTCATTAATAAGGGTATGGATTTTATAGATTTGCCCAGTATCTTCCGTGAGAGATCCGTACTTTCTTCCATTCCTGCTTATTTTCAAATACTGAAACACCTATAATTTGCTATAAATATAACAAACCTGTTAGATCTATCATTTTTAATTTCAATAAACTTGTTTCAGATCTTGATATTGATACTAATACTCCTGATTCATGTGATTGTAAAAACTCAAAGTATTGCTATTCTGCTGCTGGTCATGTAATTACTGGCAATTTGAAAATTATTCCTGATTCAAGGATAAGGAATATAATTTCTAAAGGACCGAAATATCGGTTTCCTTCAAAAATTGATTTCAGTAAATGTAGAGATGAAATCGCTGCTTCATTGAATGAATTCGGTAATCGATGGTGTAAGCGAGAGTATGTTGAGCATAAAGCCTTAAGGACTGGAAACTTAGCATTTTAAAACTAGTGAATAAACGCATTTCTTTCTATTCTCAAATACTAACTTATTACCTCCTAAGCCCAAGACGTCTTTACGTCATCTTAAACTAGGTATTCAAGAATTTCATAAGAAGTTTGTTTTGGCCCCTGCAGACAAGGCCGCTAACAACGTCGTCGTTGTGTGACGGCTCCACTATGTTAACACGCTTAAGCAGGAGCTTGGTGGTACTAAGGCCTATGAACTTCAGCCTTTAGCTGAAGAGAGAGCTATAGTAGATAAACATGTTTGTCTTTCAGCCACAAGTTTGCTGTGTGTGTTAACGAAGGCCAAGACAAGCTTCCTACGCTATACTGGTTACCAAAACTTCATAAAAAACCTTACAAAGCACGGTTTATTGCAAATTCTAGCTCTTGCACTACCACTGAACTTTCTAAATTATTAACTTCCTGTCTTACTGCTATTAAAACGCATGTAATTAAATATTGTGATAAAGTCTTTGAAAGATCAGGAAGAAATCTGTTTGGTCTATAAAAAATTCGAATGATGTTTTAAATAAATTGAAATCTAGACAGTTTCGTGCTTCTAGTCTGTCTACCTACGATTTTTCCACTCTTTACACTACACTTCCTCATAATCTTATAAAAGAAAAGCTTAATGATTTAATTGAATGGGCTTTTCACAGAGAAGATTCTCTATCTTGCATGTAATGTCAGAAATGCATTTTTCACTTCTAAAGAGCATAAGAATTATACACTTTGGTCATGTCAGAAAGTGTGTGATGCCCTCACCTTTCTACTTGACAATATTTATATTAGATTCGGTACTAAGTTATTTAGACAAATTGTGGGTATTCCGATGGGTACTAATTGCGCACCTCTTGTGGCTGATCTGTTCTTGTATTGTTATGAAAGAGACTTCATTTTGTCGCTTTCCATTGATAACCAATCTGAAATTATTGAAGCTTTTAGCTCTACTTCTAGATATTTAGATGATTTATTAAATATTGATAATACCTATTTTGATGGTTTGATCAGTCAGATTTACCCCCTAGAACTTCAGTTAAATAAAGCAAATTCTTCTGATACCGAGGCCCCGTTTTTGGATTTACATCTATCTATTGTAGATGGATTTGTTTCGTGCAAAATTTATGATAAACGCGATGACTTTGATTTTGAGATTGTAAATTTTCCTTTTTTGGATGGTGATGTTCCTCGTGCGCCATCCTATGGCGTTTATATTTCGCAATTAATTCGATTTGCTAGAGTGTGTAGTCATGTAACTGACTTCAACACTCGTAATAAATTATTAACGGCTAAACTCCTTAATCAGGGTTATCGGTACCATAAACTACGCAAAGCCTTTTCAAAATTTTATAGACGCCATTCTGATTTAATTTCAAAATTCAATATTGGACTTAAATCTCTTCTGCAACAAGGTCTATCGGAACCCGAATTTTATGGTGACTTAGTATTTAAATTCAGAAAAATATATAACCGCAATGACTTCAGTACCCAATTTCGTAAAATCATTCTTCGATATAAAAAGATTGGGTACAACATGGATATTATACGACAGACTGCATGCATGGTAGTTAACCCAATCACGGTTGGCAACTTTGCTTCCCTCTTTAATTGCACGCCGGTGGGTCAGGCCTCAGATTCTATGACGGCTCCAACGTAAAGGCTTATTGAGAATTAGAGAGATCTAATTCAAGGTAATGTTGGTTGGTGCCTGATGCTCTGTCTCTGGTCGGGCTCATCGGAGTCTAACTGTTGGTTTTCTTTTGCTCCAGCATTTCAGTGGTTTCTTGCTGTCGAGTCCTCACCGTTGTCTCACCTCTGTGGTTCTTTGATTTTTGTGTTCACGGAGATGTTGCACTGATGAGTTAGGAGGCCTTCATGCGGACTGAACAAATTATTTGTCTAAATCGCGACGGAAGTAAGGGCGAGGATTGTGGCCACGTAAAATCGATTTAAGCCCCCCAGTGGAAATCTTCCACTGACCGTTCCAAGGCGGCTCTTCTGTGGCGATTTATTTTATGTTGTTGTTTGTTACTTACTGTGTGTATCACTTGTGTCTTTTAGTTTCGGATGACCATATGGCCATTTTGTGGGAAAGTAACTGTCCTTATGGCCTTCCTTTGTTTAGGTTTCCATTATGGTCTGGTCGCTTAATGTTTGTATTTCTTTCCCTTTGGTGTCTTTTATGGGTGGAGTAAGTTAATTGTATCAATTCCTGATCTTTGTTTTACTTCTACTTTGACTACTCTTTACACTACACTTCCTCATAATCTTATAAAAGAAAAGCTTAATGATTTTATTGAATGGGCTTTTCACAGAGAAGATTCTCTCTATCTTGCATGTATTGTCAGAAATGCATTTTTCACTTCTAAAGAGCATAAGAATTATACACTTTGGTCATGTCAGAAAGTGTGTGATGCCCTCACCTTTCTACTTGACAATATTTATATTAGATTCGGTACTAAGTTATTTAGACAAATTGTGGGTATTCCGATGGGTACTAATTGCGCACCTCTTGTGGCTGATCTGTTCTTGTATTGTTATGAAAGAGACTTCAATTTGTCGCTTTCCATTGATAACCAATCTGAAATTATTGAAGCTTTTAGCTCTACTTCTAGATATTTAGATGATTTATTAAATATTGATAATATCTATTTTGATGGTTTGATCAGTCAGATTTACCCCCTAGAACTTCAGTTAAATAAAGAAAATTTTTCTGATACCGAGGCCCCGTTTTTGGATTTACATCTATCTATTGTAGATGGATTTGTTTCGTGCAAAATTTATGATAAACGCGATGACTTTGATTTTGAGATTGTAAATTTTCCTTTTTTGGATGGTGATGTTCCTCGTGCGCCATCATATGGCGTTTATATTTCGCAATTAATTCGATTTGCTAGAGTGTGTAGTCATGTAACTGACTTCAACACTCGTAATAAATTATTAACGGCTAAACTCCTTAATCAGGGTTATCGGTACCATAAACTACGCAAAGCCTTTTCAAAATTTTATAGACCCCATTCTGATTTAATTTCAAAATTCAATATTGGACTTAAATCTCTTCTGCAACAAGGTCTATCGGAACCCGAATTTTATGGTGACTTAGTATATAAATTCAGAAAAATATATAACCGCAATGACTTCAGCACCCAATTTCGTAAAATCATTCTTCGATATAAAAAGATTGGGTACAACATGGACATTATACGACAAGACTGCATGCATGGTAGTTAACCCAATCACGGTTGGCAACTTTGCTTCCCTCTTTAATTGCACGCCGGTGGGTCAGGCCTCAGATTCTATGACGGCTCCAACGTAAAGGCTTATTGAAAATTAGAGAGATAATGTTGGTTGGTGCCTGATGCTCTGTCTCTGGTCGGGCTCATCGGAGTCTAACTGTTGGTTTTCTTTTGCTCCAGCATTTCAGTGGTTTCTTGCTGTCGAGTCCTCACCGTTGTCTCACCTCTGTGGTTCTTTGATTTTTGTGTTCACGGAGATGTTGCACTGATGAGTTAGGAGGCCTTCATGCGGACTGAACAAATTATTTGTCTTAATCGCGACGGAAGTGAGGGCGAGGATTGTGGCCACGTAAAATCGATTTAAGCCCTCCAGTGGAAATCTTCCACTGACCGTTCCAAGGCGGCTCTTCTGTCGCGATTTATTTATGTTGTTGTTTGTTACTTACTGTGTGTATCACTTGTGTCTTTTGGTTTTGGATGGCCATATGGCCATTTTGTGGGAAAGTAACTGTCCTTATGGCCTTCCTTTGTTTAGGTTTCCATTATGGTCTGGTCGCTTAATGTTTGTATTTCTTTCCCTTTGGTGTCTTTTATGGGTGGAGTAAGTTAATTGTATCAATTCCTGATCTTTGTTTTACTTCTTCTTTGAAGCACGAAAATGTCTGGATTTCAATTTATTTAAACATTTATTTATTTTACAAACATTAAGCGACAAGACCATAATGGAAACCTAAACAAAGGAAGGCCATAAGGACAGTTATCATAAGGACAGTTACTTTCCCACAAAATGGCCATATGGCCATCCAAAATAAAAAGACAAAAGTGATACACACAGTAAAACCTCATTCAATTTTTTTATAGACCAAAACAGATTTCTTCCTGATCTTTCAAAGACTTTATCACAATATTTAATCACATGCGTTTTAATAGCAGTAAGACAGGAAGTTAATAATTTAGAAAGTTCAGTGGTAGTGCAAGAGCTAGAATTTGCAATAAACTGTGCTTTATAAGGCCTTTTATGAAGTTTTGGTAACCAGTATAGCGTAGGAAGCTTGTCTTGGCCTTCGGTAACACACACAGCAAACTTGGTGGCTGAATGGCAAA
This sequence comes from Lucinisca nassula, assembly GCA_963580285.1. Classification (NCBI taxonomy): domain Eukaryota; kingdom Metazoa; phylum Mollusca; class Bivalvia; order Lucinida; family Lucinidae; genus Lucinisca; species Lucinisca nassula. The sequence goes on from OY757013.1 coordinate 177,620,126, forward strand.
TATGTTTATCTACTATAACTACTATAAGTCAGAATTAGGTTGTTTTTTATAAGTGCAAGTATTGTTTAGCCTTTTAGATTTCTGCTTTTTATTGGGATCACTTTCAGTGTTCATCGGAGTCTAACTGTTGGTCCGGAGTCTAACTGTTGGTTTTCTTTTGCTCCAGCATTTCAGTGGTTTCTTGCTGTCGAGTCCTAACCGTTGTCTCACCTCTGTGGTTCTTTGATTTCTGTGTTCACGGAGATGTTGCACTGATTAGTTAGGAGGCCTTCATGCGGACTGAACAAATTATTTGTCTAAATCGCGACGGAAGTAAGGGCGAGGATTGTGGCCACGTAAAATCGATTTAAGCCCCCCAGCGGAAATCTTCCACTGACCGTTCCAAGGCGGCTCTTCTGTGGCGATTTATTTATGTTGTTGTTTGTTACTTACTGTGTGTATCACTTGTGTCTTTTAATTTTGGATGGCCATATGGCCATTTTGTGGGAAAGTAACTGTCCTTATGGCCTTCCTTTGTTTAGGTTTCCATTATGGTCTGGTCGCTTAATGTTTGTATTTCTTTCCCTTTGGTGTCGTTTATGGGTGGAGTAAGTTAATTGTATCAATTCCTGATCTTTGTTTTACTTCTACTTTTCCTAGTTTCATTTACAGTAATAGTATGAGGTACACTCTGTACCTTATGTTTCATTTGGGTAATATCACATAATTCAGCAGTTTTGTTTTGTTGGATGGAACTTGGCTCTACAGTGATACTTATATCAGTAGGCGTAAACTGATCCCGGGGTGATAAATTCTCAGGTGATGCATTATCCTGTTCTCGCTGTTCAGATATTGACTGCGGGACTTGTGGTTCAGATTCAGCATATAAAGCATTGACATTGCAGAATGTACATATAAAGGGGACTGATGATGGAATAGCATCAGCAGATGCGTCTTTTAAGCCTAACCAACTGTAATGGTACCATTCCCCACATTCTTCGCATGCAATCACACCAACTTCGACAGGCAGTTCACAAGCTGGAAAAGAATAAAATTTTTCATGAGCCTTGCTACATTCATCCTGGAGGGTGTCATCAGCCACCATATCATTATCCACCAGAGGATCACAATATTCGTCGTCACAGTTTTCCGTATTTGTATCGCGAGATTTCTCATTGTTCATATTTTGAGATGCATCAATCGCATTGGCGCCTACACTCTGCTGTATGTCACCCCCAACTAGAACATCAGCAATCTGCTCATTTACAATTGTCAGTTCGACACAATTCTGTTTAATACTACTACAGATGGGCCGGAAAAGGTCACTTTCAAAAGTGTCTACACGTTTTCCATTAACTAGGATGGTAGATGAGGTGTAGTAAAAGTTCACCGTGAATTTCAAATTTCTGCCCTGTGTACCATCATTCTTCCTATTGTTGACCCGAAATGACGACCCTACTTGGTTCTGACACTCATCTTCATTGGTGCAGGAGGTAATAATGTTTTCTTTACAAAAGTTTTCACTGTAGAGATGCTCTACTACCGCTAGCTTGGCAAGTTCATATGCCGCTGGACTTAGCTTTAACACAAAGTTTTTGCTAGGTTTCATTTGGAAGGACAGGTGTTCCCGACCACATTGTTGAAGTTTCTTTTGAAGTGCTAGAACTTTATTTTACATAAATGAGTTTGTGCTTATTGTCCTTGCTTGTAACCCCTATCAGGCTGTGTGTGACTTTTATACCAAATCTACTGACTGTCTGTGCTGTATTTGACATGATGTCGGCAGTATGCCGCCGGAAGTAAAAGTGTGTAATAAAAGTCAAAGTTAAAATTTCAAAGTCCAGCTTCAATAAAATTCGGCTTAAAACAATTCAGTTCAACTTTAAAACATATTTCAATGGTGTTATCAAGAAATTAAAAGTTCAGAACCACTCAAAGTAAGTTAAAATTTCACGATTTCTCGTCGGGGAAAAATGGCTGCCAACAATGGCCGACGAGGCGAAGAGAAATTTACTTTTCTTTCGCAGAAATTTATAATTTCCCAAAGAATTCTGGAAGTTTGGACGCTTTCACGAAACACTTTAAAATATATACAAGTATTGTGCACTAAGAACAACTGTTAAAACTGTGAATAAACTCTAAAACTTTAAAAAAAAAATTAATTTAAAACTAAGGCGTAAAAAGACGTCCTTCTTGCATCATCCTCGTCAACAAGTCTCCATAAAATTCGGGTTCCGATAGACCTTGTTGCAGAAGAGATTGCAAAAACTTGTCCTGGTGTATACATGTCATTTGACGTGCCACCAGTAACCATTCTGATTCTGAAAAACCGTGTCGGTGAGTTGGCTTGTCGGTGAATTGTCTTGATTCCCTGTTGGGGGGGGGGGGGGGGGGGGGAAAGTATGAAACCCGGGAGTAACGGCCAGGAGCCGGGAGTAAAATCCGGGAGTAAATTTTGACAATCGAATAAAGGTATTAAACAATAACAGATCTGGATGAAATTTGGATCAAAAGTAGAATATAGACTCTTCTTTAAAATGCATATAAGTTTTATATTTCTTATTGAGTACTTTTCAAGAAACGCACCGAAATATATGACCATGTCGCAAAATTTTCGCCCGGGAGTAGCTTTTTGCGGTATTGGCGATGTCAAGCATTTTTGAAAATATGTTCAGTTTGGGATTGCTACAAGAATTAGTTTATGTATTATCAATTAAAAACATACCAAAGATTAGAAAAATGCAAAAATAAAGTTATTTCATCGCTCCGTGAAGTAGGTAATTAACCCGGGAGTAGGCCGGGAGTAATTTCTGGGTTGAAATCGGCGTTTGTTTGCGTTATTGCCTATGTCACATACATTGTATTTCTTAAATGTAGTCGTACTACTCTGACAGCTAATAGCAAAGGCACTGATCAGACTCCGGGGTTTTTTCTACATTATACGGCCATAGAACAAATGGCGCCAAATATAAATGTTCCCGGGTCACATAATCAAACACCTCTTAAATCATAGGGGCAGGATAAGTGCGTGAGGTGGGTAGGAGTTTGGATGTCAGTCGAGCCCCGATATGACAAATAAATACATTTACTCCATGCTGAATCTCAGCTTTACTTCTGACAAACGTTTAAGAAATACAATGTATGTGATATAAGCATTAAGGCCGAGAATAAGGCAAATAAAGGCCAATTTCAACCAAGAAATTACTCCCGGCCCACTCCCGGTTCAATTATTTACTAGACGGAGCGATGAAATAACTTTATTTTTGCATTTTTCTAATCTCTGATATGTTTTTAATTGATAATACATAAAGAAATTCTTTTAGAAACCCCAGACTGAACATATTTTGCAAAATGTTTGACAGCGTCAATACCGCAAATGTTACTCCCGGGCGAAAATTTTACGACATGGTCTTATATTTCGGTTCATATCTTGAAAAGGTTCCGGGTCATTTCGGCCCATAACAAAATCGGCCCATGTCAAAATCGGCCCATGACAAAATCGGCCCATAGCAATTTCGGCCCATAAATGACTCCAATGGGACCAATTACCAGCCAAAACATAAAACAGTGAAATATATAGTTAATATATGATAAAATACATGTATACATACAATTTATTTTCACCCCTTTACCCCGCCCGGCATCTATATCATTATTTTCAATAATTAACTCCCTCAGATGTGAACTTTGTAATGGAGTAGATAGGAAATGAAAATAATATAAAAGAGGATGTGTTTATTTAGAAAAAAAAATGTATATTTATGAACTTGGAAATTGTAGTTCTGGGGTCATTGTTTATATTGTTGGCACATGTCGGTATGTAAAATGATCGATAATCACTTTACGTTGTCACCTTTATCGACACGCGCCTGAAAGTAACAAATTATCATATTACTCAAACCTCAGTCATTATTTGTACACGTGCCAATCATTCATTAATTATGTCTCTAATGCGTGTCTTTACTACTTTCTTTGTTTCTTGCTTTCGGTTTCGTTTTATGAATGTTATTGGGCGTGGCACATCTAAAGCTATATATGGCCCTAGCGCCGGCCCAATTTGCGAAGACTCACATCAGTCTGCATCCGCGCAGTCTGATTTGTGTGTAACTATCAATCATAAAGTAGCTTAAGCTTCCAGCGATCATGACTATACTGTGCGTCTGAGCAAGTCGAGCTGTATATGCTTGGCTCGTGAAGTAGCCAAAGCTTCCTCACGCCCCCAACGATCATGACCATACAGTGCGACTGAGCAAGCTGATCTGTGTATGCTGGGCGAATTGTGGAAATTGCTAGGAACTTGCTAACGCCTAATCATTCAAACTCCTTCCTCGGGGCCTTGCAAATCTTAATAGACGAAAACCTATGGGTGATTCCTGTAATCAAATGGAAGATTTTCTACTGAACGCCTCTTATTCATAACGTATTCCATTTCTTAAATGGAAATAAGAAAAACAATGTACACAACGAAACCCTTAACAATTGCATAAGCCCAATGTGAATGTGAATTTCGCTTGATGTCAGTTTTCTAACCATTGCCAGTAAAAACAATCAGATATCATAAACCCTAAAAGCATTTTCAAAATTCTAAACAATGCAATTTTTTTCTTAATATCAGTTATGATAACACACCCGTGACATAGTGCATTCTTTCATTTTCTCGAAAATGACTACTTTTCCGACAATAAATGTTATATTTGTCTTCTTTATACTCCGAGCGTACGTTGTCTTTGCTCTATAGAACGTGTTTAGCGAGTACCCACAACCTACGTCTTGGAGCATTTTCAAAATTCTAAACAATGCAATTTCTTTCTTAATATCAGTTATGATAACACACCCGTGACATAGTGCATTCTTTCATTTTCTCGAAAATGACTACTTTTTTCTTTTTCTTTCTATATATACTGCCATACGCCCTCGCGGACATTCTAGGCAGGTGTATATTACATACACTCTAGTTTTGCAGGATGAAAGCCTACACAGTAATCATGTAATTATGGTAGGGTTCTTTAACCTGCACAGTGGATGGTTCTCCCTGCACAGGGGGCCTCCAGTTAACGTCCTGATCCGAAGGACGGTGCACTTAATGACATTCATCCCTGCAAATGATGCCAATGGAGCGTGTTCGGACACCGAAATTTTATCGCCGCTTCCGGGGATCGAACTCGGGACCTTTAGCATCAGAGGCAAGTGCACCAACCACTGAGCTATCACGCTCAATAAATGTTATATTTGTCTTCTTTATACTCCGAGCGTACGTTGTCTTTGCTCTATAGAACGTGTCTAGCGAGTACCCACAACCTACGTCTTGGATCAGAACATATACCCCTTTATACAGGGAAATTTGGAGTAAAAATAACATATACGCCTTTATACTCCAAATTTCCCCGTATAAAGTTTGGTTTTGAGCGGTATTATTTTCTCAGACTTGTTAGCATGTGTTTTTTTTATCAGTTAAGGAAAGAATATTAACATATTTTTCAATTTACCCCATTGTTCGACTTACATGTTACTGATTTGGCCCTGCAAGCAAACCAATTATATGCAAACATAGTGATTATACATCATTAAAATTTTGGACAGAAATTTCTATGGGCCGATTTTGTATGGGCCGATTTTGCTATGGGCCGATTTTGTCATGGGCCGATTTTGTTATGGGCCGAATTGTCCAGGGACCCTTGAAAACTACTGCATGATAATGTTAAAACTTTTATGCATTGTAAAGAAAAGTCTATATTCTACTGTTGGTCCAAATTTCATCCAGATATGTGAATGTTTAGTACCTTTATTCGATTGTCCAAATTTACTCCCGGATTTTACTCCCGGCTCCCGGCCGTTACTCCCGGTTTTTATACTTTCCCCCTGTTGGGTGTTTAGTAGGACCGCACTCAAGCGCTCATTCGACTACGCTTAACATTCGGATTACTCGGATTTTTGGCGTGCGTGACAAAAAATAAATAAGAATATTATAAAAATAATAATGGCTCTCGAATCGACAGTGCAGATGCAGCAGAATGATGGGAACAGGACTCCTGAAAAGCCAGTCGATAGAGAAAAGGTTAGGTGTAGGCTTTCATCCTGCAAAATCTGGAAGAGCGTGATAGTTCAGTGGTTAGTGCACGATTTATGGACATCTCGGCCCACTGGCTATTGATCAACAGTGTTAAATATTTTTTTTTTAAGAATGTCCCCCTTCACATATCATCAACATGGTCGTGCAGTCCTTTACTAGCATGTTTGTTTACATGCCGTTTATTTCCGTGATCGTTGTTTTTCGATGACGACACCCAGCCGTTTGGTAGTAAACATATCCATCTGCTTTACCCTGTATGGTGAAGATCTGTTGACTCGGTTAACCAGAGAAAATCGACATCGAAACGGTTTGTTTGACAAGATACCAAACTTTGTCACCGCCGCAGGCAAAAATGGCCGCTGAATAGTCGAGGCTTTTCATTGGATGCAACGTACGGTGATGATGTCAATAGTCTATCTGGAACGAAAATTATTATAGACGAAGAATATAAAAAATTGTGCAATCTTGGATTATATCCAATCACACGTCTCGTGAATGAAAGTCTATATAAAAATGGCTAATTTAGCTGGCGCAGTACAATGGTAATGTTTAATCACGATTGTTTAGATACTCCTCTTTCTTTTTTTCTTTCGTACTCGGATCGTTTCGCGGCGTCTTGGCAGGTCATACTAAACCCCGCAAGGTACCAGGCGTAGTCCACAGTTCAGTAAGCCAACAGAAGGCGGAAGAAGACCCCGGGAACGGTTAAGGCAGGAACAAATGTATCTAATGTGTTAAATTGCCTTACAAAGAGCAACAGCTACAAAACATTTGAAAAATATGTAAAATTAACAGATTAACATCTAGTACTGTAGGGATACCCTTATAGACACGGAGTTCGAGCGAATAATCAATATTTTTTCGGCACGACTGTTGTACGGATTTTTTTTTTCATTCCTCAAATATCGTCCAATGAAATTATTCCTTGCAGAATAAGCCAGCCATGTTTTGCCTGCGGCGGTGACAAAGTTTGGTATCTTGTCAAACAAACCGTTTCGACGTCGATTTTCTCTGGTTAACCGAGTCAACAGATCTTCACCATACAGGGTAAAGCAGATGGATATGTTTACTACCAAACGGCTGGGTGTCGTCATCGAAAAACAACGATCACGGAAATAAACGGCATGTAAACAAACATGCTAGTAAAGGACTGCACGACCATGTTGATGATATGTGAAGGGGGACATTCTTAAAAAAAAAATATTTAACACTGTTGATCAATAGCCAGTGTCTCGGCCTCTAACAAACTCGGCCCCTAGCAAACTCGGCCCCCATTCATCTCCGTCCCTAAAACCTCAGTCCCTAGCAGCATATAGGTCCTTTAATACAATGATTTTTCTTTCCGGGAATCAATTCGGAAGGTGGATAAGTAGTTTCACAGACATTTTGAGCATATTTATCGTTTTTAATACGAAACCCTATCCACAATAAAAGATCACGGAATCCCATGCTGTAATTGGGACGGTGTTGGAATTGAGTGTGGCATCACGAAAACATGCCTAAATAATTTTGACCACCTGCAACCACACTTTTATATTATAAAACTGGGGTTTACAAGGGTAATATCAATTTACTTTTTTCTTCTCAAAAACTTAGATTGTTGGGTCTTGTAAGAACCGCCTCGTCGATGCCGTTTTTACAAGTACCCAAATCTGTTTGCTCAAAAACATAGATTGTTGGTACTTGTTAGAATCGCCCTGTCAATGTGGTTCTAACAAGTACCCAAAATCTATGTTTATAGTAGAAATAAGAAAATATGTTTATGTTTCATCTGAAAATTTTCATATTTGGGTGGTGAAAATTCCAATATTTTAGAATAGATGTTTTTTTTTTTTGTGATATTAACATTTCCAGTGTAAAACCAAATATAAACCTATACAACATGTACAAAACAATATTCGCCCCCGCCCATCGGGGCTTGGAGAAATAGTTTGAGCTGCATGATGCTTCCATGCAGAGCTGAATCTGACCACACACAAGTGCTGGTAAACTGCTTAGAAGGACTAAGCCTGCCCAGCCAAAGCGGTGTAAGTCAGATCGTCCAATGCATATTCGCCTTCGGGGTCCAATGCATATAAGCCTTCTGGTTTCATCGGGCGGCAGGGCTTGTGATGTCATTTCATCTCAATGCCGGGTAAAAGTCCCACAAAATTGGAAGCAACGTCTCCAAAATGACCTAAATAGTGTGGATGGTATCGCTAAACCCCAAATCAAACAAACAAAAACAAATAGAAAACAAGATAAGCAGTCGATGGTATACCATCTCAAATACCCGCTTTTTCTATGAGTAACACTAATGACTATGTATTAGCTGAACTACATGTAAGTTAAAAAAGTTGTAAAGAACATTCTAACTGATAAGCAAAGTTTCAGAAGTGTAACTCTTATAGTTTAGAAGATATCGCAAAGTCATACTTTTTTACCTTTAACCTTGGGGCTATGTTGAGGTCCACCCAAAGTATCCCAATGTATTCTATATTCCAACAGCCATCAAATAACCAAGTTTCAGAAGTGTAACTCTAATAGTTTAGAAGATATGGTAAAGTCATACTTTTTTACCTTTGAACGTGGGTCGAGGTCACACTAGACTTGCCCAAGTCTGTTAATTAGGTGTAAAAATAATTGTTTACAAAAAAAAAAAAAAAAATACATTGTAAATGAAATAGCAATACAGTCTTATATGAAAATTGTGAAATTAACAGACTTGTAACAATTGAAAGAACCCATTCACCTTTCCTGTAGATGATTGTCAGATGTGGGTGAGAAGTTTGTTTTTATAACTTTTCACTGACAGGCTCCAGAGCTTGTTATCATGATTTATTTACATTAGTGGGGGAAAACCACATGAAGGCAAAGGGTTCAGGGATGAAGACTAAAGAGACTTTTACATATTTTTTTGTTTTAAGGGGCTTTCATTTAGAAACAAAAAATGTAAATGTAGGGACTTGGGCAAGTCTAAGGTCACACCAAAAGTAGCCGAACATATTCTATATTCCAAGGATCATCCGATAAGCAAAGTTTCAGAAGTGTAACGTCAATAGTTTAGGCGATATGGCAAATCATAATTTTTGACCTTTGACATTGGGGTCATGTTGAGGTCAAGGTCACACCAAAAGTGTCCAAATTTATTCTATATTCAAAGGGCCATCCAATAACTAAAGTTTCAGAAGTGTAACTCTAATAGTTTAGAAGATATGGGGTCAAGGTCACACCAAAAGTAGCCCGACATATTCTATATTCCAAAGACCATCCAATAAGCAAAGTTTCAGAAGTGTATCTCCAATAGTTTAGGAGAAATGGCAAATCATAGGTTTTGACCTTGGGGTCATGTTGAGGTCAAGGTCACACCAAATGTATCCAGATTTATTCTATATTCCAAGGGCCATCCAATAACCAAAGTTTCAGAACCGTAACTCTAATAGTTTAGAAGATATAGCAAAATCATACATTTTGACCTTTGACCTTGGGGTCAAGGTCACACCAAAAGTAGCCGACATTTTCTATATTCCAAAGACCATCCAATGAGCAAAGTTTCAGAAATGTATCTCCAATAGTTAAGGAGATATGGCAAATCATAATTTTTGACCTTGGGGTCATGTTGAGGTCAAGGTTGGCAAAAAGTTGCCCACTGCCATCTACATTCCATGTTCTATCCACATGCAAAGTTTCAAAAGAGTAACTTCAGTGGTTGCAGAGGAGATCCGTTTACAAGAAACGTGACGGACAGACAGTCGGACATAGGGACGTTCTCACGGATGTATACTTATGTGGCTATTTTTGGCAGGATTGATACTTAAGTGGCTACTTTTAGCCACAGAAAAGAAGTATTTTCGGTGTCTAACGGAATTAATCCCATAGACTTACATTGATTCTGTCCATTTACTTAGCCACCTAACTATACATTTGTTGGTGCGGACAGACAGACGGACTGACGCCAGACTCAACTGTGGTACGAAAATAATATACCCGATTTTTCTTCGAAAAAGCGGGTTTAACAATATAGTTCATGATATACATGGTTCTCCACGATCTGATTGTGCGTTGGCAACGTTCATTACGAAAACACTCCTATACAAATACATTATCAATTTGTTTTTGGCCAAATATGGAAATTTTAAGATAAAAAATTGTGATACTTTTCTTATTTTTGCTTGAGGGCTCGATAGAACCGCTCGATAGAACCGCCTCGACGGTTCTATCTAGTACTTACAATCTGTTTTTGAGCACATATAAGAAAAATAATGTTTTAAGAAAGAAACTTAATTTTTCTGCCGTTCATGAATGATGAAAGTATGAATGACAGAGTAGCGCTAGCAAAGTTTATATAAACCCCTTCGGTGTTAAGTTACTTTGCAGGCGATCCGCAGCTTTCATACTTTCATGATTTGCTTTTGTTTGTTTTGAGGTTTAACGTCCCCGTCAACACTGTTAAGGTAATTTTGGGGACGTTGCTTCCAATTTTGTAGGACTTTTACCCGACATTGAGGTGAGATGACATCTCAAGCCCTGCCACCCAATGAAACCAATAGGGTTTATAAGCATGGACGGGCCGACTCGCACCGCTTTGCCTGGGCAGGCTTAGATCCTCTAAGCGGTTTACCAGTACTCGTTTGTGGGTCGGTTTCAGCTCTGAGTGGAAGTATCATGCAGCCCATATATTTCTTCAAGCCCCGACGGGCGGGGCGGTCATGCTTTCATGAACAGCAGAAAAATAAAATTCATTTCTTAAATGAACACACCAGTAGCTCATGGGTTTAGGTCGGGTAAAAGCCCCACAAAATGTGAAGTATCTTCTCCAAAATGACCTATACAATGTTGACAGGGGTGTCAAACAATCAAAATCATTGGTATTAATAGAGAAACAAGAGGCCCATGGGCCACTATGCTCACCAGAGCTCAGGGGGCACGGCCGACTGGCAGCAAAGTATTTTAATTAACCATGGAAGCCCTGCGCCCAAGGATGCTACAGATAAAATTTGGACCCAATCAGCCTAGTGGCTTCAGAGGTCTGATGTCGCTTGAATGTGTTGTTGCAGGACAACAGATGACAACTGACAATTTCCCATCTGTGGCAACCAACAGGCCTAAAAGAACATTATTAAAGGAACATTTCTATGTAAGTTTGACAAAATATCTTGAAAGGCATAAATGTCATTTTTCAATTTTCCCCATTATAAGTCAATGGAAACTCTTAACTTGCCATGGCAAACAAACCAAAGAGCCAAATTTCATAAACCGGAGCTCAGATGGGCATTGCCCAATGGCAGACATGTATTTTAACATGGTATGATTTTAATTTACCAATTATAAAGTCTCCCAATTCCCAAATGAGCACTCATGTGGACTGTATCTGAAATATTAGGTGTTTTATATACCTAGTAGAGAGGGTGGGGCATGAACCCAATGGAGCCCTGGTTGGTGCCACTAACAGAGACATATATGGTTTAGCGTTGGGATATGTATGGCTCCTGAGATGTAAGGCCTTTTAAGCAGTGGAGGGATTCGGGCATGGTGGATTCCAGAAAAGCCCAAGATTGTTGCAATCTAATCCTGAACAGTTTCTGAGATATGAGGCCCTTTTATGAAGTGGATGGGAGAGAAATGGCCCCTTCAGACCCCACAAGATGGGTTGACTGAATGTGTCTAATAACAAGGAGCCGGCCTCGTTGGCTCAGTCGGATGCGCGTCTGACTGGTGATCAGGAGGACGCGGGTTCGACTCCCGCCGGGGTCGGCAACATTCTTTCGTGGAGATTGATCATGAAATCTTTTCTACGGTCATTCTCTCCCTTCCGCTGATTCAAGAAGGGCAGTTGTCAGTTTCTGGCGAAAGAATGTGCACTGTACTGGTTAACCGCTTACGTATAAGCCTGCCCGGGAAAGTGTGGATAGGTAAACTGACCGGCTCAAAAATGACCTAAATAGTGTTGACTGGGCCGTTAAACTCCAATACAAACAAACAAACAAACTAATAACAAGGAACAAGAATATACATGTATTGATTATGTGGTGGGGATTTGAATAGTTTCTGAGATATATGCCCTGTTATGAAGTGGGGTCTTATCATAAGGAACAAGAATATATATGGTTAAGGGGTGGTGATCTGACCGGTTTCTGATATATATGGCTTTTAATAAAGGTGGTGGGGGGGGCATGCTGGTGTCACTGATTGCATCTTATCATAAGGAACAAGAATATATATGGCTTAGGGGTAGGGCTCTGAACAGTTTCTCAGATATATGGGCTTTTTTGAAGTTGAAGAATGGAGCATGGCCCGGACTAGCCCTGGGGGAACCCTATGTTGGTGTCACTGAATGTGTCTTATCACAAGGAACAAGAATATATATGGTTTAGGGGCGGGGATCGGTAAGGTTTCTGGAATATTTGGCCTTTTATGAAGTGGAGGGGATGGGGCATGAACCTGGCACATCCCGGGGGAGCCTCAGCTTGGTGTCGCTGAGTGCGTCTTATCATAAGGAACAAGAATATATATGGTTTAGGGGTGGAGATCTGAATAGTTTCTGAGATAAATGGCATTTTATGAAGTGGAGGGGGTGGGGCATGTCCCTGGCACATCTGGGGGACCACCAGGTTGGTGTCACTTAATGCTTCTTATCATAAGGAACAAGAATATATATGGTTTAGGGGTGGGGATTTGTAAGGTTTTGGAATATTTGGCCTTTTATGAAGTTTTGTTTGTTTGTTTGATTTGAGGTTTAACGTCCCCGTCAACACTGTAAAGGTCATTTCCAACTTTGTGGGACTTTTACCCGACATTGAGCAGACCTGGGGTAATTGTATTCTGTATTCTTATTCGAATACTATTCGAATACATTTTTGTGTATTCGTGAAGTATTCTGTATTCGTGGATTTTTTAGAATAAAAGTATTTGTATTTATATTCGAATACATTTCAAAAGTCATGTATTCATGAATAGTTTTACGAATACATTATGAATACTTTTGCACTTTGCAGAAAAAATTATGAAACAATTAAATTAAATGTTTTAATTGATGTCACTAAAGTCCTTGACTGCTCATGTATGAACTTCTGAAATTACTATTAGATGGTTTAATACAATACATATCAGACAGCCAAGCATATTTATTGATTCATTTGGTTGCATTGATGCAAATAAAAGCTTTTAAGATGACAAACATTTCATTTTTATGAAATTATATTACTTTTAAAGTGACTGATATTATAATTTGCTGAGTAGGAGAGGTGTGAAAAACAGAAGAGGATAACATCATTCTGTTCTCAGTTAGATTTTTTTTATTCAGAGACACTTACTTCAATCACAAATTACTTACAGTCATGGTCCATTACTGTGGCACATGGCTATTTCTAGTCTGTTCTTACAAATGTATCCATTTGTCAGTATATGATGTTTTAGGCTGATTTGTGCTGATTGCATAAAATAATTTCTGCTACCCATTTATGTCAAATGAACTCTTCAATTTATATTATTAAACAGAAACATTTCAATTTATGAGGTGTCTGCTTACTTTTTATTAGTTTTTGCAAACTTTTATGATCTTTAGAAAGTACTGTACACTTTGATCAGACACTATATTCTGTGGCATATGATCTTAATCTACACAGCCAAGGTCCCTTTTTAAGGGACTATAGGTATTGATGTGTTAATCTGTAAAGTTACCTGTATGTCATCTTCCAATAGATTGCCTCAGGATAGAGAGATAGAGGGGCAAGACCTAGTGTTTTTAGAACTGAGCCATGCCAAAGTTAAACCTACCAATTACCCACATGTATGTAATTCCAAATACTGGTAAATTGGTGAGCTTTGGTTGGTAAGAACAATCTCCCTGTTGATAACATTTAAAAAATCATACACCAAAAAAAAAATTGTCTAGGTAGTAAAATGAAAGTGAAGGCAAAACTGAAATCCCAAAAGTAGTAATAGAAGGCAATGGGCAAACTGATTATTTTATTATGTGCTGGCCAATTTGACACTTGTTTCTCACAAGAAACAGAACATAATAATGTCCCTTATTTAGTTTCAGCAATAACGAAAACATGCCTATACAAATACATTGTAAATTTTATCGCCAAATAAAAACGCAAATTTTAAGATGAAAAATTGTGATATTTTTCTTATTTCTGCTCAAAATATAGATTGTGGGTACTCATTATAACTGCCTAAATGGAATCACGGACAAAATCCCCCCACCCCACCGGGCAGAATACCTAAATGCGGACAAAATCTACACCCACCATTTGTTTAGGTCCTGGACATAATCTGTTTATAAAGGTGGACAAAATCAATCATGATCATCACCTTTAAAGAAATGTGTTGAAAAGTCATCACAATAATCAAGCAGAATTTTCAAAAGTCAGGGCCTGACAAATCCATTGCCCAGTTGTCCGGGACAAGTCCAAATTTATGCTGGGCAAGTGATTTTTCATTTCACTTGCCCAAAAAAAATGTATAGAATATATAAGGAATGTTGTTATTCCGAGCCATTTTGAAGATGCTGTGGACTGACGGGCAAGTGGTTGAAACTTGGATTTGTGAAATTGTCAAGCCCTGAAAAGTGATACATTATCCTAATAAGGCGGTTCTAATGAGTACCCACAATCTGTATTTTAGAGCTGAAATAAAGAAAAATGGGTTTACAGTAAACCCCAGTTTTACTGTATAAAAGTGGGGTTCAAGGGGGCCAGAATTACATAGGTGTTTATGTGATGTAATGTAATTCATCAATCATTAGCTTGACTTGACTTGATAGATTTTGTAAGGTAACCGGGCGCTAAAAGCATATCATTAGCTTTTGATTGATAAATGCTCCAGACACTGCAAATGACCTGTGTCATACAAGATCCTGCAGACCTTCTTTGATTATGTCTGAAATTGTTCAAGAGAAAGCAAAGAGATGTGTATCTGTCTATGACCCAAACATTACTACAGTCACCAGTTGCTCTTGTTTTGATGGAAATGTATTCAAAAGTATTCTAAAAGTATTTGAATACATTTGCAAAGTGTTTGTATTCTCATTCGAATACATTCATTCTCATTCGAATACATTCATAAAAAAACGTATTTTTATTTGTATTCTGTATTCGTGAAATGCAAAGTATTTGTATTTGTATTCGAATACTTTTGAAAGTATTCGACCCCAGGCCTGACATTGAGATGAAATGATATCTCAAGCCCTGCCGCCCAATGAAACCAATAGGGTTTATTAGCATGGATGGTCCACCTCGCACCACGGTTCCTGGACAGGCTTAGATCCTCTAAGCGGTTTACCAGTACTAGTGTGTGGGCCGGATTCAGCTCTGCGTGGAAGCATCATGCAGCCCATATATTTCTTCAAGCCCCTATGGGCGGGGGCTAACCTTTTATGAAGTGGAGGGGGTTGGGAATGTCCCCGGCACATCCCGGGTGTCCCCCAGGTTAGTGTCACTGAATGCAACTTATCATAAGGAACAAAAATATATTTCATTTAGGGGTTTGGATCTGTTAGGTTTCTGATATATTGGGCCTGTTGTGAAAAGGAGGGGTGGGGCATGGCCCAATCACATCCTGGGGGACCCCCAGGTTGGTGTCACTGGGTGCATCTTATCATAAGAGACAAGAATATATATGCTTTACGGGTGGGGATCTGACTGGTTTCTGAGATAAATGGCATTTTATGAAGTGGAGGGGGTGGGGCATGTCCCCGGCACACCCGGGGGGATCCCCAGGTTGGTGTCACTTAATGCATCTTATCATAAGGAACAAGAATATATATGGTTTAGGGGTGGGGATCTGTAAGGTTTCTGAGATATAAGGAATTTTATGAAGTACTGGGGGCGGGGAATGGCCCCGGCACAACCTACAGGACCCCCAGGTTGACATAAAAGCATATTGATGTGAGAAGTTTACTAAAGGAACATTTCTATGAAAGTTTTGTCAAAATATCTGCAAATATCTGCAAAGGCTTTGTAGTTAATGCCATTCTTCAATTTTCCCCATTATAAGTCTATGGAAAATCTAAGTTGCCATAGCAACCAAACTAAAGAGCTGAATTTCATAAAAAAAACACAAAACCTGTAAAGGCAAACATGGTGAATATTTTCATAAACTCTTAGCCTCATAGAGCATACGGTTTCTGAGGAGATGATTTTTTAAGTATTTTTTTGTTCTATTTTTTTCAATTTGGTTTCCATGGCAACCAATACAAATGAGCAGTAGGCCTAAAATCATATGGCAGATAGTAGATTGCCTAAGGAATATTTCTATTAAAGTTTTGTCAAAATAACTGCAGCGGCTTGGCAGCAAATGCCATTTTTCAATTTTCCCCATTATAAGTCTATGGAAAATCTAAGTTGCCATAGCAACCAAACTAAAGAGCCGAATTTCATAAAAAACACAAAACCTGTAAAGGCATATATGGTGAATATTTTCATAAACTCTCAGCCTCATAGAGCATACGGTTTCTGAGGAGATGATTTTTTAAGGGTTTTTTTTTTTTCATTTTTTTTTTTTTCAATTTGGTTTCCATGGCAACCAATACAAATGAGCAGTAGGCCTAAAATCATATGGCAGATAGTAGATTGCCTAAGGAATATTTTTATGAAAGTTTTGTCAAAACATCTGCAGCGGCTTGGCAGTAAATGCCATTTTTCCGTTTTCCCATTATAAGTCTATGGAAACTCTAAGTTGCCATAGCAACCAAACTAATGAGCCTAATTTCATATAAAACACAAACTTTCAATCCCCAAACCCAAGGATGCTACAGATGAAATTTGGGCCCAATCGGCCTAGCGGCTTCAGAGGAGATGTCGTTTAAAAGCGTTGACGTCACCAGACGCAGACGACGGACAACTGCCTATCCTATAAGCTCCCCCGGAGCCTTCGGCTCTGGTGAGCTAAAAAGGCTAATGGAACCCTGCAGAACCCTGTAATATTCACCATTCTTTGGCGTTTCAGACCCTTAGCGCAAGAACTGACATTTATAAAGAGTCGTTCTTCCCCAGAACCATTAGAGATTGGAATGCCCTTCCCGATATGATTATTTCGACAGTTGAAGGTGCTGATGATTTTGTAGCTAAATTTACCTCTTTGGTTAGAGCTAGGGACTAACTTCCCACATCACAGGTCCTGGTGTATGAATGTCATTTGACGTGTCACCAGTAGCAATTCTGTTTGCAAATGATAATAAAAACAAAATAGTTCAATTTTTTGTAAGTGCGCAACAGAACATACTACTTGTCTCTTTTGAGTGACAGAGATGTAATTACACGCCAATCAATCAATTAGTTTATTAATTACATCAGAAGGTGAGTGATGGACCCACAGCAGCGTGTCATACACTGGTTAATCAACGACATTAGGTTCATTTAAATCATGTGAGATAGGTTACTCATAATTTCATCAAAATGAGTTCAAAAGGTAATTGGGCATAAAAATTATGTAAATTAAAAATATGTGTAATAGTTTGATTATAAGTCAATTCCAACACGAATATATACATATTCTAATTTTAGGGGCCGAGTTTGTAGGTGCCAAGTTTGCTAGGGGCCGAGTTTGTCAGGGGCCGAGTTTGTTAGGGGCCGAGATGTCCTGTCACCTTAGTGCACTTGCCTCTGATGCTAGAGGTCCCGGGTTCGATCCCCGGCAGCGGTGGGAAAAATTTCGGTGTCCGAACACGCTCCTCTGGCATCATTTGCAGGGATGAATGTCATAAAGTGCACCATCCTTCGGATCGGGACATTAACTGGAGGCCCCCTGTGCAGGGAGACCCATCCCCTATGCAGGTTAAAGATCCCTACCGTAATTACATGATCACTGTGTAGGCTTTCATCCTGCAAAACTGGAGTGTATGTAACATACACAGTCTGTGTCCCCTACTGGGGTTAAGGCGAAACCGGAAGAAAGAAAGAAAGAAAGAAATATACACCGGGTCGGTCTAAAAGTGAACAAGACTGTTCCCCGACAAGCTTTTTGCAGGAGGAAATAATGTTTTATATACTATGAGTTATTACGTAGACACTACTTGTGAAAGATTATACTTATGAGTTATCTCGGCCAGTAGAAGGCTTTGAAATGAAATGAAATTTTTGGAGACAGTTCCCTGACACTATTGTATTCATAGTTAATGGCCTGTGACTGATAATTCTAATTGGCAATTAGTTCCCAGACACTTTTGAAGACAGTTCCCCGACACTATTGTTCATAGTCTTAATGACCTAATGGTGTAATTAGGGATAATAATGGCTAAGTGATCATTGTGAATAGTTCTACAGTATAGGAGCTTTTTTTGTGAATTCTTCTGGTTCTAAAAATAAAACGGGAAAGTATAAAACCCGGGAGTAAAATCCGGGAGTAAATTTTGACTATCGAATAAAGGGTGACAGGACATCTCGGCCCCTGACAAACTCGGCCCCTAGCAAACTCGGCCCCTACAAACTCGGCCCCTGACAAACTCGGCCCCTAAATTTAGAATATGTATATATTAGTGTTGGAATTGACTTATAGGAGCTTTTTTCGTGACATACTTCCGGTTCTAAAAATAGAATGGGAAAAGCCCTGGCCGTCATCTGTCACATTGCTTCAAAGGCAGTGGGACAGATAAAGTGTTAAACACAGCGTAAAACAGTGGAATTCTTTTAAACTTTTGGGGAATTCTAATGTAAGATAATGGGAGAAACACCGATATGCTGCCAGATGTGAAATTTCGCATTACGAAAATGATATATTGTACATACGATATCTCTCTCTCTCTCTCTCTCTCTCTTAGCGCACCAACAATTAGGGAGCGCAAGCAAATGTAAATTACAGTTTGTCGATAAATGACGCTACGTCAATCGGCATGTAGCGTGTCAACAACGTCGTGTCTACATCAAACCAACTTCAAAGCGATGCATTGAATTTGACATTGCAACGTCGATGAAACAACGTTTCGTTGGCGATAATACAGCGTTGCTTGATAAAATGTCATTTGCCCAGTGCTCGGACCCGGGCCATCGAGACTCAGTGGGATTGGAACATTAAATTCAAAACAAACGTAGAACACCCTTTCAGAGCATAAGCATGTTAAACACTCGTTCGCAAGGGCAAGATTTTACAGTAAAATCTTGTAGATTTGTAGATTGGTTCAACATGCCCAGCCCTTAGGTCTTCATTAACCCATTTGGTACCGGAAACCCCGAAAGGGGTAAGTGACAAACAGTGCAGGCCCAGATCAGACGCCACAGAATGCGGCGTCTGATCAGGGCCGACACTGTTTGCAAAAAGTTCGGCCATTTTCCAAATAAATTTTAAAGAAAACATAACCTGACACCGCTAAATGTTGAAAATGACCACTGCTATATAAAAGGAGGAAGATTCCATTAGGTTCAAAAAGGGTTATGTGCTTCTTGGATACAGGGATCAGTCAAACCATCTCAACGGTTTTCGACTGTTAGTATGTTTATTTGTCTGTCTAACAGTCCGTCCGTTCTTCTGTTAGTCAGTCATTCAGTCAGTCGGTCTGTGTGTCGTCTGTCTGTCTACTGTCAGTTTGTCAGTCAAACCCCCCCCCTCTCTCTCTCTCTGTCTCTCTCTCTCATGCAAACCGTAATGTGACAATGAAGTGAGTTGGAGTGGGTGTCGACGCCATGACGTCGGACCAACATTGACTCAAACCCCCTCTGTCAGTCCACTCATTAGTTTATTTCCACTGTCAGTATGGACATTTAAATTGCACATGTAGACGATAGATAGATATAGATAGATAGATAGATAGATAGATAGATAGATAGATAGATAGATAGATAGATAGATAGATAGATAGATAGATAAAACGAAAGTTACGTAAAAACTTATTTTGTGAATAATGGTATCTCAAGCCATTGACATGGGTCATTCACGAAAAGATTTTCGTCAATTAAAAACGGATTTAGGATAAATGGATTTCGGTAATGAAAGTAAAATATCATTCTTTCCTTCTCGAGGCATTGTTTCAATGAAAATGGGTATATTTTCTCTCAAAATGTCTGAATAGTGTTAGCATTTTAAGTTCCGCCAATACATTTGAATAGCGATGGCCGTTTCAATTGACGGCCAGTACTTTGCGCATGCGCAAGAATGACGTCATAAACGGAATTCCTAAAACCTCCTATTATCAAACTATATTACACATATTTTTAATGTTGGTTTTTGTTTGAATTGGGGTTTAACGGCACCGTCAACACTATTTAGGTCATTTTGGAGATGTTGCTACCAATTTTGTGGGGCTTTTACTCGACATTGAGATGAAATGACATCTCAAGCCCTGCCGCCCAATGAAACCAGAAGGCTCATTTGCATTGGACGATCTGACTAGCACCGCTTTGCCTGGGCAGGCTTAGTCCTTCTAAGCAGTTTACCAGTACTCGTGTGTGGTCAGATTCAGCTCTGCGTGGAAGCATCATGCAGCCCAAACTATTTCTCCAAGCCCCGATGGGCGGGGGCGAATATTGTTTTCTATAGGTTTACATTTGGTTTTACACTGGAAATGTTAATATCACACACACACAAAAAAAAAAGAACACGCATATTCTAAAATATTGAATTTTTCATTACCCAAAAATGAACATTTTCAGATGAAACATGAACATATTTTTCTAATTTCTGCTATAAACATAGATTTTGGGTAGTGGTTAGAACCACATTGACAGGGCGATTTTAACAAGTACCAACAATCTATGTTTTTTAAGCAAACAGATTTGGGTACTTGTAAAAACGGCATCGACAAGGCGGTTCTTACAAAAACCAACAATCTATGTTTTTGAGAAGAAAAAAAAATGATATAAACCCTTGTAAACCCCAGTTTTACTATATAAAAGTGGGTTGCAGGTTGTCAAAATTATATAAGCATGTTTTCGTGATGCCACACTCAATTCCAACACCGTCCCAATTACAGCATGGGTTTCCGCGATCTTTTATCGTGAATAAGGTTTTGTATTAAAAACGATAAATATGCTCAAACTTTCTGTGAAACTACCTAGCCACCTACCAAATTGATTCTTGGAAACAAAAACATTGTATTTTAGTACCTAAATGCTGCTAGGGACTGAGTTTTTAGGGACGAAGTTGAATGGGGGCCGAGTTTGCTAGGATCCGAGTTTGTTAGGGGCCGAGATGTCCATAAATCGAATAAAGGTATTAAACATTCACGTATCTGAAAAAAATTGGGATCAAAAGTAGAATATAGACTCCCCTTTAAAATTCATATAAGTTTTACATTTATAATCGAGTACTTTTCAAGATATGAACCGAAATATATGACCATGTCGCAAAATTTTCGCCCGGGAGTAGCTTTTGCGATATGACGATGTCAAGCATTTTGCAAAATATGTTCAGTCTGGGATTGCTACAAGAATATGTTTATGTATTATCAATTAAAAACATATCGAAGATTAGAAAAATACAAAAATAAAGTTATTTCATCGCTCCGTGAAGTAAGTAATTGAACCGGGAGTAGGCCAGGAGTAATTTCTGGGTTGAAATCGATGTTATTTGCGTTATTGCCTATGTCACATACATTGTATTTATTAGGGCCCCGCACTGAAAGTGTGGGTGCCCTATAGTAATCACTCTGTCCGTCCGTCCGTCTGTCTGTCCGTCCGTCTGTCCGTCTGTCCGTCCACAAATTTTTTTATCCTCCATAACTTTTTATTATTCCTGGATGGATTTAAATATTACTTGGCATCATTCTGTCCGTCCGTCTGTCTGTCTGTCTGTCTGTCCGTCTGTCCGTCCACAAATTTTTTTATCCTCCATAACTTTCTTATTCCTGGATGGATTTAAATATTACTTGGCAGAAATGTTAACCATAATGTGATGGAGTGTTGCGCGCAAGACTCAGGTCCGTACCGTCCGTCTGTCTGTCTGTCTGTCCGTCTGTCCGTCCACAAATTTTTTTATCCTCCATAACTTTCTTATTCCTGGATGGATTTAAATATTACTTGGCAGAAATGTTAACCATAATGTGATGGAGTGTTGCGCGCAAGACTCAGGTCCGTACCTCAAAGGTCAAGGTCATACTTAGAGGTTAAAGGTCAAAAAAGGGTCTTTCCTGTGTCCAATTAATAACTTTGTTATTATTCCTGGATGGATTTAAATATTACTTGGCAGAAATGTTAACCATAATGTGACGAAGTGTCACGATGGATTTAAATATTACTTGGCAGAAATGTTAACCATAATGTGACGAAGTGTCACACGCAAGACCCACAGCCGTACCTCAAAGGTCAAGGTCATACTTAGAGATAAAAGGTCAAAAAAGCGTCTTTTTTATTGTGTCCAATCTATAACTTTCTTATACCTGGATGGATTTAAATATTACTTAGCAGAAATATTAACCATAATGTGACAGTGTGTCACGCGCAAGACCCAGGTCCGTACCTCAAAGGTCAAGGTCATACTTAGAGGTGAAAGGAAAAAAAAAACGTCTTTTTTAACATCAACATTTTCCTACTCCTCTGATAGCGCTGCCGGGGCCCTAGTCAGTTTCACTGACAGCTCTAGTTAAACGTAGTCGTACTACCCTGTCAGCTAATAGCAAACGCACTGATCAGACTGCGGGGGTAATTTGTGTCGTCTATTCTACATTATATGGCCATAAAACAAATAGCGCCAAATATAAATGTTCCCGGGTCACATAATCAAACACCTGCAGGAGCAGGACGTAGGATGGGTTGGAAGGGGGGAGGGGGGGTTGGATGTGTGTTGAGACCCGATATGACAAGTAAATAAATACTTGTACTCCATGCTGAATCTCAGCTTTTCTGCTGACAAACGTTTAAGAAATTCAATGTATGAGATATAAGCAATAAGGCCGAGAATAAGGCAAATAAATGCCGATTTCAACCCAGAAATTACTCCCTGCCCATTCCCGGATAGATTATTTACTAGACGGAGCGATGAAATAATTTGATTTTTGCATTTGTCTCATCTCTGATATGTTTTTAATTGATAATACATAAAGTAATTCTTGTAGAAACCCCATGCTTAACATATTTTGCAAAATGCTTGACATCGTCAATACCACAAAAGTTACTCCCGGGCAAAAATTTTGCCACATGGTCGTATATTTCGGTTCATATCTTGAAAAGTACTTAATAATTATGTTAAAACTTATATGCATTTTAAAGAAAAGTCTATATTCTACTTTTGGTTCAAATTTCATCCAGATATGTGAATGTTTAGAACATTTATTCGATTGTCAAAATTTACTCCCGGATTTTACTCCCGGCTGCCGGCCGTTACTCCCGGGTTTTATACTGTCCCAAATAAAACAGGAAAAGCCCTGGCTGTCAATCTGTCATATTGCTTCTAGGCAGTGGGACAGATAAAGTGTTAATTACAGCGTAAAACAATGGAATTCTTATAAACTTTTGATGAATTCAAATGTAAGATAATGGGTGAAAACACCAATATGCTGCCAGGTGTAAAATTTCGCATTAAGAAAACATGCCTATACAATCAATACATTATCAATTTTTCGGGAAAATATGGAAATTTTAAGATGAAAAAGTGTGATGTTTTTTCTTATTTCTGCTCAAAACTTAGATTGCGGGGACTCGATAGAACTGCCTCGATGAGATAAAGATTTTCATTTATTTGCCCGTTTTTTTTAGCTCACCGTCACGTAGTGACGAGGTGAGCTTTTGGGATCACTTTTTGTCCGTCGTGCGTGCGTCCGTGCGTAAACAATTTCTTTAAACGACATCTCCTCCTAAACCACTGATCGGATTTTGACCAAACTTCACAGGAGTGATCCTTATGTGGTCCCCTTTCAAAGTTGTTCAAATGGTTCCGGTCCGTTGCACATCTAGGTCACAGGAGCCAAAAATAGAATTTTTTCATCAAAAACTTAAAAAATCTTCTTCTCTGAAACCACAAGGCCTAGGGCTTTGATATTTGGTATGAAGCTTCATCTAGTGGACCCCTATCAAGATTGTTCAAATTATAGTGCTGGGGCCAAAAATGCCCCCGCCCCGGGGCCCTTTGGTTTTACATAGGCTTATATAGGGAATATCTTTAAAAATCTTCTTCTCTGAAACAACTAGGCCCAGGACTTTGATATTTGGTATGAAGCTTCATCTAGTGAACCCCTACCAAGATTGTTCAAATAATAGTGCTGGGATAAAAATGCCCCCACCACAGGACCCTTTGGTTTTACATTGGCTTATATAGGGAAACTCTTTAAAAATCTTCTTTTCTGAAACCATAAGGCCCAGGTCTTTGATATTTGGTATGAAGCTTCATCTAGTGGACCCCTACCAAGATTGTTCAAATTATAGTGCTGGGGCCAAAAATGCCCCCGCCCGGGGCCTTTGGTTTTTACATAGGCTTATATAGGGAAAATCTTTAAAAATCTTCTTCTCTGAAACCACAAGGCCCAGGACTTTGATATTTGGTATGAAACTTCATCTAGTGGACCCCTACCAAGATTGTTCAAATTATAGTGCTGGGGCAAAAAATGCCCCTGTCCCAGGGCCCTTTGGTTTTACATAGGCTTATATAGGGAAAATCTTTAAAAATCTTCTTCTCTGAAACCGCAAGGCCCAGGACTTTGATATTTAGAACGAAGCTTCATCTAATGGACCTCTACCAAGATTGTTCAAATTATAGCCCTTGGGCCAAAAATGCCCCCGCCCCGGGGCCCTTTGGTTTTACATAGACTTATATAGGTAAAATCTTTAAAAATCTTCTTCTCTGAAACCACAAGGCCTAGGTCTTTTATATTTGGTATGAAGCTTCATCTAAAGGGCCCCTAACAAGATTATTCAAATTATAGTGCTGAGGCCAAAAATGTTCCTGCCCCGGGGCCCTTTGGTTTTACATAGGCTTATATAGGGAAAATATTTAAAAATCTTCTTCTCTGAAACCGCAAGGCCCAGGACTTTGATATATGGTATGAAGCTTCATCTGGTGGACCCCTACCAAGATTATTCAAATTACAGTGCTGGGGCAAAAAATGCCCCCGCCCCGGGGCCCTTTGGCTTTACATAGGCTTATATAGGGAAAATCTTTAAAAATCTTCTTCTCTGAAACCGCAAGGCCCAGGACTTTGATATTTGGTATGAAGCTTCATCTAGTGGACCCATACCAAGATTGTTCAAATAATAGCCCTTGGGCCAAAAATGCCCCCGCCCTGGGGCCCTTTGGTTTTACGTAGACTTATATAGGGAAAATCTTTAAAAATCTTCTTCTCTGAAAGCACAAGGCCTAGGTCTTTTATATTTGGTATGAAGCTTCTTCTAAAGGACCCTAACAAGATGATTCAAATTATAGTGCTGGGGCCCTTTGGTTTTACATAGGCTTATATATAGGGATAATCTTTAAAAATCTTCTTCTCTGAAACCACAAGGCCCAGGACTTTGATATTTGGTATGAAGCTTCATCTAATGGTCCTCTACCAAGAGTGTTCGAATTATAGCCCTGGGGCCAAAAATGCCCCACTCTTGGGCCCTATGGTTTTACATAGACTAATAAAGGGAAAATCTTTAAAAATCTTCTTCTCTGAAACCACAAGGCCTGTGTCTTCTATATTTGGTATGAAGCTGCAACTAGTGGACCTCTATCAAGATTATTCCCCGCTCCGGGGCCCTTTGGTTTTACATAGACATATATAGGGAAATCTTTAAAAATCTTCTCTGAAACTGCAAGGCCAAGGCCTTTGATATTTAGTGTGGTGCTTTATCTAGTGGACCTCTACCAAGATTGTTCAAATTATAGCCAAGGGGCCACAAATGCCCCCACCCCGGGGCCCTTTGGTTTTACATAGATTTATATAGCCTGGGGGCCATTTGGTTTTGCATAGGCTTATGTTGGGAATATCTATTTTAAAAAAATCTTCTTCTCTGAAACCGCAAGGCCCAGGTCTTTGATATTTGATGTGTAGCTTCATCTAGTGGACCTTTGCCAAGATTGTTCAAACTATAGCCTTTGTTGATGTTTGGTATGAAGCTTCACCTTTAAGACCTCCCTCAACATTATGCACATTAAAGCCCTGGGGCCAATAATGGCCCTCTCTGGGGCCCACTTGTTACACTATGGATCAGGTGAGCCATCCAGGGCCATCATGGCCCTCTTGTGTTTTATATTAGGATCACTTTTTGTCTGTCATCCGTGCGTAAACAATTTCTTCAAATGACATCTCCTCCTAAACCACTGATCAGATTTTGACCAAACTTCACAGGAATTATCCTTAGGCGGACCCCTTTCAAAGTTGTTCAAATGGTTCTGGTCTGCTGCACATCAAGGTCACAGGGGCCAAAAATAGATTTTTTTAATGAAAACTTAAAAAATCTTCTCTGAAACCATAAGGCCCAGGTCTTTGATATATGGTACAAAGTTTCATCTAGTGGATCCCTACCAAGATTGTTCAAATTATAGTGCTGGGGCCGAAAATGCCCCCGCCCCGGGGTCCCTTGGTTTTACATGTGCTTATATAGGGAACATCTTTAAAAATCTTCTTCACTGAAACTGCAAGGCCCAGGTCTTTGCTATTTGGTATGAAGCTTCATCTAGTGGACCCATACCAAGATTGTTCAAATTGTAGTGCTTGGGCAAAAATGCCCCCGCCTTGGGCCCTTTGGTTTTACATAGGCTTATATATGGAAAATATTTAAAAATCTTCTTCTCTGAAATCAAAAGGCCCAGGATTTTGATATTTGGTATGAAGCTTCATCTAGTGGACCTCTACCAAGATTGTTCAAATTATAGCCCTGAGACAAAAAATGCCCCCGCCCCGGGGCCCTTTGGTTTTACATAGACTTATATAGGGAAAATCTTTAAAAATCTTCATCTATGAAACCACAAGGCCTAGATCTTTTTTATTGGTATGAAGCTTCATCTAGTGGACCCCTACCAAGATTGTTCAAATTATAGTGCTGGGGCCAAAAATGCCCCAACCCCAGGGCCCTTTGGTTTTACATAGGCTTATATAGGGATAATCTTTAAAAATCTTCTTCTCTGAAACTGCAAGGCCCAGAACTTTGATATTTTGTATGAAGCTTCATCTAATGGACCTCTACTAAGATTGTTCCAATTATAGCCCTGGGGCCACAAATGGCCCCGCTCAAGGGCCCTTTTGTTTTACATAGACTATAGGGGAAATCTTTAAAAATCTTCTTCTCTGAAACCACACGGCCTAGGTCTTTGATATTTGGTATGAAGCTTTATCTAAAGGACCCCTACCAAGATTGTTCAAATTATAGCCCTAGTGGACTTCTATCAGGATTGTTCAAATTAAAGCCCTGAGACCAGAGACCAAAAATGTCCCCGTTTCGAGGCCCTTTGGTTTTTACATAGGCTTAGATAGAAAAAATCTTAAAAAATCTTCTTCTCTGAAACCGCAAGGCCCAGGACTTTGATATTTGGTATGAAGCTTCATCCAATGTACCTCTACCAAGATTGTTCAAATTATAGCCCTTGGGCCAAAAATGCCCCCACTCCTGGGCTCTTAGTTTTACATAGACTTATATAGGGAAAATCTTTAAAAAATCTTCTTCTCTGAAACCACAAGGCCTAGGTCTTTGATATTTGGTGTGATGCTTCATCTAAAGGACCCCTTCAAAGATTGTTCAAATTGAAGTGCTGGGGCCAAAAATGCCCCGCCCCTGGGCTCTTTGGTTTTACATAGGCTTATATAGAGATAATCTTTAACAATCTTCTTCTCTGAAACCGCAGGGCCCAAGACTTTGATATTTGGTATGAAGCTTCATCGAATGGACCTCTCCCAAGATTGTTCAAATTATAGCCCTTGGCCCGCTCCAGGGCCCTTTGGTTTTACATATAGGGAAAATCTTTAAAAAAAATCTTCTTCTCTAAAACCACAAGGCCTAGGTCTTTGATATTTGGTATGAAGCTTCATCTAAAGGACCCCTACCAAGATTGTTCAAATTATAGCCCTGAAACCAAAAATGCCCCCGCTCCAGGGCCCTTTGGTTTAACATAGACTTATATAGGGAAAATCTTGAAAAAATCTTCTTCTGTGAAATCACCAGGCCTAGGTCTTTGATATGGTGTGCAATTTCATCTAGTGGACCTCTATCAAGATTGTGCAAATTGTAGCCCTGGGGCCAAAAATGTCGCCGCCCTGCGACCCTTTGGTTTTACATAGACTTATAAATAAAGGGAAATCTTTAAAAATCTTCTTCTATGAAACTGCAAGGCCCAGGTCTTGATATTTGGTATGGAGCTTCATCTAGTGGACCTCTACCGAGATTGTTCAGATTATAGCCCTGGGGCCACAAATGCCCCCACTCTGGGGCCCTTTGGTTTTACATAGACTTACATAGCCCCGGGGCAATTTGGTTTTACATAGGCTTATGTAGGGAATATCTTTAAAAAAAACCTTCTTCTCTGAAACCGCAAGGCCCAGGTCTTTGATATTTGGTGTGTAGCTTCATCTAGTGGACCTTTGCCAAGATTGTGTTCATATTATAGCCTTTGGTGAAATTTGGTATGAAGCTTCACCTTTATAGATCTCCCTCAACATTATGCACATTGTAGCCCTGGGGTCAGTGATGGCCCTCCTCGGGGCCCACTTGTTTATCTATGGGTCAGGTGAGCGATCCAGGGCCATCATGGCCCTCTTGTGATTAATATTAGGATCACTTTTTGTCTGTCATCCGTGCGTAAACAATTTCTTCAAACAACATCTCCTCCTAAACCACTGATCTGATTTTGACCAAACTTCACAGATATGATCCTTAGGGGGTCCCCTTTCAAAGTTGTTCAAATGGTTCCGGTCCGTTGCACATATAGATCACAGGAGACAAAAATAGATTTTTTCACCGAAAACTTGAAAAATCTTCTCTGAAACTGCAAGGCCAGGTCTTTGATATTTGGTATGAAGCTTCATCTAGTGGACCACTACCAAGATTGTTCAAATAACAGTGCTGGGGCCAAAAATGCCCCAGCCCCGGGGCCCTTTGGTTTTACATGGGCTTATATAGGGAAAATCTTTAAAAATCTTCTTCTCTGAAACCACAAGGCCCAGGACTTTGATATTTAGTAAGAAGCTTCATCTAGTAGACCCCTACCAAGATTGTTCAAATTGTAATGCTGGGGCCAAAAATGCCCCCGCCCCGGGCCCTTTGGTTTTACATGGGCTTATATAGGGAAAATCTTTAATATCTTCTTCTCTGAAACTGCAAGGCCCAGGTCTTTGATATTGGGTATGAAGCTTCATCTAGTGGACCCCTACCAAGATTGTTCAGATTATAGTGCTGGGGCCAAAAATGCCCCCACCCCGGGGCCCTTTGGTTTTTCATAGGCTTATATAGGGAAAATCTTTAAAAATCTTCTTCTCTGAAACCGCAAGGCCCAGGTCTTTGATATTTGGTATCAAGCTTCATCTAGTGGACCCTTACCAAGATTTTCAAATTATAGTGCTTGGGCCAAAAATGCCCTCGCCCCGGGGCCCTTTGGTTTTACATGGGCTTATATAGGGAAAATCTTCAAAAATCTTCTTCTCTGAAACCGCAAGGCCCAGGTCTTTGATATTTAGTATGAAGCTTCATCTAGTGGACCCCTACCAAGATTGTTCAAATTATAGTGCTGGGGCCAAAAATGCCCCGCCCCGGGGCCCTTTTGGTTTTACATGGGCTTATATAGGGAAAATCTTTAAAAATCTTCTTCTCTGGAACCGCAATGCCCAGGTCTTTGATTATTGGTATGAAGCTTCATCTAGTGGACCCCTACCAAGGTTGTTCAAATTATATTGCTGGGTCCAAAAATGCCCCCGGGCCCTTTTGTTTTACATGGGCTTATATAGGGAAAATCTTGCCGGCCTCAGTGGCTCAGTCGGATGTGCGTCTGACTGGTGATCAGGAGGATGCGGGTTCGACTCCCGCTGGGGTCAGCAACATTCTTTCCTGGAGATTTATCATGAAATCTTTTCTACGGTCATTCTCTCCCTTACGCTGATTCAAGAAGGACAGTTGTCAGTTTCTTGCGAAAGAATGTGCACTGTACTGGTTAACCGCTTAGGTATAAGCCTGCCCAAGAAAGTGTTGATAGGTAAACTGACCGGCTCAAAAATGACCTAAATAGTGTTGACTGGGCCATAAAACTCCAATACAAACAAAATAGGGGGAATCTTTAAAAATCTTCTTCTCTGAAACTGCAAGGCCCAGGTCTTTGCTATTTGGTATGAAGCTTCATCTAGTGGACCCCTACCAAGAATGTTTAAATTATAGTGCTGGGGCCAAAAATGCCCCCGCCCCCTGGGCCCTTTGGTTTTACATAGACTTATACGAGTATAGGGAAAATCTTTAAAAATCTTCTTCTATGAAACCACAAGGCCTAGGTCTTTGATATTTGGTGTGAAATTTCATCTAGTGGACCTCTATAAAGATTGTTCAAATTATAGCCCTGGGGCCAAAAAATGCCCCCGGCTCCAGACCCTTGGGTTTTACATAGACTTATATAGGGATATCTTTAAAACTGCAAGGCCATGTCTTTGATATTTGGTATGGAGCTTCATCTAGTCGACCTCTACCAAGCTTGTTCACATTTTAGCCCTCGGGCCACAAATGCCCCTGCCCGGGGCCCTTTGGTTTTACATAGACTTATATAGAGATAATCTTTGAAAAACTTCTTTTCTGAAACAGCAATGCCCAGGTATGTGATATTTGGTGTGAAGCTTCATCTAGTGTACCTTTATCAAGATTGTTTAAATTATAGCCCTGAGGCCAAAACTGCCCCCGCCCTGGGGCCATTTGGTTTTACATAGGCTTATGTAGGGAATATGTTTAAAAAAATCTTCTTCTCTGAAACCGCAAGGCTCAGGTCTTTGATATTTGGTGTGTAGCTTCATCTAGTGGAACTTTGCCAAGATTGTTCAAATTATTGCCTTTGTTGACATTTGGTATGAAGCTTCATCTTTTTAGACCTCCCTCAACATTATGCACATTATAACCCTAGGGTGAATAATGGCCCTCCCCGGGGCCCACTTGTTACTCTATGGATCAGGTGAGCGATCCAGGGCCATCATGGCCCTCTTGTTTTAACTTTTAATCATTTTGTGCATAAAGTACAGGCGGTTATATCTAGTACAAACAATCTTTGTTTTGAGGCGGTCCTATTGAGTACCCACAATCTAAGTTTTGAGCAGGAAGAAGAAAAATAATGTTTACCCCTGTAAGCCCCAGTTTTACTATATAAAAGTGGGGTTTCAGGGGGTCAAAATCGCATAGGCCTCCTTTTTATGATGCCAAATCCCAAGTGTTATTTTTTAGTTAACTGCTCTTAAAGATATATTGTACATACGACCTAATAGGGTCATCTCTCTAAGTATGCCATGGCCTATATCTCTCTCTCTCTCTGTCTCTCTCTCTCTTAACGTACCAACACTTAGCGAGTGCAGGTAAATGTAAATTACAGTTTGTCGTTATATAACTTCACTAAAGACATGTAACATGTCAACAACGTCGTGTCTACAGCAAACCAACATCAAACCGATACACTGAATTTGACTTTGCAACGTCGTCAGAACATTGCGTTGGCGATGATACAGCGTTTCTTAATAGGATGTCATTTGCCCAGTGCTCGGACCCATCAAGACTCAGTGGGATTGGAACATTAAATTCAAAACAAACATAGAGTACCCTTTCAGTGCATGAGAATGAAACACCTTCGCAAGTGCAAGATTTTACAGTAAAATCTGGTAGATTTGTAGATTTGTTAAACCTGCCCAGCCCTTACATTAACCCATTTGGTACGAGAAACCCCAAAACAGGTACCCTGGCAAACAGTGCAGCCCAGATCAGACGCCGCAGAACGCGGAGTGTGATCAGGGCCTACACTGTTTGCAAAATGTTAAGCCAATTTCCAAACAAATTTTTAAGAAAACAAAACCTGACACCCCTAAATTATGAAATGGACTCCTGCTATATATAAGGAGGAAGATTACATTTGGTACAAAAATGGTTAATGGCTTATTACAGAGCTCTCAGAAACGCAGGATTCTGCGTATTTTACGCCAACTGTTTGACTTTGAACAATAGTGTCGGGGAACTGTCTTCAAATGTGTCGGGGAACTGTCTCCAAACACCATGTCGGGGGAACTGTCTTGTCGGGGAACTGTCTCGATTCCGTCTGAAAGCCCCAAGACACCACAAAGCACCCCAAGATACCCCAATACACCTTTATTATTACACATTTATTATTATTTTATATAAAAAATATATTAGACCCATACGTATCACTCATTCACACACACACCGGCCCCGCTAGCTCAGCTGGAAGTGTCCGCTCCGGGGAACGAGCGGTCACGGGTTCGATCCCTGGCCGTGACATATCAAAGTCGTTAAAAATGGTACTAGCTGCTTCTCGCTTGGCACTCAGATTTACGGGGTAGAGCTAGGACTGGTCGACCCAGTGTCAGGATAATGTGACTGGGTGTGGTATCATGTAATGTGTCTTGGACATGATACTTCAGTGAGACAGCACTACAAAAGTGAGCATTGCGCTCCCTGTTGCACCCAGACACCGTCGTGATGGACTGAAAAATTGTTGAAAGCGACGTTAAACATGAATTCACACACACACACACACTCATTCACACACAATCTCTTGTCACCCCCACTCACACACACACACACACACACACACACACACACACACACACACACACACACACACACACACACACACACACACACACACACACACACACACACACACACACACACACACACACACACACACACACACACACACACAACTCCTTGTCTCCATGAGTTATTGATAGTTAAACTGAGCCTGTTCATCTTCCGATGTGCTAGGAGTGATCCATGATGTCAAGCAGATCAACCCTTGTGCAATAAGGATTCAGGTGAGCGATCTAGGGTCATCATGACACTCTTGTTTCATTTTTATTCTATTTTTAGATGGAAAATTCTGTTAGCAAATAGTGCAATGGGTTAAAAGATACTTTGTTTGTCACAATAAAAGCTATACAGAACTTATGTTTGCGATGTTAAATAAGCTTCTTTATCTTTTTTAGACTTGTCCTCTTCTGTTGCGGGTATTTTACAACACCGGGCGTCACAATAATCTACAAGAGTTTCAGAGAGGAAACTTCCCTACCAATGAACTACAGATATACACATGGTTTGAAGTTTTACTTTATAGTTTCTGTTACACAGATTGTGTTCTCATTAACCCTTATCCTGCTCAATTTCTGACTTTGATCCAATCAAATTACTTCGAGTAATTTATTCCTATAAATTCACAAACTGAAGATTCAGAAGCCATCCAATCTTGATCTACACTGTTTGCAAAATTAGGGGTTGTTGTGATCAGCGGTATAGGGATTATGAATCAAAATTACTGTTTTTAGCTCCCCAGAGCTAAAGGCTCAGAGGGAGCTTATAGGATAGGCAGTTGTCCGCCATTGTCGTCTGATGTCATATATTGTGACTTCAACACTTCCACACGACATCTCCTCTGAAGCCACTGGACCGATTCAGCCCAAATTTCATCTGTAGCATCCTTGGGCTGGGGGATTGAAAGTTTGTATTTTTAATGAAAATCAGCTCATTAGTTTGGTTGCTATGGCAACTTTGAGTTTCTGTAGACTTATAATGGGTAAAGAAGAAAATGGCATTTACTGTAAAGCCTTTGGAGATATTTTGACAATTTTTTTATAGAAATGTTCCTTCAGTAAATTTCTTTCAGCCATATGCTTTTATGCCAACCTTGGGCTCCCCCATGGTGAGCCGGGGCCATGCTCCATCCCCTCCATTTCATAAAAGGCCATATATCTTAGAAACCATTCAGATCCCCACCCCAAAACATATATATTCTTGCTCCTTGCGATAAGACGCATTCAGTGACACAAACCTGGAGGTCCCCTGTGTGGACCTGGGCCATACCCCACCCCCTCCACTTCGTAAAAGGCCCATTATCTCAGAAACCATTCAGATCCTTACCCCAAAATCATATATATTCTTGTTCCTTACAATAAATAGCATATACATTCATGTTCCTTATGATAAGATGCATTCAGTGACGTCAACATGGGGGGCCCCTTGGTGCCCCAGGTCATGTCCCACCCCCTCCACTTCATAAAAACCCATACATCTCGGAAACTGTTAAGATCTCCACCCCTAAACCATATATTTTCCTGTTCCTTGTAGTAAGACTCATTCAGTCGCACCAGCGTGGGGTCACTTTGTGCTGGGGTAGAAACTGTTCAGATCCTCGCCCAGCTTGCCCTGAAACCATATTATATTCTTGGTCCTTATGGTAAGACACATTCAGTGACAACAATCTTGGGCTTTACTGATGTTCAGCCGGTAAGCGGGACCATGACCCAACCCCTCCACTGCCAAAAAGGCCTTATATCACAGGAACCATACAGATCGCCACTCCTGAACCATATTCTTGTTCCTTATGATATGGCGCATTCAGTGATACCAACCAGGACTCCATTGGGTCAATCCCCACCCCCCCCCCCCCCCCCCCTTCATAAAATGCCAAATATTTCAGTTACAGAGTCAACATGGGTGCTCATTTGGGTATGGGGGCTAGTTTGGGAGACTTTTTAATAGATTAAAATCATATCATGTTAAAACACATGGCTGCCAGTAGGCAGTGCCCACCTGAGCTCTGGTGAGCATAGAAGCCCATGGCCCAGGGGAACCCGCAAATCCAAAATGGCGTCCTGTTTTGACATTTTATCAATCACATGTTTTCAGACGCAGATTTTCAGCAGTTCTCGAATGTAAGTTAATTGGTAGACACAGTCCCCTTTGTTTGTTCTGTCACTGAGTAATTCTGAACCTACTTTAATTGTGAAATACGTCCGATAGCATTACTGACAGCCATTAGTGTGGATTGATAAACGGTTCTCACCAAACTATCACCGCGACTTGTAGTGGCATCTCGGCAAACTACCGCGACTTATATCTCGCTCCGACCACATCGCGGTTTTCGGGCTATGGCCCCCCACTACCGCGATATATTGGAGCTATACTGTAGTGGTGGAGTGTTATACCCTGCCACACAATAGTGGTGGAGTGTTATACTCTGCCACACAAAAGTGGTGGAGTGTTATACCCTGCCACACAATAGTGGTGGAGTGTTATACATGTACCTCCTAGTGTCTGTTCAACAGCACTTTATCTATCTCTATCTTCTGATACTGCGTCGGCCACATTTGACCATTACCGCAGGTGTGTATTACATACACTCCAGATTTTGCAGGATGAAAGCCTACACAGTAATCATGTAATTACGGTAGGGATCTTTAACCTGCATAGGGGATGGGTCTCCCTGCACAGGGGGCTTCCAGTTAACGTCCAGATCCGAAGGACGGTGCACTTTATGACATTCATCCCTGCAAATGATGCCAATGGAGCGTGTATGGACACCAAAATTTAATCGCCGCTGCCGGGGATGGAACCCGGGACCTCTAGCATCTGAGGCAAGTGCACTAACCACTGAGCTATCACGCTGTTATTCCTTTCCGCTTCTTAAAAGGCCCAATATCTCTGAAACCTTACAGATCCCCACCCCTAAACCATATAAATTCTTGTATATGGAATACACAGATGTCACGGGTAGCAGCATATTGTGGAAAAGCAGCAGTAATTTGGCCATTGATACATGCATATGTGAAAAATGTTGTTTTTTTTGTTTGTTTTTTTTGTCCCTAGCTCTTATACTAAATGGAATAACTTGATGGAATTTTATTTTATACTCTGCAGTGAAATGCATATCTGAAACAAATAAAAATGATATTTTCGCACTATGAAAAATAACATAACCATGTTATTTTCACAGTAGCAGCTCGGCCAGTTGTGATGTCATAGCCAGGTCAAAATTGTAACATACGATATTATTGATCAATTACCGTAAATATCTGTTTAAAATTTTAAATAAAAGGAAAATTTACTTTTTCGACAGATAGCAAAAATATTTCATCTCATGTGTTGACCATCCGATTTTCACTAGTGCTTCGCACTCATAAAAATTTGGATGTTTTCAACACACTCAATGAAATATTTTTGGCATCCACCTCAAAAAAGTAAATATCCTCTAATTATAGAACACAATTAAAGGTAGCATCATGTGGTGATAAACTGACACTTAGACCTTTCTAGTTCTTCAGTTATCTGCCATGGTTTTTGGTTTGTAGCTCCTTGTCTATATGGAATAGGTGGGTGAAACCGCAGACATCGAGCATGAAAGCTACCATATAAGGGCTAAAGACTGCTACTCTGAACTGTGATGTGTCTGGAAATTTTCTTTTTGTTCTATATTTCTATGCTATACAATAATTAGACATAGCGTCAGAAAAGGCCATTATTTCTCCCGAAAACTACTGATGTTTTTCTTATTTCTGCAGAAAAGCATACATGTACGAGGTGCAGTCGAAAAGTTCCAGGACTGCCTTTGTAACTGTATTATTATTGGTAGTAGAATAATAAGAAAAGGATTAGTATAAAAACAAATCTTTTTTCTACATTACAGTATTAACGTTTTATCACAATCATTCACATAAAACAGCACCGTTTATATTGCAAATAACAGTACGCACGCCGAACGGAGCACTTATGACGTCAATGACGTTATCTCTGGAAATGATGTCGGGACTGATGCTTGTAAATGTCAGTCATTCTTTTTCAAAGTGCGTACAACTGATCTGAGGGCAAATTTTATTTCCTCTTCCGAATCAAATCTACGACCTCGTAAGTCTGCCTTTAACCTTGGAAATACACAAAAGTCCATAGGGGCAAGGTTGGGACTATAGGGCAGATGTTGCAGTCTTTCATATCCCAGGAAGTCTATTGTCAGTAAAGTATCTGCGGCTCGATATGCTGGGGCGTTGTCTTGATGGAATATCAGATTCTCAATCTCGAGGTCCGGACGTTTTTTTTCTCAAGGCATGTGTGAGATGCCTCTGCACGTCCTAAAATGGCAATGAAAGGAAATGTTTACTTTCAAATGAACGGTAAAATAAAAATGATTGATTGATAATACATAGACTTCGAACATATCTTACAAGCATAGTTTTATGGCTTAAGATATAAGATATCAAAAGAATGTGTAACAGGTAGCTTGCCTTTTGATAATATCCGGTCACGGTTTTGTCCCTGGGTACTGCGTGCTGAAGGAGCATGCCCTGGCTGTCCATGAAGAAAATGTACATGATCTTCTTTGATGATTTGGAGGTTCTAGCCTTCTTAGGGGGAGGGGAAGACTGCCGTTTCCACAACATGGACTCTCTCTTTGTTTCAGGGTCATAAAAGTTTATCCACGTTTCATCTACCGTAATGATACGGTTTAGGAAGGAATCGCCTTCTTTTCTCCAGCGCTGAAGAAACTTTTCAGATGCTTCAATCCTGGCTTTCTTATTTTCGATCGTCAAAAGGCGAGCAATCCATCTGGCACACACTTTATTCATTCCCAAGTCCGTTGTCAGAATTTTATGTACGGTCCCATGGCTCAATCCCACAATATCTGATATATCGTCAATTGATTTCCGTCGATCAGAAGAAATGGCGCTCTTCACTTTGTCAATGCTGCCGTAATTCTGTGGTCTACCGCTTCTATTATCGTCCTTAGTATCATCACGACCATCCCGAAAACATTTGTGCCAATCAAAAACAATCTTCCTCGAACACTTTACTCTATCATTCTGATTTAAAAATTTCCAAGTGTCTGTTGGTGTCATTCCAGCCCTCGCACAGAATTTAATGACTGCGCGCTGTTCCGTTCGATTGATTGACGTCGACGTTACCGCGTCGCAGATTTTGTCCATTGCTGAATAATTTGCGCATAAATCCGTTAATTCTTATGCGATGACGTTGTTTTTTTAGCTCACCTGAGCCGAAGGCTCATGTGAGGTATTAGTATACCACGAGCCGGCGTCCGTCGTCCGTCGTCGTCCACACTTTCAAAGAAGTATATCTCCGGAACCAGTGGGCCAATCTTGATCAAATTTCATGTGAAGCATTATCAGGTAGGGGGAAAGGCTGCATACTGTTTTCGGGCAGATCGGATTGGAACTCTGGTTGCCACGGCAACAAATAGCTCCCATAGACTTAACATAGGAAAAAGTTTGTCATCACTCTAGCTCCGTCAACTTTTTTTCTGATCGACTTCATTCTTGCAGATAACGAGGACAGGCATAAAATCTCGATCAAGTTCGATTTTGGGCTGAATCGGATTATTCACTCAGGAGTTACGTGCCCTTGAGCGTTCTTAACATAGGAAAAAGCTTGTCATCACTCTAGCTCCGTTAATTTTTTTCTGATCGACTTCATTCTTGCAGATAACGAGGACAGGCATGAAATCTCGATCAAGTTCGATTTTGGGCTGAATCGGATTATTCACTCAGGAGTTACGTGCCCTTGAGCGTTGAAAAAATTGCCTATTGACTTAACATGGGGAGAATGTTGTCATCACCGTAGCTGCTTCAATTATTTTCAGATTGGCTTTATTCTTGCAGATAACCAGCACAGCCATGAAATCTCGGTCAAGTTCGATAACTGGCAGAATCGGATCATTCACTTAGGAGTTACCTGCCCTTGTGTGTTTTTGCATTAGGGTTAATGGGAATTTAAAAAATGTATATCTTAAAGACTACTTGGCCAACTTTGATCAAATTTCATGTGTCACATTATTGGGCAAGGGGAAAGGCTTCATTAGGTTTTCAGGCAGATCTGAGTGGAACTCTGGTTGCCATGGCAACATCTAGCTCCCATAGACTTCACATAGGAAAAAGCTTGTCATCACTCTAGCTCCGTCAATTTTTTTCTGATCGACTTCATTCTTGCAGATAACCAGTACAGGCATAAAATCTAGGTCAAGTTCGATTTTGGGCCGAATCGGATTATTTGCCTTGGAGTTACCTGCCCTTGAGCATAAAAAAATACGTTGTGACCACGATAGCAACTTTATTTTTATTCAGATCAGCTTCAAACTTGTCGGCTTCATTCTTGCAGATAATAAGGACAGGCATAAAATCTCGGTTAAGTTCGATTTTGGGCAGAATCGGAATATTGACCTCGAAGTTACATGACCTTGAGCGACAAAAAATTTGCCCATAGACTTAACATAGGGAAAATGTTGTGACTACGATAGCGACTTGAATTTTTTTCAGATCAGCTTCAAACTTGCAGGTAACGAGGACAGACATAAAATCACGGTTAAGTTCGATTTTGGGCCGAATCAGATTATTTGCCTTGGAGTTACCTGCCCTTGAGCATGAAAAAATACGTTGTGACCACGATAGCAACTTTATTTTTATTCAGATCAGCTTCAAACTTGCAGGTAACGAGGACAGGCATAAAATCCCGGTTAAGTTCGATTTTGGGCCGAATTGGAATATTGACCTCGGAGTTACGTGACCTTGAGCGACAAAAAATTTGCCCATAGACTTAACATAGGGAAAATGTTGTGACTACGATAGCCACTTGAATTTTTTTCAGATCAGCTTCAAACTTGCAGGTAACGAGGACAGACATAAAATCTCGGTTAAGTTAGATTTTGGGCCGAATCGGATTATTTGCCTTGGAGTTACCTGCCCTTGAGCATAAAAAAATACGTTGTGACCACGATAGCAACTTTATTTTTATTCAGATCAGCTTCAAACTTGCAGGTAACGTGTACAGGCATAAAATCTCAGTTAAGTTGGAATCGGAATATTGACCTCGGAGTTACATGACCTTGAGCGACAAAAAATTTGCCCATAGACTTAACATAGGGAAAATGTTGTGACAACGATAGCGACTTGAATTTTTTTCAGATCAGCTTCAAACTTGCAGGTAACGAGGACAGACATAAAATCTCGGTTAAGTTCGATTTTGGGCCGAATCGGATTATTTGCCTTGGAGTTACCTGCCCTTGAGCATAAAAAAATACGTTGTGACCACGATAGCAACTTTATTTTTATTCAGATCAGCTTCAAACTTGCAGGTAACGAGGACAGGCATAAAATCTCGGTTAAGTTCGATTTTGGGCCGAATCGGAATATTGACCTCGGAGTTACGTGACCTTGAGAGACAAAAAAATTTGCCCATAGACTTAACGTAGGGAAAATGTTGTGACAGAAATAGCGACTTGAATTTTTAGCTCACCTGAGCCAAAGGCTCCAGTGAGCTGATAGTATACCAAGGCTCCGGAGTCCGTCGTCCGTCCATCCGTCGTCCACACTTTCAATGCAGCATATCTCAGAAGGCAGTCGACCAATCTTGTTTAAATTTTATGTGTAGCACCATTGGGCAAAGGGAAAGGCTGCATTAGGTTTTGGAGCTAGTCTGGTTCATTTGTTCCTTCATTCTTCTTTCTCTCCATATAGAGATAATAGACCAATGTTAAATTTTTAATCAAAGATTTCTCAGGAACTATAAAAGCTAGAAGCATCAAATTTGGTATTCAATAGAATAATGATGACTTATTTTGTGTAAGAGACATTGGGCTTTCTCAGCTTATTTGTTCATTTGTTCTTTAATTCTTCTTTCTCTCCATTTTGACCAATGTTAAATTTTCGTCAAAGATTTCTCAGGAACTATAGAAGCTAGAAGTCTCAAACTTGGAATGCAATGTAATAATGATGACTTATATCCTGTAAGGGTCAATGGGCTGGATTCTATTAGCAGATTTAGTAGTCAAGTCTGTGAATTGTTAAAACTTAAGTTCCTCAGGTGAGCGGTTTAGGCTCATTGAGCCTCTTGTTTTAAGTTGTTACGAAATGGCGTTGTCGTGGCGTCATATGAAATTTCACGACGAAATAGCGCCAAATAATGAAAGAAATGGCGCTAAGAACAGGGGGTAAAACTCAGACTTGTCAACTAATTTGAAGTGCTCCGTAACGGTGTTAATAAGTAATGATAAATGATTTGTTAAAAAGAAATAATGGCACAATGTCAATAAAATGTTATGAAGTTTCAGCAATGAAATCAAAATATTTGCATGGCTAGTGTCAACATGGTCGGACGTCAGAAAAGTGTGATAGATGACCAGTCCGGGAACTTTTTGACTGCATCTTGTATGTTGTGGATACTCATTAGAAGTGCCTCAGTGAGGCACTTCTATTGAATACCCACAACATACATTTTCGTGCAGAAATGAGAAAAATAATATTTGGATACCCCCTCTTATCTGGGGCTACGTTAGAATACTAAAGGCTGGATATTGTGAACTAGGACCATTACTGTGTTCATTTAACCTTTAACCTGCTGAATATTCAATTAAGCCACACTCATTTCTGACTTTGAACCAATCAGATTACCTGATGCAGCTTATTTCTACATATTCATAAACTGAATGTCAAACTGTGTAGATCCTGATCAGATGGCTTCTTCAGAAGCCATCTGATCTGGATCTACACTGTTTAAAAAGATAGGGCTTGTCTCCTACAGCAGGGTAAAGGTTAAATTCTGG
Source organism: Lucinisca nassula (assembly GCA_963580285.1). Classification (NCBI taxonomy): domain Eukaryota; kingdom Metazoa; phylum Mollusca; class Bivalvia; order Lucinida; family Lucinidae; genus Lucinisca; species Lucinisca nassula. The sequence continues at coordinate 177,661,557 of OY757013.1, forward strand.
AGTTATCACCCTTGATGTATCTGAAAAAATAGTTTATTCTGCCTGTTGTTTCTGTACCAACTGAAATAATCTACTTTGAATACTTGGAACTATATATAGAGGATATTACATGAGTGTTCATGTATTATTGAATTTATTAAACGAGTTTAGGAAAAGGGATAAAATCCGAGGCTCTGTCGAGCATTTTATTGCTTTTCTTCAACAAGATTAATAAATTCAGTAATACATGAGCACGAATGTAAGATTCTATTTATCATATGACATTTAAAACGCATTTATTATACCCCCGGCATACGAAGTATGCAATCTGGGTATATAGTTTTTATCTTTTCCGTCTGTCTGTCTGTCTGTGTGTCCGTAAACAATTATTTTGTGTCAAAGATATCTCAGGAACTGCTTCACATAGAAACTTGAAATTTTGACATTTAAAACACATTTATTATACCCCCGGCATACGAAGTTACATGTATTGTGGGAAAGAAAATAAGGGCCAAGGGGTCAGGCCTTTTAGAGTTATTTCCCTTTGTAGTTCTTGCTGTTTAATATATTAGTGTATATTTTTATTTTGTGTCAAAGATTTCTCAATAACTACTGTACATAGAAACTTGAAATTTTGCAAACATGATCAGTATGACTAGTTGTATTGTGGGAAAGAAAATATGGGCCAAGGGGTCAGTCCTTTTAGAGTTATTTCCCTTTGTAGTTCTTGTTTCAGCCGAGGTGATGGCACTGGCGGGGGGTATACGTGCCCCACTGGGCACTTTTGTCTAGTTCACGATTGTTGAATGAAAATGGCAATATTCCACCATTAATAAACGCAATCTTGTTAAGAATGTCGTGTACATGTAACGTTACAGGGCGTATCTAACTAATTTGCATATTTAATCCACTAGTGGATTATCAGATTTAATACATGGCGTTATTACATTCTCAGACATGACGTCATATGATAAACATATTATTACAACAGTAACTTTATATGCCCTATTGTATCATGTTAAGTAGATGTTGCCAGATGAAATTGTCATGCAAGACACAGAGCATTGAGTGTGATGCATGAAGTCTGGGAACATCCATGAAACATGAAACTGTATGGCAGATATAGGTACTATAATAGTGACAATAGGTTTATTGTGTACCATTTTCTTTCAGTAATTTTTCACATGTAAATAAGCAGGAAAATATGACATTGCATCCTGTGTGCAAGTAAGGTCATCATATTTGGTGTGACAATACACATCACTGCATTCTATTGTCACAGGAATGTCTGACCTCACAGACAGGTAGCCTCATTTCATAGGGCAGAAAACTCGAGTAAGGTGATACAGGATTCTGAATCCTGCATCTTTACATTGGAAAACTGATGGTAGTCAGTAGTATTTTAGCTCACCAGAGCCTAAGGTTCTCAGGGAGCTTATAGTATAGGCTGTGGTCGGCTGCGTCGTCGTCAACATTTTTAGCTCACCTGTCATGTAATGACGAGGTGAGCTTTTGGGATCACTTTACATGCGTCGTGCGTCCATCCGTGCGTGCGTCCATGCGTCCGTAAACAATTTCTTCAAACAACATCTCCTAAACCAGTGATCAGATTTTGACCAAACTTCACAGGAATGATCCTTAGGCGGTCCCCTTTCAAAGTTGTTCAAATGATTCCGGTCTGTTGCACATCTGGGTCACAGGAGCCAAAAATAGATTTTTTTCACTGAAAATTTAAAAAATCTTCCTCTCTGAAACCACAAGGCCCAGGTATTTTATATTTGGTATGAAGCTTCATCTAGTGGACCCCTACCAAGATTGTTCAAATTATAGTGCTGGGGCCAAAAATGCCCCCACCCGGGGCCCTTTGGTTTTACATGGATTTATATAGGGAAAAGCTTTAAAAATCTTCTTCTCTGGAACCGCAAGGCCCAGGTTTTTGATATTTGGTATGAAGCATCTAGTGGACCACTACCAAGATTGTTCAAATTATAGTGTTGGGGCCAAAAATACCCCCGCCCGCGGCCCTTTGGTTTTACATGGGTTAATGTAGGGAAAATCCTTGAAAATCTTCTTCTCTGGAACCGCAAGGCCCAGGTCTTTGATAATTGGTATGAAGCTTCTTCTAGTGGACCCCTACCAAGATTGTTCAAATTATAGTGCTGGGGCCAAAAATTCCACTGCCCCGGGGCCCTTTGGTTTTACATAGGCTTATATAGGGAAAAATCTATAAAAATCTTCTTCTCTGAAACCGTAATAGTTGGCCATCCAATCCCATAAAAGATTGATATTTTTACTTTTGATGGCAAAACTGAGTAGAGTATGGCACCCATGCTAAATGTAATCCTTGATGTGTGTCAACAATCATAGGGGTGGATGCCACGTCTGGAAATGCGTCTGAGGCACAGAAGTAGGTCAAAGGTCAAATGAGTTCAAAATAAACATGAAACTACTTATAACTCTCTTTTAACACATATTTGGGGAAAATGTTTGCTTAAAATTACCATAAACTATTCAGGTGCAGTGAACAATGGAAAATCATTATAAATGTACCCTCAAAGTATGTCAGTCTTATAGGTCAGGGGTCATTTAAGTGCAAAGCACATTTTGTTATATTTAGCATAAGGATGTGTTGCTGACCAGTATTTATTATACCCCCGCCATGCGAAGTATGCTATGGGGGAATATAGTTTTTGTTCTGCCATTCGTCCGTCCTTCCGTCTGTCCGTGCATCCGTCCTTCCATCCGTCCGTTAACGTTTTGGTTAAAGTTTTGCGTTAAAGTTTCTAAGATATTGTATCTTCTGAACCCTTTGATAGATTTAGTTGATACTTACACTGTAGTTACATACTGATCTGAAGATTTCATTGATGCATGTCCCACCACCCAGGGTGACCTTGAGGTCAACGTCACAGACTTAGAAATATTACTTTTGTTTAAAGTTTTATGACAGAGTTTATAGATGCCTGTATGTTCTAAACTCTAAGGCAAATTCAGTTGATACTTGCATCAATGTTGCATACCAGTCCAAAGATTTTGTGATGCATGTCCCTTCTCCCACCCACTGTGACCTTGACCTCAAGGTCACAGACTTAGACATTTACATTTGGTTAAAATTTTATGACAAACTTTATAGATGCCTGTATGTTCTAAACTCTAAAACAAATTCAAATGATATTTGCATCGATGTTGTATACCAGTCCAAAGATTTCATTGATGCATACCCCACCTGCTTCAGTAACATCGATGCCCCCACCGCTTCAGTAACTTTGATGCCCTCACGCTCTTGGTCCAGTTAGAAATTTTATGTTTGGTTTAGCTTTTACAAACACATTTTTAAATTCTTATAGCTTCTTGATTTCTTCATACAAGCTAGAAAGATAAATCAGAGGGTGGCGCTGGCCGGGGGTATACATGAGCCACTGGTAGCTTTCTCTAGTTATCAAAATAGTAAAAAAATACATTTGTAACGTGTATTTGATTAGAAAACCTGCTTGTTTACATGGATATGGGTTAAATGGAATAAAAAGGGATACTAATGTTACAGACTTGAATCATTGATGATCCCCGATATTGATATAGCACTGGATTCTTTCTTTGTGACTTTGTTTCTGTTATGGGTCTGAAACATTGCCTTTGCGCAACTACGGTAAGTCAAATCGCGTCTTCCGTTGAGCTAGCCTGTCCGACAACAGATTTTATTAGTCAGTACCCACCAGCTGACTGACCCGGGTTGCCAGGCCGTTTTTTATCACAACATAGACAGAATACTACACTGTGCCATTTCTAAAACAGAAAAGGCGATATAAAATGGTTTTACAAGCGTTAAATATTTTCAACTAAAATGTTACTCTATTATGAGCAGGACCGATTTTAACACTTTCTTTGTGTAAGACAATTAAACATCAAACTTTAACCTTATCCCCTTAATTAAAATGTCGTATCTTGGATAACTGGCAATAATAGATAAACCAATTAACAACACATAAAAACATCCTTTATGTTTGACTAAGCAGGTGCAAAAAAGCTTGATAGTTTACATTTGATGACAAAATTGACTAGAGTATTGCACCCATGCTAAATGTAATCCTTGATGTGTGCCAAAAATCATAGGGGTAAGTGCCACGTCTGGAAATGCTCTTGAGGCCAAGAAGAAGGTCAAAGGTCAAATGAGTGCAAAATAAACACGAAACTACTCATTGTAGAAGTAAAACAAAGATCAGGAATCGATACAAATAACTTACTCCACCCATCAAAGACACCAAAGAGAGGAAACACAAACATGAAGCGACCAGACCATAGTGGAAATCTAAACAAAGGAAGGCCATAGGACAGTTACTTTCCCACAATATGGCCAAATGGCCATCCAAAATAAAAAGACACAAGTGATACACACAGTAAGTAACAAACAACAACATAAATAAACCGCCACAGAAGAAACGCCTTGGAACGGTCAGTGGAAAGAATTCCACTGGGGGGCTTAAATCGATTTTACATGGCCATAATCCTCGCCCTTACCTCTGTCATAACTCTCTTTTAACATATATTTGGGGAAATTGCTTGCATAAAATCACCATAAAACTATCCAGGTGCAGTGAACGATGGAAAATTATTTTTAATGTACCCTCTAAGTATGTCAGTCTTATAGGTCAGGGGTTATTTAAGTACAAAACTCGTAAAAAAAATGGATGTTTTCTAATCAAATTTGGTCATATTTAACACAAGGGTGTGTTGATGACAAGTATTTACTATCAAAAATACATTTGTTACGTGTATTTGATTGAAGTGAAGGCAATGATTAGGAATCAATACAATTAACCCACAGCTCCAATCAAGGGCACCAAAGGGAAAGAAACACAAAAAATAAAATGACTAGACCCTAATGAACACATCAATAGCGGAAAGACAAAAGGACAGTTACTTTTCCACAAAATGGCCAATTGGCTATCCCAAACAAAATAATATAAGCGATTCACATATTCAAAGACAAACCATACCAAAAGTAAACCGAGACAGAAGAACGGCCTTGGAACGGTCAGTGAAGCAAATTCTGCTGGGCGTGTGTGTGTGGGGGGTGGGGTCTTAAATTGATTTTATGCAGCTGCAATCCTCGCCCTTACTTCCGTCGCGAGTTAGACAAATCATTTGTTCAGTCCGCATGAAATAAAAATAAAAAAAGCCTCCTAACTCATCAGTGCAACATCTCACAGAACACAAAAATCAAAACAACCACAGAGATGAAACAACGGTGAGGTCAGCAAGAAACCACTAAAATGCTGGAGCAAAAGAAAACCAAAAGTTGTACTCCGATGGAACCTACCAGAGACAGAGCATCAGGCACCAACCAATATTACATACAACTAAATTCTCTCTAATTCTCAGCAAGCCATTACGCTGGGACCGTCGTGGAATCTAAGGCCTGACCCTCCGGCGTGCAACTAAAGAGGGAAGCAAAGTTGTCAACTGTGCTTGGGTTAACTACCATGCATGCAGTCTGTCGTATAACCTTTATGTTGTACCCAATTTTATTTTATATCGAAGAATAATTTTACGAAATTGGGTGCTGAAGTCATTGAATTATATATATATATTTCTGAATTTATATACTAAATCACCATAAATTTCGGGTTCCGATAGACCTTTTAAGTCAAACATTGGATTTTGGAATTAAATCGGAATGACGTCTTCAAAATTTTGAAAAGGCTTTGCGTAGTTTATGATACCGATAGCCCTGATTAGGAAGTTTAGCAGTTAACAATTTATATCGAGTGTTGAAGTCAGTTACATGACTAGACACTCTGTCAAATCAAATTAATTGCGAAATATAAACGCCATAGGATGCCGCACGAGGAACATCACCATCCAACAAAGGAAAATTTACAATCTCTAAGTCAAAATCATCGCGTTTATCATAAATTTTCCAGGAAACAAACCCATCTACAGTTGACAGACGTAAATCTAAAAACGGGGCCTCGGTATCAGAAGAATTTGCTTTATTTAACTGAAGTTATGGGGGTAAATCTGACTGATCAAACCATCGAAATAGGTATTGTTAATATTTAATAAACCACCCAAATATCTAGAAGTCGAGATATGAAGTTAAAATGGCTTGTTTTTTATATATGACTATGTCTATCATTTCAGTTTATGCGGAAGAAAGCTCGTATCTGTGATATCGGAGAAACCCCTATTTGGTTTGACGTGTTGAAGTAAAATCATTAAATCATATGGGCGCAATCACGAATACATATTAGCCGTTACCCTTCACATTGTAGTGATCTAAACAGCTCTTAAAATGAAGTGGCATTTTGTAAAATACAAACTTTGAAAACTGTTAAACACATTAAGCGGCAGCAAATTTTGACGCTTTTTGTGAGTAGACTTTTTCGCGGATTTACATTTTGGCGGATTTTCGATTTCTGAAGAAAAAGAATCGGTCGAATCTACAAAGCCATGTAAGATGACAAAAAACCATCGGAGTTGGTCATCAACAGCGTCATGCAAACACTGTAGTAATTAGTTAATTTTTTGTGTTCTACGCATGATTAACCCAATGTGCTACCTTGATAATCCAAATGTCTGTCTGGAGGTGTGTCACTTTCCTCTTATCTGATTGGTTTACGCATCATATTGAGCTCACAGTTAAAGCCATCAATCAATTACTAATTACATACACAATTTTGACAATAACTCTCAAGATGTGTTTGCTTTCGTTCAGCAGTTTTTGAGCTGTCTCATGACTAGAACATTGTCTTTCTTTATTTCGGCTTCTAAAGAAGTAAATACACTTTTTCTTTTGTCGCCGATGATGCCTATGACCTACTGACACATTATAAGTGTGATGTGTAGAATAAAGTTTCTTCTCTTGCATTCTTCTAGCTTTATTGACGGATTTTCATTTTGGCGTTTTATTTTTACCTTGACTGCAAATAGCGCCAAAATAAAATGACCGCCAAATATAAGTGTTTTACAGTAGCTGCACGTGACCTTTGATGATGACCCACTTGTGTTATTATTAGATATATCTTCATCATATACTATATCCTTGATATATCATTGTGACGTTTAGTAAGAACTCAGAAGACGATTTGGAATGTTACTTATAATAATGGATGGCATGTGAATAAACAACGTATTTTGCAAAATAAACGTATTTTGCCAAATACGTACTTAAATGACCTTTGACCTAAGGCCGATTAGGTTGGCCATTATGCTGTTTGTATAATGTGTGGTTTTTATGCTTCCTAGATAAGGAAATGGCAACTCATTTGGCTTTGTTTCAGTTGACATACTAGATAACCCTTTGTACAATAAATATTGATGCATATTTAAAGAAAATTTGTACTTAAATGACCTTTGACCCTGGCCAAATCTATGATACAACTTCTTTTTTTCACATATGATGCATAAACAATATGTCCTAAGTACATTGCTGGTGTTTGAATTAACTTTGTTTGGTCTGCTTAGATAGAGAGTGGGTACAAATACCAGCATATACAATTTTTATTGTATTTTTGCACTCATTTGACCTTTGACCTAATTCTGAGGCTCAGGGGCATTTTCAGAAGTGGCATCCACCCCTATCACTTTTGCAACACACTAAAGAACACTATTAGCATGGATGCCATACTCTACTCAATTTTGCCATCAGAAATATTTTTTCGTGGTTTGGATGGCCAACTATAAGGCCCAGGTCTTTGATATTTGTAATAAGCTTCATCTTGTGGACCTCTACCAAGATTGTTCAATTTATAGTGCTGGGGCCAAAATTGCCCCCGCTCTGGTGCCCTTTGGTTTTACATTGACTTATGTAGGGAAAATTTTTAAAAATCTTCTTCTCTGAAACCACAAGGCCCAGGTCTTTGATATTTGGTATGAAGCTTCATCTAGTGGACCTCTACTAAGACTGTTCAAATTATAGTGCTGGGGCCTAAAATGCCCCCGCCCTGGGGCCCTTTGGTTTTACATACATGTAGGTTTATATAGGGAAAATCTTTAAAAGTCTTCTTCTCTGAAACAGCAAGGCCTATGTCTTTGATATTTGGTATGAAGCTTCATCAAGTGGACCTCTACCAAGATTGTTCAAATTATAGCCCTGGGGCCCAAAATGCCCCTACTCCCGGGCCCTTTGGTTTTACATAGACTTGTATAGGTAAAATCTTTAGAAATTTTCTTCTGTGAAACCACAAGGCCTAGGTCTTTGATATTTGGTGTGAAATTTCTTCTAGTGGACCTCTATCAAGATTGTGCAAATTAAAGCCCCATGGCCAATGATGCCCCCGTCCTGAGACCCTTTGGTTTTAGATAGACTTATATAGGGAAATCTTTAAAAATCTTTTTCTCTGAAACTGCAAGGCCCAGGTCTTTGATATTTGGTATGGAGCTTCATCTAGTGGACCTCTACCAAGATTGTTCAAATTATAGCCCTCTGGCAACAAATGCCCCCGCCCCGGGGCCCTTTTGTTTTACATAGACTTATATAGAGATAATCTTTGAAAATCTTCTTCTCTGAAACAGCAAGGCCAAGGTCTTTAATATTTGGTGTGAAGCTTCAACTAGTGGAACTCTATCAAGATTGTTTAAATTATAACCATAGGGCCAAAACTGCCCTCGCCATTTGGTTTTACATAGGCTTATGTAGGGTATATCTTTAAAAAAAATCTTCTTCTCTGAAACCGCAAGGCCCAGGTCTTTGATATTTGGTGTGTAGCTTTATCTAGTGGACCTTTGCCAATGTTGTTCAAATTATAGCCTTTGTTGATATTTGATATGAAATTTCACCTTTTTAGACCTCCCCGAACATGATGCACATTATAGCCCTGGGGCCAATAATAGCCCTCCCTGGGGCCCACTTGTTACTCTATGGATCAGGTGAGTGATCCAGGGCCATCATGGCCCTCTTGTTAGCTCACCATCACGTAGTGACGAGGTGAGCTTTTGGGATCACTTTTTGTCCGTCGTGCGGGCGTCCGTCCGTCCGTGCGTGCATCCGTCCGTGCGTGCATGCGTCCGTCCGTCCGTGCGTAAACAATTTCTTCAAACGACATCTCCTCCGAAACAACTGATCGGATTTTAATCAAACTTCACAGGAATGATCCTTAGGTGGTCCCCTTTCAAAGTTGTTCAAATGGTTCCGGTCCATTGCACATAGAGGTCACAGGAGCCAAAAATAGATTTTTTTCACCGAAAACTTAAAAAATCTTCTTTTCTGAAACCGCAAGTCTCAGGTCTTTGATATTTGGTATGAAGCTTCATCTAGTGGACCCCTACCAAGATTGTTCAAATTATAGTGCTGGGGCGAAAAATGCCCCCGCCCCGGGACCCTTTGGTTTTACATGGGCTTATATAGGGAAAATCTTTAAAAATCTTCTTCTCTGAAACTGCAAGGCCCAGGTCTTTGATATTTGGTATGAAGCTTCATCTAGTGGACCCCTACCAAGATTGTTCAAATTATAGTGCTGGGGCCAAAAATGCCCCCGCCCCAGGGCCCTTTGGTTTTACATGGGCTTATATAGGGAAAATTTTTAAAACTCTTCTTCTCTGAAACCGCAAGGCCCAGGTCTTTGATATTTGGTATGAAGGTTCATCTAGTGGACCCCTACCAAGATTGTTCAAATTATAGTGCTGGGGCCAAAAATGCCCCCGCCCTGGGGCCCTTTGGTTTTACATAGGCTCATATAGGGAAAATAAAAATTTTCTTCTCTGAAACCACAAGGCCCAGGACTTTGATATTTGGTTTGAAGCTTCATCTATTGGACCCCTACGAAGATTGTTCAAATTATAGTGCTGAGGCCAAAAATGCCCCCGCCCCGGGGCCCTTTGGGTTTACATAGGCTTATATAGGGAAAATCTTAAAAAATCTTCTTCTCTGAAACTGCAAGGCCCAGGTGTTTGGTATTTGGTATGAAGTTTCATCTTGTGGACCTCTACCAAGATTGTTTAAATTATAGTGCTGGGGCCAAAATGCCCCTGCTCCGGGGCCCTTTGGTTTTACATAGACTTGTGTAGAGAAAATGTTGAAAAAATCTTCTTCTCTGAAACCACAAGGCCTAGGTCTTTGATATTTGGATTGAAGCTTCAGCTAGTGGACCTCTACCAAGATTGTTCAAATTATAGCCCTGAGACCAAAAATGCCTCTGCCTCATGGCCCTTTGGTTTCACATAGGCATATATAGGGAAAATCTTTAAAAATCTTCTTCTCTGAAGCTGCAAGGCCCATGTCTTTGATATTTGGTATGGAGCTTCAACTAGTGGATCTCTACCAAGATTGTTCAAATTATAGCCCTCGGGCCACAAATGCCCCCGCCTCGGGGCCATTTGGTTTCACATAGGCTTATGTAGGGAATATCTTTGAAAAAATCTTCTTCTCTGAAACCGCAAGGCCCAGGTCTTTGATATTTGGTGTGTACCTTTGCCAAGATTGTTCAAATTATAGCCTTAGTTGATATTAGGTATGAAGCTTCACCTTTTTAGACCTCCCTCAACATTATGCACATTATAACCCTGGGGTCAATAATGGCCCTCCCCAGGGCCCACTTGTTACTCTATGGATCAGGTGAGCGATCCAGGGCCATCATGGTCCTCTTATTAGCTCACCGTCACATAGTGGCGAGGTGAGCTTTTGGGATCACTTTTTGTCCGTCGTGCGTGCGTAAACAATTTCTTTAAACGACATCTCCTCCTAAACCACTGATCGGATTTTGACCAAACTTCACAGGAATGATCCTTAGGTGGTCCCCTTTCAAAGTTGTTCAAATGGTTCCGGTCCGTTGCACATCTAGGTCACAGGAGCCAAAAATAGATTTTTTTCACCAAAAACTTAAAAAATCTTCTTCTCTGAAACCACAAGGCCCAGGTCTTTGATATTTGGTATTAAGCTTCATCTAGTGGACCCCTACCAAGATTGTTCAAATTATAGTGCTTGGGCCAAAAAAGCCCCCACCCTGGGGCCCTTTGGTTTTACATAGGCTTATATAGGGAAAATCTTTAAAAATCTTCTTCTCTGAAACCACAAGGCCCAGGTCTTTGATATTTGGTATGAAGCTTCATCTAGTGGACCCCTACCAAGATTGTTCAAATTATAGTGCTGGGGCCAAAAATGCCTCCGCCCTGGGGCCCTTTGGTTTTACATAGGCTTATATAGGGAAAATCTTTAAAAATCTTCTTCTCTGAAACCACAAGGCCCAGGTCTTTGATATTTGGTATGAAGCTTCATCTAGTGGACCCCTACCAAGATTTTTCAAATTATACTGCTGGGGCCAAAAATGCCCCCGCTCCGGGGCCCTTTGGTATTACATGGGCTTATATAGGGAAGAGCTTTAAAAATCTTCTTCTCTGAAACCACAAGACCCAGGACTTTGATATTTGGTATGAAGCATCATCTAGTGGACCCCTACCAAGATTGTTCAAATTTTAGTGCAGGAAAAAATGCCCCTGCCACGGGGCCCTTTGGTTTTACATTGGCTAATATAGGGAAAATCTTTAAAAATCTACTTCTCTGAAACCACAAGGCCAAGGTCTTTGATATTTGGTATGAAGCTTCATCTAGTGGACCCCTACCAAGATTGTTCAAATTATAGTGCTTGGGCCAAAAAAGCCCCCGCCCTGGGGCCCTTTGGTTTTACATAGGCTTATATAGGGAAAATCTTTAAAAATCTTCTTCTCTGAAACCACAAGGCCCAGGTCTTTGATATTTGGTATGAATCTTCATCTAGTGGACCCCTACCAAGATTTTTCAAATTATACTGCTGGGGCCAAAAATGCCCCCGCTCCGGGGCCCTTTGGTTTTACATGGGCTTATATAGGGAAGAGCTTTAAAAATCTTCTTCTCTGAAACCACAAGGCCCAGGTCTTTGATAATTGGTATGAAGCTTCATCTAGTGGACCCCTACCAAGATTGTTCAAATTATAGTGCTGGGACAAAAAATGCCCCCGCCACTGGGCCCTTTGGTTTTACATTGGCTTATATAGGGAAAATCTTTAAAAATCTTCTACTCTGAAACCACAAAGCCCAGGTCTTTGATATTTGTATGAGGCTTCATCTAGTGGACCCCTACCAAGATTGTTCAAATTATAGTGCTGGGGCCAAAAATCCCCCCACCCTGGGGCCCTTTGGTTTTACATAGGCTTATATAGGGAAAATCTTTAAAAATCTTCTTCTCTGAAACCACAAGGCCGAGGTCTTTGATATTTGGTATGAAGCTTCATCTAGTGGACCCCTACCAAGATTGTTCAAATTATAGTGCTAGGGCCAAAAATGTCCCCGCTCCGGGGCCCTTTGGTTTTACATGGGCTTATATAGGGAAGAGCTTTAAAAATCTTCTTCTCTGAAACCGCAACACCCAGGACTTTGATATTTGGTTTGAAGCATCATCTAGTGGACCCCTACCAAGATTGTTCAAATTTTAGTGCTGGGACAAAAAATGCCACCGCCATGGGGCCCTTTGGTTTTACATTGGCTTATATAGGGAAAATCTTTAAAAATCTTCTTCTCTGAAACCACAAGGCCCAGGTCTTTGATATTTGGTATGAAGCTTCATCTAGTGGACCCCAAACCAAGATTGTTCAAATTATAGTGCTGGGGCCAAAAATGCCCCCGCTCCGGGGCCCTTTGGTTTTACATTGGCTTATATAGGGAAAATCTTTAAAAATCTTCTTCTCTGAAACCACAAGGCCCAGGACTTTGATATTTGGTATGAAGCTTCATATAGTGGACCCCTACCAAGATTGTTCAAATTATAGTGCTGAGACAAAAAATTCCCCCGCCCTGGGGCCCTTTGGTTTTACATAGGCTTATATAGGGAAAATCTTTAAAAATCTTCTTCTCTGAAACCACACGGCCCAGGTCTTTGATATTTGGTATGAAGCTTCATCTAGTGGACCCCTACCAAGATTGTTCAAATTATAGTGCTGGGGCCAAAAATGCCCCCGCCCCAGGGCCCTTTGGTTTTACATGGGCTTATATAGGGGAAATCTTTAAAAATCTTCTTCTCTGAAACCACAAGGCCCAGGTCTTTGATATTTGGTATGAAGCTTCATCTAGTGGACCCCTACCCGGGGCCCTTTGGTTTTACATACAGTACGGCTCAGGTATAAGAACCAAAAAACTCTTTATTCCGAATCTCGGCGTTTCGAGTACTTTCCAAAACACTCGGAATTGTTCCGAGTACGTGTATATATCCGGCAGACACTCCTTGAAAACACTCGCAAGGTCGGCGCTAAGTATGCGGTAAGCGAAGTTTCCCGAAATTATTCCGAGTCGTAATATCGTACCTGGAGGCAATATTTTTCGCGAAAATATGCGGAAATACTCGGAGGAATATGACTAAATACCTGGGCATTTTTTTTTTGTTTATTTAATGTTCTTTTACCATCATTTATATTTGTATATAATTATAAGATAATTTATATCACTGATAATTATTGTAATGTAAACGCTGTCAAAAGTCAACAAAGAGGTAATCACTAATTACCCAGGGTGTGAAACTGTACAGTGATTTCAAATAAAGGAATCAGTTAGGCATGACGAGAACATACAACTCTTTCAAAATGCGAGGACAAAATATTTCTTTTAAACTGCAAAATCGGTCATTTTGAACTCAAAATTTCTCCATGTAATTTTGATATTTTCAAAAAAAGAAAATTATTTTGATATAATATAATCATTTGTCTTTCATTCTTTAATAATTTTAATGTGAAGTATTATCGGACAATTGAGAAACAAATAATCAAAGGTGATAACTGTCAGCGAAATTTTTCGGGTTTCGGCCGCCATTATTGGCTTCTTTAAAACTGCAAAATCAGTCATTTTGAACTCAAAGTTTCTCATGTAATTTTGATATTTTCAAAAAAAAGAAAATTATTTTGATAAAATACAATCATTTGTCTTTTATTCTTTAATAATTTTAATGTGAAGTATTATCGGACAATTGAGAAACAAATAATCAAAAGTTATAACTGTCAGCGAAATTTTGACGCGTTTCGGCCGCCATTATTGGCTTCTTCTAAACTGCAAAATCGGTCATTTTGAACTCAAAATTTCTCCATGTAATTTTTATATTTTCAAAAAAAGAAAATTATTTTGATTTAATATAATCATTTGTCTTTCATTCTTTAATAATTTTAATGTGAAGTATTATCGGACAATTGAGAAACAAATAATCAAAGGTGATAACTGTCAGCGAAATTTTGATGGGTTTCCGCCGCCGTTATTGGCTTCTTTTAAACTGCAAAATCGGTCATTTTGAACTCAAAATTTCTCCATGTAATTTTTATATTTTCAAAAAAAGGAAAATTATTTTGATATAATATAATCATTTGTCTTTCATTCTTTAATAAATTTAATGTGAAGTATTATCGGACAATTGAGAAACAAATAATCAAAGTGATAACTGTCAGCGAAATTTTGACGGGTTTCGGCCGCCATTATTGGCCTCTGATACATCCCGTTGTCAAACTTACCTGTACAGTTTAATTAAATTAATTACCACTCGCAAAAACTCCGAATATCACAGGTAAGCTCCAAGGTCCGCGGAATTTCCTCGGAATATCGAGCGCATAACTTGGAGTAAAATATTTTCACTCAGAGTGGTTTACTTCAAACCATTCTGCGGAAAAACGCGGATTTTAAAAGTTGTCCACGGAATGAAAAAGAAAAACGGTTCAAATACCTGAGCCGTACTGTAGGCTTATATAGGGAAAATCTTTAAAAATCTTCTTCTCTGAAACCACAAGGCCCAGGACTTTGATATTTGGTATGAAGCTTCATCTAGTGGACCCCTACCAAGATTGTTCAAATTATAGTGCAGGGGCAAAAAATGCCCCCGTCCCGGGGCCCTTTGGTTTTACATAGGCTTATAGAGGCAAAATCTTTAAAAATCTTCTTCTCTGAAACCGCTAGGCCCAGGTCTTTGATATTTGATGTGTAGCTTCATCTAGTGGACCTTTGCCAAGATTGTTCAAATTATAGCCTTTGTTGATGTTTGGTATGAAGCTTCACCTTTAAGACCTCCCTCAATATTATGCACATTAAAGCCCTGGGGCCAATAATGGCCCTCTCTGGGGCCCACTTGTTACACTATGGATCAGGTGAGCAATCCAGGGCCATCATGGCCCTCTTGTGTTTTATATTAGGATCACTTTTTGTCTGTCATCCGTGCGTAAACAATTTCTTCAAACGACATCTCCTCCTAAACCACTGATCAGATTTTGACCAAACTTCACAGGAATGATCCTTAGGTGGACCCCTTTCAAAGTTGTTCAAATGGTTCTGGTCTGCTGCACATCTAGATCACAGGAGCCAAAAATCTTCTCTGAAACCACAAGGCCCAGGTCTTTGCTATTTGGTATGAGGCTTCATCTAGTGGACCCCTACCAAGCTTGTTCAAATAATAGTGCTGGGGCCAAAAATGCCCCCGCCCTGGGGCCCTTAGGTTTTACATGGGATTATAGAGGGAAAATCTTTAAAAATCTTCTTCTCTGAAACCGCAAGGCCCATATCTTTGATATTTGGTATGAAGCTTCATCTAGTCTACCCCTAACAAGATTGTTCAAATTATAGTGCTGGGGCCAAAAATGCCTCCACTTTGGGGCCCTTTGGTTTTGCATGGGCTTATATAGGGAAAATCTTTAAAAATCTTCTTCTCTGAAACTCCAAGGCCCAGGTCTTTGCTTTTTGGTATGAGGCTTCATCTAGTGGACCCCTACCAAGATCATTCAAATTATAGTGCTGGGGCCAAAAATGCCCCCGCCCTGGGGCCCTTTGGTTTTACATAGGCTTATATAAGGAAAAGCTTTAAAAATTCTTCTTCTCTGAAACCGCAAGGCCCAGGTCTTTGATATTTGGTGTGAAGCTTCATCTTGTGGACCTCTACCAAGATTGTTCAAATTATAGCCCTTTGGTCAAAAATGCCCCCGCTCCGGGGCCCTTTGGTTTTACATAGACTTATTTTGGGAAAATCTTTAAAAATCTTCTTCTGCGAAACCACTAGGCCTAGGTTTTTGTCATTTGGTGTGAAATTTCATCTAGTGGCCTTCTATCAAGATTGTTCAAATTATAGCCCTGGGGCCAAAAATGCCCCCGTCCTGAGACCCTTTGGTTTAACAAGACTAAAATAGGAAAATCTTTAAAAATCTTCTTCTCTGAAACTGCAATGCCCATGTCTTTGATATTTGGTATGAAGCTTCACCTTTTTAGACCTCCCTCAACAGTATGCACATTATAACCTTGGGGTCAATAATGGCCCTCCCCGGGGCCCATTTGTTACTCTATGGATCAGGTATCCAAGGCCATCATGGCCCTCTTGTTAAACAACATGTCCTCTGAAACCACTGGGCCAATTGAAACCAAATTACACATGGAACCTCCATTTGGTGGGGGGTTAAAAGTTTGTTCATGGGAACTTGGTCACATGACCAAGATGGCCACCATGCCCATATGTGGTTTTGTTTGTATTGGAGTTTAACGGCCCAGTCAACACTATTTTAGGTCATTTTTGAGTTGGTCAGTTTACCTATCCACACTTTTCTCGTGCAGGCTTATATGTAAGCGGTTAACCAGTACAGTGCACATTCTTTCACCAGAAACTGACAACTGCCCTTCTTGAATCAGCGGAAGGGAGAGAATGACTGTAGAAAATATTTCATGATTAATCTCAACGAAAGAATGTTGCCAACCCCGGCAGGTATCAAACCCTCGCCCTCCTGATCACCAGTCAGACGCGCATCGGACTGAGCTACAGAGGCCGGCGCCCATATATGGTTAAAAGCTTTAAAAATCTTCTTTTCAGGAACTAAATGGCCGATGACCTTGAAACTTGGTATTCAGAGTGGGAGACTCAGATTTATTCAAATGATGACATTTGGTTGACCTTGACCTGTTTTACATCAAGGTCAAATTTGGTCACTTAGACATTTGGATGGATTAAAGACAAAACTGTGGATTTTTCTGATTGCATAGTAGCCTGTGGCATCAGAAATAATATTTGCAATCAGCTGAATGGAAGTTTATCCATTCCAAAGTTCAAGATCATTTACTGACCTTTGTCTTGGAGTGCTCAGATTCAGTAGTTTAATCTTCTTTTCCACGTAAACTGCTGGGTTGATTGGAACCAAATTACATTTGGAAGGAATTTATCATCATCATCAACGGATTTTTGTTTAACTTGCAGGTACAGGGGCAGCGTCCACATAAGTGGGCCCCCTTCCAGGTAGCTGGCTTGCTGCACGCATGTCAGATCTTACACCGGATCTCCAGGCTTGTCTATCATGAGGATGTATAGCAGAGAGCTTCCATTCTCTGCAATCTCTTTCTGTTAGCCGCTTCCAGGTCATCTTGGGCCTTCCTGGCCCCCGCTTTCCACCTACCTGTATGTCACAGGCAGTCTTGACTGCACCGTTGGAGCGTTCCACATGTCCATACCAGCGAAGTCTTCTCTCTTTCAGGATGAGGTCCAGGTCCTCAATGCCAAGATGCTCAAGTAACTCACTGGACCTGATGGTGACAGTGTCCTGTGGCTTGACATTGCAGATCTGTCTGATCATTGCCCTGTCATTTCGCTGTAGACGTTGGAGGTTTGGCTTTGTCAATGGCCATGTCTCACTGGCATGGAGCATTGCCACATAACCAAGAATAGCCCCTGCCCATTGAGGGGCTTAAAGAAATAGATGGGCTGCATGATGCTTCCACGCAGAGCTGAAACTGACCCGCACACGAGTACTGGTAAACTGCTTAGAGGATCTAAGCCTGCCCAGGCAATGTGGTGTGAGTCTGCCCTTCCATGCTTATAAACCCTATTGGTTTCATTAGGCGGCAGGGCTTGAGATGTCATTTCATCTCAGTATCGGGTAAATGTCCCACAAAATTGGAGGCATCGTCTCCAAAATGACCTTTACAGTGTTGTTGGGGACGTTTAACTTCAAATCAAACAAACAAACAGAACCAAGATGGGTGCCATGCCTGCATTTGTTAAAAACCACATGACTAGTGAGCATAGTGGCCCATGGGCCTCTTGTTGTAGATATATATTACAGCAGGTTGTTGTTTGTCAGATTGTATCAGGCTTTTGGATACTTGCTATCTCTTTTCTAAGGTTACATGTATCTGTTCTAGAAATATCTGAAAAATGCATCTTGTTGGGTCGCAGTGGCGGGGATCATGCTGTGTTTGCCCTGCATTTACTGCTATCAATGTTTGAATATCCACTGCATATGTTTTGGTGACCAAATTATGAAGAGCAGTCAGATCCAGTACTATAGCATTTCACTATTGTCCCAACACACAGCTGCTTCGAATTGTCTTAACCCTTGTCCTGCTGAGCCCGGATATGCCTTATTTTCCAAACAATGAAGATCGTCAGAAGCCATCTGATCAGGATCTACATTGTTTGCCATTCAGACTGTGAATTTGTTGCAATAATTTGCATCAATTAATCTGATTGGTTGATAATCGGTAGTGGGTGTGGCATATATAAATATTCAGCAGGACAAGGGTTAAGATGCCAAGAAAAACTGCATATTAAAACGTCTGTATATGTTGTCTGCCGCATCTTCTTGCCAACTTTTTAAAAGTATTTTTCCATACAGGCAAACAGTTTGAACCTTGTTTAGATTGCTCCGGAACCTTGATCAGACTGTTCCTGAAGGATGCCAAGAAAAACAGGCATTCCATTCTGATATCTGGTGCAAACTGTTTGCAACAATGACTTTTAAAGTAACCAGCAGACAGTGATAGTGTTGTCTTCTACACAGTGAGGTAGTTTTAGTTGAACTATGGTTGCTGCTCTGGTATTCAGATTTCTCGCCCCCCCTACACACACACACGCACACACTAACACACACACACACATTCAATTGCTATATGTTGGACAAGTCCTTTTGTCATATAAGGGGAGTCAGGCCTATCTTTTCTTTGTTATTCTATTTTTGATGGAAAATTTTGAAAGCAAATAGTGCAGGCCTTGATCAGACGCCGCATTCTGCCACGTCTGATCTGAGCCTGTGCTGTTTGCCAAGGTACTCCTTTAGATGTTTCCCGCTTGCAATGGGTTAACAAGCTTGTTTGTGATCAAAATGTTAACTGTTCTGTGAAAAAAATATCTTATGAGTGTCATTTTTGCTGAAAACATGTGTGTGGATTTTGCATTTGCAAACGCTACTCACATTTTTTTTTTATAAAAATATTAGCATATTTGCCATATTAAATGATCAAAATTTTAACAATACTGTTAAGTTATGACATTGTTAGTTTTGACCAACTGGGCCAGCTCCGAAGACAGTTTTTCTCTTGATTGTACTGTAATGTACCTAAGCTTTTGGACAGACAGGCCTGAACAAACAGTGCAGACCCAGGTCAGACTGCTCAGGGTCTGCACTGTTTATTATGCCATCTGTATCCTTTGGATGCAATTCTCCTTGGACATGATGTCTTGTTCAAAATTTTATGGTGGTTGCTGAAAAACTTCCAGGTGTCCAAATTAAACGATTTTCACAGTACAGTCGAACTTCAATGGCTCGAACACCTTTGGGAAAATATGTTCGAGACGGGTAGTTCGAGCCACTGAGGTTACTGTCAGGAAGCATAACGAGATACTTTTAGACATCTTTTCTGTGTTCTATAATGAAAATGTATGCTGTGTGTACTCATTAGAATCGCCTCGTCAAGGCGATTCTAATGAGTACACACAGCATACATTTACAAGATAAAAGACTAAAATCTCCTTAATTACCCCCACTATTTCTTATGTAGAGGATTTCGCTAGGGGCTCAAGAATGGGTTCGACACATCCATGGTAAACGAGCCATCGGTGTTCGAGTCATCGAAGTTCTACTGTAATTATACTTTACTGTATTACAGGTTGGATGCTTCATTAAAAGAACTAACAAGTCTAGTGAAGGAAGTGAACCCAGATGCCCGAAGGAAAGGAACTTTCTTTGATTTCTCTATAGTTTATCCAGATCCACGAAACCCTGTCCATCGAATGAGAGAAATTGGGACTACATGTGCCGGCCACAGAGGTCAGGATGATACTGTCAGTTTGGCCTCGAAACGTTTTAATATCGGTGACTACTTAGACATTGCAATAACACCACCACGGGGACCAGTGAGACAGCAAGGAATGATGGGTAGAAGATCAAGGCCATATTGAAGAGGTCGAATTCAAGAACAATTTTAGTAGTGGTTGAGATACAATAGGCGACAGATGTGGAGGAGTAAGGATAATTAACCCTTGTCCTGCTGAATATTTATATATGACACACCCACTACCAATCATCAACCAATCAGATTACTTGATGCAAATTTTTGCAACAAATTCACAAACTGAATGGCAAACAATGTAGATCCTGATCAGATGGCTTCTGATGAAGCCATCTGATCTGGATCTACATTGTTTCAAAGATAAGGCATATCCGGGATTAGTAGGACAAGGGTTAAGGGGAATGGGAACACCTGGCAGATTTTTCCGCCATTTTTCAAAGGGAGACAACTTTCAGGACTTCCTGTTCGCTTTTCTATTAGCCTTGTCCCACTGAAAAAGGGGTCTACTTTTAAAGGAAGGAATTTACTCCTCAGGAACAATTATTATGGTAATATTTGTAATAGCATTTTGCAAAATTGCAAAATGTTATCACACTTTGACAATGTAGTAGTTTCTCAAAAAAACGCTAAATGATTTTTTACCAAGAAAAGACAAAAAAAATTAGAAAAATGGTCATACATGTATGTTAAAAAGAACCTCATATACAGTAAATTTTCTATGTTAAGACCACCTTTGGGGCTGTTCAAAAGTGGTCTTTTAAGACCACCTTTGAACAGTACCAAAAGTGGTCTCTTTCTTGAGGGCACCAGGTGTAGAAAATACAAGGGGAGAAACATTGTAAATATGGTTTTAGAGAAGAATTTGTCTTAATTTTAGGTGGTCTTAATTTTGGAATTTTACTGTATATGGTCTTTTCATATGATGTTTGTTTGTTTGATTTGAGGTTTAACGTCCCCGTCAACACTGTAAAGGTCATTTTGGAGACGTTGCTTCCAATTTTGTGGGACTTTTACCCGACATTGAGATGAAATGACATCTCAAGCCCTGTCGCCCAATGAAACCAATAGGGTTTATCAGCATGGACGGTCCGCCTCGCACCGCGGTTCCTGGACAGGCTTAGATCCTCTAAGCGGTTTACCAGTACTAGTGTGCGGGCCAGATTCAGCTCTGCGTGGAAGCATCATGCAGCCCATATATTTCTTCAAGCCCCTATGGGCGGGGGCCGCTTTTCATATGAATTTTATGAAAGTCAGCAAAGGCACTTTTAAAAAATTCATAGGAACTGACCACTGATGGAAGATCAATATTGTGTGATGTACAATAAGCTGGATGAGTATCATCCAAACAGTCTCATCAGAACTGTGAAGAACAGCTGGGGCCAGTTGTTCAAAACTAACGACGACGTTAGTTAACGTATCGTTAAAATTTTGATCATTTATTATGGCAAATATGCTAATATTTTTGCTGAAAAATGTGAGCAGCTTTTGCATCTGCAAAAGCTGCTCACATTTTTTCAGCAAAAATACCAAAAATTTAAATATCAAACTTGCTAGAACAGTTAACAATATGACCACTAACGAGCTCGTTAAGCTAACGATGCTTTGAACAACTGGGCCCTGATCTAAACATGCAGCTCATCAAAAAAATATCATTTACAGAGGACTCTCATTATAATGACAGTATTTGTTCCCTGTTATTGTACCGTTATAAAGAATTTGCGTTATAAAGAATCCCAGATTGGATTATGATAGGAAATAAAAAAGCATTTTCCCCATCACTACTCCAAGAAACAAATGTTAGACATTTGTTAGAATCGCCTCGGTGAGGAGATTCTAACAAATATCTTTAACATTTGTTTCTTGGCGTGTTAGATTACAAGACCCTTTCGTGATTATGGACTTGATTTGTGCATTTCCAACTGGAGGGAAGCCCACGCTGCTCTGAACCGAGGCTAAGCCTTTGGCTGAGTAGTCATTCCATTCAAATTGCCGTTATAATGAGTTTTGCCACTCTAACGAATGTCGGTATAAAGAGGGTTGACTGTATCAAAAAATCATCCATTTTCTTATTACTTTGCAGCCTTAACCCATTTAAGACCAAATGGAATCTTCCTCCTTATATATAGCAGGACTCCATTTCAAAATTTAGGGGTGTCAGGTTGTGTTTTCTTCAAAATTTATTTGGAAAATGTCTCACCTTTGTGCAAACAGTGTAGGCCCTGATCAGACGCTTTGTTCTGCAGCGTCTGATCTGGGCCTGCACTGTTTGCCAGGGTACCCATTTTGGGGTTTCTGGTACTAAATGGGTTAATAAAATAAATGTGTATGTGTTCATTACTCTTCAGTCTTAATAAAAACAAAATATGTATGTATAATTTATTTCTTTGTTCTGACTTATAAACACGCAAGACATGTATGCAACATCCCTTTATAACACTACTATTTGAAGTCGCACAAATCATTGTTATAGTGATACTCTTATAGTAGTCGCAGATAAGATTGTCTAGGAGGAGCTATCGTTTGCACCTGCCTTCGGAATGTTCCATTGACAAAAAGGTAAACCAAGTCACCCGATATTGTGTGAATTTAACTGTAACACAAACAAAGCTGTGGTGTATATGGCTATTTTGTCCACTTGCAAAAAGCATGCGAAAGGCACTCTACCGAATCTTCTGGTGGACTCAGCGAATTTGACATATATTGACAACACCTGAATTGCACCGCCGAGTCAATCTTATCTGCGACTACTATATATCAATACCAAAATATATACAGTAGTTGAATGAAGGCTAGTGAAGCCTGACATGAAAGTGCTACGGTATAAATCCTAAAAATTGGGACACCTTGAGGACGTGCTGTAATTCTGATAAAAATTTAAACAAATTTGTTTCAAGATCATGCAAGTAGTCCAAAAAGTGCAGATAGAATGGCAAACAGTTTAGACCCAGATCAGACTGCCCCCCGAGCAGTCTGATCTTGGTCTAATGGCAAACAGTGTAGACCCAGATTAGATTGCTCCTTCAGGGTTTGCACTGTTTGTGTAGGCCTGTAGGTCCCAATGCTTAACCCTTGTTCTGCTGAATATTTATATATGCCACACCCACTACCGATTATAAACCAATCAAATTACTTGATGCAAATTATTGCAACAAATTCACAATCTGAATGGCAAACAATGTAGATCCTGATCAGATGGCTTCGTCAGAAGCCATCTGATCTGGATCTACATTGTTTCAAAGATAAGGCATATCCGGGATTAGCAGGGCAAGGGTTAAGATCATATCTGTATTATAACAAGTAGCTTTAACAAAACTACTGCATTTAAAAAGTAGTTATTCGCAGAGTTTCTTTGAATTTTGCTGTTATCTGGGTTGAGCTACTTGAGGTAGATAAAATCCATCAAATTGTGTGTCTAGGCCTAGAGGTTATAAAACATTCATGCTCATTAGGAAAACATGTCCGTATGAAATAATGGCGTCCAACATGGTGTCAGAAATGACAAATTTTAGGTAAAAATGTTAATATCTTTTCTATTTCTGCTTTCAACATAGATTGTGCGAGCTCTTTAGAACCGCCTCAGTTAGACGGTTCTAACGAGTGCGTACAATCTATTTTTTGAGCAACAATAAGACAAATAATGTATACCCCCTTAAACCCCACTTTTCTCTATATGACGTGGGTTGTAGAGGGGTCTTCGTTTCATGGACTTGTTATTGTGATTCATCCCAACTGAACATGTAAATTTCAAAGCTTGTAAAATATCATTAATAAGTCTCATGTCCTGCCCAGATAAGCAGCTGACAGATATTCAAATGCCAGCATTGTTTAGCATTTTAGTATTTGCATAGGACAAATTTAATGCTTAAGAAGTTTTATGAGCTTTTCAGGACGTCCTGGTTCTCTTCTTTTTCTAGAACCCTCCATGGTGTAGTGGTTATGCTACTCGCCTTGTAAACAAGGGGTGACAGGATCGACCCCGGGCTTCTCCAGTCTTTCGGATGAATCTTTAAACCGAGGTCCCGTCTCTGTATGACCTTAGCTGTTGTTGAGACGTAAAACTCAAGCACTGAATTTACTGCTTTTCCCAGTCGGCCTTGGTAGCACAGTCATTTGCACATATGACTGGTGATCAGGGATCAGGGTGTTGCAGGTTTGACACCTGCCAGTGTCGGCAAATTTTTATGCCCCAACTGAATAGGTTCAGGGGATATAGCGATCAGTCTGGCATCTGTCAGTCCGTCTGTCTGTCCGTAGATGCAACCTTTTGATGGCCATAACTCCTGTACCCTTTGAGATTCATTGATGGTTCCTGGCACAGTTGTTCACAAGGCTGAGACGTCATGACATGCGCAAGAACCAGAACTCTGGATGTCATACTTTTTAGTTATCTCCCCTTTTTGAAAATAGAATGACAACTTTGTGATGGCCATAACTCCAATACCCTTTAAGATATATTGATGGTATCTGGCACAGTTGTTCACAAGGCTGAGACTGCATGTCATGCACAAGAACCACAACTCTGGTTGCCATGTTTTTTTAGTTATCTCTCCTTCCAATAAAATAGATTGACTACCTTGTGATGGCCATAACTCCAATACCCTTTAAGATATATTTATGGTACATGGCACAGTTTTCACAAGGCCGAGACGGTGTGTCATGCACAAGAACCACAACTCTGGGAGCCATGGTTTTTGAGTTATCTCCCCTTCCAATAAAATAGAATCACAACCTTGTGATGGCCACATCTCCAATACTGTTTGAGATATATTGATGGTACTTGGTACAGTTGTACATGAGGTACAGAACCACGACTCTGGATGCCCTGTTTTTTTTTTAATTATCTCCCCTAACAATATAACCTTGTGATGGCCATAACTCCAATACCCTTTGAGTTAATTGATGGTACTTGGCACAATTGTAAATAAGGTTGAGACGGCGCTTTATGCCTAAGAACCACAACTCTGGGTGCTATTGTATTTGAGTTATCCCCCTTCCAATATCTCCAATACCCTTTGAGACATATTGACAGCATGTCACACAGAAATACATGAGCTTAAGCAGGCATGTCATGCACAAGAACCACAATTCTGAGTGCCCTGGTTTTTAGCTCACCTGAGCAAAGCTCAAGGTAAGCTTTTGTGATCACCTTTTGTCCGTCGTACGTGCGTTGTTCGACGTGGGTCGTGCGTCGTCAACATTTACCTTGTTAAGAATCTAAGACCACAATTTTGCTTCAGTCTCCATGAAACTTCTTGATGATATCTGGGTCAAGTTCGAATATGGGTGATGTCAGGTCAATAAGTAGGTCAGTAGATCAAATCATAGAAAAACCTTGTTAAGACTCTTGAGGCAACAGTTTTGGTCCAATCATCCTGAACCTTGCTCAGAATGATCATCCAGACAACATCTCAGTCATGTTTGAATATGGGTCATGTGGGGTCAAAAAGTAGGTCAGCAGGTCAAATCATAGAAAAAACTTTGTTAAAACTCTAGAGGCCACAGTTTTGGTCCAATCATCCTGAAACTTGCTCAGAATGATCATCCTGACAATATCTCGGTCAAGTTTGAATATGGGTCAAGTCTGGTTAAAAAGTAGGTCAGTAGGTCATATCATAGAAAAACCTTGTTAACGCTCTAGAGGCCACAGTTTTGGTCAAATCATCCTCTAACTTGCTCATCCTGACAATATCTCAGTCAAGTTCCAATATGGGTCATGTGGGATGAAAAAGTAGGTCAGTAGGTCAAACCATAGAAAAACCTTGTTAGCACTCTAGAGGCCACAGTTTTGGTCCAATCATCCTCAAATTTGCTCAGAATGATCATCCTGACAACATCTCGGTCAAGTTCGAATACAGGTCATTTCGGGTCAAAAAGTAGGTCAGTAGGTCAAATCATAGAAAAACCTTGTTAACACTCTAGAGGCCACAGTTTTTGTCCAATCATCCTCAAACTTGCTCAGAATGATCATCCTTATAATATCTCGGTCAAGTTTGAATATGGGTCATGTGGGATGAAAAAGTACGTCAGTAGGTCAAACCATAGAAAAACCTTGTTAACACTCTAGAAGCCACAGTTTTGGTCCAATCATTCTAAAATTTGCTCAGAATGATCATCCTAACCATTAAAAGGGCTACATCCTCACCAAGGGCCATAATTCTGTTTTCATTTTGGCTGAATTATCTCCCCTTGATTTTTTTTAAAACTTTAACATTGGCCATAACTTTCGATCAATATGTGATAGGGCTTTCATATTTCACATGTGCATTCCTTGTCTCAAGACCTTTCTAGTGGTACCATAATTTTTTACCTAGTGACCTTGACATTTGACCTACTTTTTAAAAAAACTTGGTAAGTGGTAGGGCTTTCATATTTCACATGTGCATTCCTTGTCACAAGACCTTTCTAATGGTACCATCAATTTTTACCTCGTAACCTTGATGTTTGACCTACTTTTAAAAGCTTTTACATTGGCCATAACTTTCGATTGGTAAGTGGTATGGCTTTCAAATTTCACATGTGCATTCCTTGTCACAAGACCTTTCTAGTGGTACCATAATTTTTTACCTCTTGACCTTGACCTACTTTTTAAAAACTTTAAAATTGTCCATAACTTTTAATTGGTAAGTGATAGGGCCTTTCATATTTCACATGTGTATTCTATGTCACATGACCTTTCCACCCATTCTTTAATTTTTGACCTTGTGACCTTGACCTAATTTTTTAAGACTTGAACATTGGCCATACCTTTCAAATGCTTAGTGATACTATTTTCATATTTAACATGCGCTATTTGGGGGCATCAGTGTTTCACAAATACATTTTGTTTTTATGGAAATCAATCATGTAATCGTTCCTGTGTTCATTTACTCCCTTTCACTTATTCAAGAAAGCATTACAAAAATAGGCCTTTATGAATACATTGTAAATTTTACCGCCTAAAATATTTTAAGATGAAAATTGTGATATTTTAGAGCAGAAATAAGAAAATTTGGGTTTACTCCTGTAAACGCCAGTTTTACTATATTAAAGTGAGGATTCAAGGGGGTCAGAATTATATAGCCATGTGTTCATGATGGCAGTTGTCAGTTTCTGATGGAAGTGTGTAACTACTTATGTATCAGTCTGCCCAGGAAAAGTGTGGTTATGGAAACTGACTGGCTTGGTAAGACTGAAAGTGTTTACTGGACCATTGAACTCCAAACTGTCTTTTCTACTCGCTGACACTCCATCTCATAGTCACAAAGGGCCTGTCTAATCCAAGTTTGCACCATATGCAGTCAGTCCATGGCTCATAATTACAAATTATTGCCTATATTTTCTGTGACTCTTTCGGGTATAGTGTAGATCCAGATCTGGCTTCTCAGAAGCCAACTGATCACGATCACTTCCGGTTTCCATTATAATCCCCTTGGCCTTGTAAAAACAGTGTGGTGGGGGATTTGGCTGTCCCTTAGACTGCTTTCTTGTTGCTTATGAATACAGTGGTAATGATTGAAATTATGCAACACAAATGGCTGAAAATTGAGGAGGAGTGTAGGCTGTTGAATTCATCATGGTGAAGGTTAATCTTCCTTCACTGCCTTGAAACTTACAAAGGCATTGTCAACAATACAGTCGAAATTCAATGGCTCGAACACCTTTGGGACCATGAAAATCTGTTCGAGACGGGTAGTTCGAGCCACTGAGGGTTACTGCCAGGAGGTATAACAAATTACTTTTGGACATCTTTTTGGTGCTCTATAATGAAAATGTATGCTGTGTGTACTCATTAGAATCGCCTCAATGAGGGGATTCTAATGAGTACACACAGCATACATTTGCAAGATAAAAGACGAAAATCTAAATTATCCCCCATTATTTCTTATGTAGAGGAATTTCCTAGGGACTCAAAAACGGGCTCGACTCAGCCATGGTTTACGAGCCATCGGTGTTCGAGCCATCGAAGTTCTACTGTATATGGTTTTGTCCAATTTGACACGATCAGATTCCGTTCATGTGGTACATATGTACCAAACTGTAGAATATTCAGCTTTACATCAAAAAGACAGATTAATAGAATTTTGACCCCTTTAACCCATTTTGAACCAGAAACCCCAAAATGGATAATTGACAAACAGTGCGGGCCCAGATCAGATGCCACAGAACGAGGCGTCTGATCAGGGTCTACACTGTGTGCGAAAAGTTAAGTTATTTTCCAAATAAATTTTGAAGAAAACACAACTGGACACCTCTTTATTTTGGAATGCCATTTGTCTACGGATTAATGATTTTGGATTAAGGCTTTGGTATTACAACCTAAACTACTTGAGGAAAAGGAATAAAAATGCGAGGCTTAGCTGAGCGTTTTATGCCTTTTCCTTAAGAAATTTAATAAATCCAATAATACATGAGTGCAAATGCAAGATTATATTTATCATATGACATTTAAGATGCATTTTATTCACAATTTTTTACAGAAATATTAGTATTCAGCCATTAGTAAAGTTGACCTCGTTAAGGATTTTATAGGTAATGTTACAGATAAACATCTATATAACTAATTTGCATTTTTAATCCACTAATGGATTATTCAATTTAATACATGACATTATTACATTCTCGGAGGCCAAGTCATATGATGCATTTGAATTGGTGTGTTTTTATAATGACATTAACCCATTGCATGTGGGAAATCCCAAAAGGGGTACCTTGGCAAACAGTGCAGGCCCAGATCAGATGCTGCATATGTAGATTGTGAGCGATTGTTAGAACAACCTGAATGAGGGGGCTGAAACAAGCACTCACAAATGGTCTTTTTGAGCAAAAATAATGAAGTTTAATATAAAGGCGTTCTTACACAAGTGGTCATCTCATGTGAAATTTATGAAACTTGCCAAACATACACAAGTGTAAGATCCTGTTGATCTGTCATCTGATATAAAAATATCATAATCTACCATCAGTTGACCTCAAAATAAGGTAAATCTTTGGAAACCTCAGATTTCACATTAAGGAAACATGCCTTTTCAAATATATTGTAACTTTTTTTCTTGCACACCAGACACCAAATCCATGATTTTACCCTGGGATAGAAATTTATGTTCTGACCCTGGTGTTCCGACCACAAATCGAATATAATCACGTGTTAGATAAATGCACTGGTTGATTACAACCTCATGCGCGGTGGCGTCATGCATGACTACACTAAACATTCATGTTGTGTCATCACAAAATGGCGGACGTCGGTAACCGAAGTGACAGCAGCATTAAAAATTCGCAATAGAAATGGAAGGTATGCAAGAAAAATAATCCTATATGGGTGTGAGGGGTGGATAGAAAAATCAGTCCCTCGGGATCACTGTCCGGCATCACTCGGCAAGCCTCGTGATGCCGGACAGTGACCCTCGAGACGGATTTTTCCATCCACCCCTCACACCCATATAAGATTCTTATAATCCTGAGACTGATAAGGTTTCGTAGTCAAAATCTTGTGATGGCTATAAAGCCAATACCCTTTGGTATTTGGCACAATTGTACATAAGGTTCAGTAGGAGTGTCATGCACAAGAACCACAACTCTGGGCCTCATGGTATTTGAGTTATCTCCCCTTCCAATATAATTGTATGTCTACCTTAAGATCGCCATTATCTTCAATACTCTTTGAGGCATATTGATGGTACAAAGTACATGTTAGTTCATGAGGTTAAGCAGGCGTGTCGTGCAAGAATCACAACTCTTGGTGCCCTGGTTTCTTTGTTACCTGCCTGACAATGTATCCTTGTGATGGCCATGACTCCAATACCCTATGAGATATATTGATGGTACTACACAAGGTTGAAAAGGCTTGTCATACACAAGAACCACAACTCTGGTGTGTCCGTCTGTAAACAAAACCTTGCCATGGCCATAACACCAATACCCTTTGAGATATATTGATGAAATTTGGCACATTTGTACACAAGTTTGAGAAGGCGAGTCATGCACAAGAACCACAACTCTTGGTGCTATGGTATTTGAGTTATCTCCCCTTCCAATATAACTGCATGACTTCCTTGTGATCGCCATTATCTCCAATACCATTTGAGGCATATTGATAGTGCTCAGTACAGTTGTTCATGAGGCTATGCAGGTGTATCATGCGCGAACCATGACTCTTGGTGCCCTGGTTTTTTAGTTACCCCCTCTAACAATCATAATCTTGTGATGGTCATAAATGCAATACCCTTTGAGATATATTGATGTTACTTGGCATGTCATGCACAAGAACATCAGCTCTTGGTGCCATGTATTTGAGTTGTCTCCCTATCCAGTATAATTGTATGGCTACCTTGTGATTGTCCTATCTCCAATATCCTTTGAGGCATATTGATGGTACTCAGTACAATTGTACATGATGTTAAGCATTTGGGTCATTTGCAAGAACCACACCTCTTGGTTCCCTTGTTTTTGAGTTACCTCCCCAGACAATTTAACCTTGTGATCACCATATCTCCAATACCTTTGAGGCATATTGATGGTACTCTCAATACAATTTACATGAGGTAAAACAGATGTGTCATGCAAAAACTACAACTCTAAGTATCCTGGTTTGTTTGTTATCTTCCCTGACAATAGAACCTGAAGATCACCATATCCTAAATTCTCTTTGTGGTGTATTGATGGTACTTGGTACAATTGTTGAGAAAGTGACATGCGCAAGAACCACAACTATGGTATTTGAATGATCTCCCCTGCCAATATAATTGTATGTCCACCTTGTGATTACCATATCTCTAATACCCTTTGAGATATATTGATGGTAGTACTGTTACTTTGTTGTACATGAGTTTGTGCAGGCATGACCTGAGCAAGAACCACAACCCTAGGTGCCTATATTTTTAGTTTTCTCCCCTGACAATATATCCTGGTAATTGCCTTGTCTCAAATACATTGAAGTACATTGATTTCTACTTGGTACATTCCCCGGCTGAAAAGGTCTGGCGTCAATCCATCTATTTGTCTGTTAGTCAATAGACAAAACCTTGTCATGGCCATAACTCCAATACCCTTTGAGATACATTGAACTCACAACAAACTACATATACAAATCATGCAGATGTGGCATCAGTTACAAAGTTATTTTAATTCTGGTGCACTTTGTATTTGTGAACAACCTTCTGAAGGCCGTATTGGTTTTTGGTCAGGAGATTTGCCATATCTTTTGATGGCTATTTTTCCATAAAAAAATTAAAATTTTCAAATAAAAAATTTGGATATTTTCAGCTCATCTGAGCCAAAGGCTCATGAGGAGCTTTTATGATGGCTTGATGTCCCTCATATGTTGTCCGTCTTTGTCAGCAATTTACTTAAAAGACATGTCCTCCTAAACTGGTGAATGGATTTTGAAATAATTTTGCAGGAATGTTCCTTTGGTGACCCTCTGCAAAAATTGCATAAATGACACTGCCCCACCGAACAAGATGACCGCCAGAGCTAAAAATAGAAAAAAAAAGGAAAAAAAAAACAACCTCAAAATGCCCACTAGTCCAATTTCAAAATAATTTCACTGGAATATTCCTTGAATGACCCTCTACCAAAATTGCCCAAACCGTTCCTCTCAGATGAACAAGATGGCCACCAGAGCTAAAAATAGAAAAACTTTTTAATGTCTTCTTGTCTGTCAGTAGTTTACTTAATAGGCATCTCCTGAACCGGTGAATGGATTTCGAAATAATTTTACAGGAATGTTCCTTGGAAACCCCTCTACCAAAATTGCCTAAATGGTTCTGCTCCGATCAACAAAATGGCCACCAGACTAAAAATAGAAAAACCTTAAAACAACATCTCCTTCAAGGCCACTGGCCAAATTTTAGAATAATTTCACAGGAATATTCCTTGGGTGACTTACCAAATTGCCCAGATCATTTGGCTAGAATGAACAAGATCACCACCAGAGCTAACAATAGAGAAACCTTCAAAAACCCTCTAGTTTAAAGATTTTCCTATTTGTTTCTCTGGTGGCCATCTTTTTCATCAGAGTGGAATGATTTTAGCTATATTGGTAGACAGCCACGTAGGCAACATTCCTCTGATCAGGTATCTTTTGAAAACTATTGCAGCCTGTGATCTGAAAATTAGTAGATGCAGTAAGCTAATTGGGTGGATGAAACTACATGAGTATTCAAGGTCAAGGTCATTCTTTGACCTTTGTTCAAGGTCATTCAGATATGAGAATTGAAACTGATTTTCCTCAGAAACCATAAAGCCATTTGTTACCAAATTTCACATAAGCACTGTTAGGAACAAGGAAATGCAAATTGTCTCAGAAACCACAAAGCCATTTGTAACGAAATTTCATATGAAAGTTTTTAAGAAAAAGGAAATGACAGTTAATCAATATGAATTTGGTCACATGACCAATATGGCCGTCATGCCCATATAAGGTAAAAACCCTTCAGAAATCTTCTTCTCTGGAACCAGTGGGCCGATTATCATGTAACTTGGTTTGAGGCATTGGGGACTCGGGGATCATCAAAATTTGTTCAGAAGATGACTCCTGAACGTCCTTGACCTATTTTAGGCCATGGTCAAATTTGGTCATATATGGGAAATAGTCAAAATTGTGAATTTTTTGGAAACTATAGCAGCCCGTGAACTGAAAATTGGTAGATACAGGGAGTTAAATGAGTGGATGAAACTACATAAGTTTTCAAGGTCAGGGTCATTCTTTGACCTTGGCCGAAGGTCATTCAGATATGAAAATTAGTAGATGCAGTAAGCTAATTGGGTGGATGAAACTACATGAGTATTCAAGGTCAAGGTCATTCTTTGACCTTTGTTCAAGGTCATTCAGATATGAAAATTGAAACTGATTTTCCTCAGAAACCATAAAGCCATTTGTTACCAAATTTCACATAAGCACTGTTAGGAACAAGGAAATGCAAATTAATTATAATGAGTTTGGTCACATGACTAAGATGGCCGCCATGCCCATATAAAGTAAAATCCTTTTAAAATATTCTTCTCCCGAACAAGAGGACCTATTGTTATGAAACTTGGTATGCAGCATTGGGGGCTGGGGCTCATCACAGTTTATTCAAATGATGACCTTCTGATACCTATTTTAGGCCAAGGTCAAATTTGGTCACAAAGATTTTTGTATGGGAAAAAGGTCAAAACCATGATTTTTTTCGGAAACTATTGCAGTCTCTGATCTGAAAATTGATAAATGAGTGGATGAAACTACTTGTGTATTCAAGGTCAAGGTCATTCTTTGACCTTGGCCTAAGGCCTTTCAGATATGAAGATTAACATTTATTTTTCACTGGAACCTCTGGGCCGGTTGTGACCAAATTTTATACAAAGCTTGTAGAAACAAGTAAATGAAGATTTAAATACATGCGTTTGGTCAAATGACCAAAATGGCCACCATGCCCATATAAGGTAAAAACACTTCAGAAATCTTCTACTCCAGAACCAGTGGGCCGATTTTCATTAAACTTGGTATATAGCATTGGGGATTTGGGCCCAGTATAGTTTCTTCAAATGATGACCCCTGGATGGCCTTAATCTGTTTTACGCAAAGGTCAAATTCGGTTGCCTAGACATCTGTATTGGAGTAAGTAAAACAAAAAACAAAAAAAAAACAAAAAAAAACAACATATTTTTCTGAAACTATTGCAGTCTGTGATCTGAAAATTGGTAGATGCAGTAAGCTAAATGAGTGGATTGAACTAAGGTCAACACTATTCTCTGATGTTGGCCCAAGGTCCTTCAGATGAAATTAAAATTTATTTTTCACAGAAACTACTACTTCATTTGTAGCCAAATTTCACATGAAAGCTTTCAGGAACAAACAAATGAAAATTTATTAATATGAATTTGGTCACTTACTAAAATGGCCGCCATGCCCATATACATGTTTACCCTACAGATTTTTTTTCTTCAAACCAATGGGCCCATTATCAAGTCACATGACCGAGATTAATACTTGGTAAAAACACTATAAAATCATCTTCTCAGAAATGAAATGGCTCCATAAGCTCTCAGTACTCAGGTGAGGGGCTCAGGATCATTGGTCCTCTGGTTTAAATAATTTCACAGGAATCTTGCTTGCGAAGCCCTTTCCAAATTGGTGCTTGAGTACTGGTAATTCGCTTAGAGGATCTAAACCTGTCTAGGAAAGTGGTGCGAGTTGGACCTTCCCTGCATATAAACCCTATTGGTTTCATTGGGCATTAGGATCTGAGATGTCATTTCATCTCAATGTCTGGTAAAAGTCCCACAAACTTGGAAGCAATATCTCCAAAATGACTCGTATAGTGTTGACAGGGATGTTAAACCTCAAATCAAACAAACAAATCAAATGGTTTAATTCTGCTAATCAAGGAGGCTGCAAGTTATAACTATAAAGAAAAAAAAAAACACTTTAAATGACCTCCTAGACAATAAATGATTTCACATTTCTTTTGGATAACCATCTGTCAAAATTGCTCAAATCTGTTCCACTCTGTTGAAGATGATCACAAGAACTAACTTGAAAAAGAAACACTTTAAAAGACTTTGACCTCTTAAAGGAAACAATTTCATAGGAATGGTCCATGGGTGACCCTCTGACAAAATTGCTCAAAATACTTTTGCTCCACTAGACATGATGGCCACCAGAGCTAACACTATAAAAACCTTAAAATGACTGCTCCTAAACGGCTTTTGCAGCCTTAGTCAAATGGCCAATAGCAAGCGGCAAAAAGAAAGAGCACTATTGAATCACTTATCGCTCTTGAGCAAAGTATAGAAATCTTGATTTGCAGTCGTATTGGCACTGATTTATATACATTTTCGGCTCATTTTTCGACCAGCCTTATAAATTTCAAAAACAGGCAGTGCTTCATTTTTATCCCCCGACCGAATAGGTTCGGGGGATATAGTTATCAGCCTGGCGTCTGTCCGTCCGTCCGTCCATCCGTAGACACAACCTTGTGATTGCCATAACTCCTATACCCTTTGAGATTCATTGATGGTTATTGGCACAATTGTTCACAAGGCCGAGATGGCGTGTCATGCGCAAGAACCAGAACTCTGGATACCATACTTTTTAGCTCACCGTCACGTAGTGACGAGGTGAGCTTTTGGGATCACTTTTTGTCCGTCGTCCGTCATGCTTGCGTCCGTGCGTGCGTCCGTAAACAATTTCTTTAAACGACATCTCCTCCTAAACCACTGATCAGATTTTGACCAAACTTCACAGGAATGATCCTTAGGTGGTCCCCTTTCAAAGTTGTTCAAATGGTTCCGGTCCATTGCACATCTAGGTCACAGGGGCCAAAAAAAGATTTTTTTCACCAAAAACTTAAAAAATCTTCTTCTCTGAAACCACTAGGCCCAGGTCTTTGATATTTGGTATGAAGCTTCATCTAGTGGACCCCTACCAAGATTGTTCAAATTATAGTGCTGGGACAAAAAATGCCCCGCAACGGGGCCCTTTGGTTTTACATTGGCTTATATAGGGAAAATCTTTAAAAATCTTCTTCTCTGAAACCACAAGGCCCAGGTCTTTGATATTTGGTATGAAGCTTCATCTAGTGGACCCCTACCAAGATTGTTCAAATTATAGTGCTGGGGCCAAAAAAGCCCCCGCCCCGGGGCCCTTTGGTTTTACATAGGCTTATATAGGGAAAATCTTTAAAAATCTTCTTCTCTAAAACCACAAGGCCCAGGTCTTTGATATTTGGTATGAAGCTTCATCTAGTGGACCCCTACCAAGATTGTTCAAATTATAGTGCTGAGGCCAAAAATGCCCCAACGCCGGGGCCCTTTGGTTTTACATTGGCTTATATAGGGAAAATCTTTAAAAATCTTCTTCTCTGAAACCACAAGGCCCAGGACTTTGATATTTGGTATGAAGCTTTATCTAGTGGACCCCTACCAAGATTGTGCAAATTATAGTGCTGGGACAAAAAATGCCTCTGCCACGGGGCCCTTTGGTTTTACATTGGCTTATATAGGGAAAATCTTTAAAAATCTTCTTCTCTGAAACCACAAGGCCCAGGTCTTTGATATTTGGTATGAAGCTTCATCTAGTGGACCCCTACCAAGATTGTTCAAATTATAGTGCTGGGGCCAAAAATGCCCCCGCCCCGGGGCCCTTTGGTTTTACATAGGCTTATATAGGCAGAATCTTTAAAAATCTTCTTCTCTGAAACCGCAAGGCCCAGGACTTTGATATTAAGAATGAAGCTTCATCTAATAGACCTCTACCAAGATTGTTCAAATTATAGCCATTGGGCCAAAAATGCCCCCGGGGCCCTTTGGTTTTACGTAGACTTATATAGGGAAAATCTTTAAAAATCTTCTTCTCTGAAACCACAAGGCCTAGGTCTTTTATATTTGGTATGAAGCTTCATCTAAAGGACCCCTAACAAGATTATTCAAATTATAGTGCTGAGGCCAAATATGTCCCTGCCCCTGGGCCCTTTGGTTTTACATAGGCTTATATAGGGAAAATCTTTAAAAATCTTCTTCTCTGAAACCACAAGGCCCAGGACTTTGATATTTGGTATGAAGCTTCATCTAGTGGACCCGTACCAAGATTGTTCAAATTATAGTGCTGGGACAAAAAATGCCCCCGCCACATGGCCCTTTGGTTTTACATTGGCTTTTATGGGGAAAATCTTTAAAAATCTTCTTCTCTGAAACCACAAGGCCCAGGTCTTTGATATTTGGTATGAAGCTTTATCTAGTGGACCCCTACCAAGATTGTTCAAATTATAGTGCTGGGGCCAAAAATGCCCCCGCCCCGGGACCCTTTGGTTTTACATAGACTTATATAGGGAAAATCTTTAAAAATCTTCTTCCCTGAAACCACAAGGCCCAGGAATGTGATATTTGGAATGAAGCTTCAACTAGTGGACCCCTACCAAGATTGTTCA
Source organism: Lucinisca nassula (assembly GCA_963580285.1). Taxonomy (NCBI): domain Eukaryota; kingdom Metazoa; phylum Mollusca; class Bivalvia; order Lucinida; family Lucinidae; genus Lucinisca; species Lucinisca nassula. The sequence goes on from OY757013.1 coordinate 177,698,454, forward strand.
AATTATAGTGCTGGGGCCAAAAATGCCCCCGTCCCGGGGCCCTTTGGTTTTACATGGCCTTATATAGGGAAAATCTTTAAAAATTTTCTTCTCTGAAACCACAAGGCCCAGGTCTTTGATATTTGGTATGAAGTTTCATCTAGTGGACCCCTACCAAGATTGTTCAAATCATAGTGCTGGGACAAAAAATGCCCCCGCCACGGGGCCCTTTGGTTTTACATTGGCTTTTACGGGGAAAATCTTTAAAAATTTTCTTCTCTGAAATCACAAGGCCCTGGTCTTTGATATTTGGTATGAAGCTTCATCTAGTGGACCCCTACCAAGATTGTTCAAATTATAGTGCTGGGGCCAAAAATGCCCCCAACCTGTGGCCCTTTGGTTTTACATAGGCTTATATAGGGAAAATCTTTAAAAATCTTCTTCTCTGAAACCACAAGGCCCAGGAATTTGATATTTGGTATGAAGCTTCATCTAGTGGACCCCTAGCAAGATTGTTCAAATTATAGTGCTGGGGCAAAAAATGCCCCTGTCCCGGGGCCCTTTGGTTTTACATGGCCTTATATAGGGAAAATCTTTAAAAATCTTCTTCTCTGAAACAGCAAGGCCCAGGACTTTGATATTTAGAATGAAGCTTCATCAAATGGACCTCTACCAAGTTTGTTCAAATTATTGCCCTTGGGTCAAAAATGCCCCAACCCCATGGCCCTTTGGTTTTACATAGACTTATATAGGGAAAATCTTTAAAAATCCTTTTCTCTGAAACCACAAGGCCTAGGTCTTTTATATTTGGTATGAAGCTTCATCTAAAAGACCCCTAAAAGCTTTATCTAGTGGACCCCTACCAAGATTGTTCAAATTATAGTGCTGGGGCCAAAAATGCCCCCGCCCCGGGACCCTTTGGTTTTACATAGACTTATATAGGGAAAATCTTTAAAAATCTTCTTCCCTGAAACCACAAGGCCCAGGAATTTGATATTTGGAATGAAGCTTCAACTAGTGGACCCCTACCAAGATTATTCAAATTATAGTGCTGAGGCCAAAAATGTCCCCGCCCCGGGGCCCTTTGGTTTTACATAGGCTTATATAGGGAAAATCTTTAGAAATCTTCTTCTCTGAAACCGCAAGGCCCACAACTTTGATATTTGGTGTGAAGCTTCATCTAGTGGACCACTACCAAGATTGTTCAAATTATAGTGCTGGGGCAAAAAATGCCCCCGCTCCGGGGCCCTTTGGTTTTACATTGGCTTATATAGGGAAAATCTTTAAAAATCTTATTCTCTGAAACCACAAGGCCTAGGTCTTTTATATTTGGTATGAAGCTTCTTCTAAATGACCCCTACCAAGATTATTCAAATTATAGTGCTGGGGCCAAAAGTGGCCCCGCCCTGGGACCCTTTGGTTTTACATAGGCTTATATAGGGATAATCTTTAAAAATCTTCTTCTCTGAAACCACAAGGCCGAGGACTTTGAAATTTGGTATGAAGTTGCATCTAATGGACCTCTACCAAGATTGTTCAAATTATAGCCCTGGGGTCAAAAATGCCCCCACTCTGGGGCCCTATGGTTTTACATAGACTAATATAGGGAAATCTTTAAAAATCTTCTCTGAAACTGCAAGGCCAAGGCCTTTGATATTTAGTATGGAGCTTTATCTAGTGGACCTCTACCAAGATTGTTCAAATTATAGCCCTGGGGCCACAAATGCCCCCACCCAGGGGCCCTTTGGTTTTACATAGATTTATATAGCCCCGGGGCCATTTGGTTTTTGCATAGGCTTATGTAGGGAATAGCTTTAAAAAAATCTTCTTCTCTAAAACTGCAAGGCCCAGGTCTTTGATATTTGATGCGTAGCTTCATCTAGTGGACCTTTGCCAAGATTGTTCTAATTGTAGCCTTTGTTGATGTTTGGTATGAAGCTTCACCTTTAAGACCTCCCTCAACTTTATGCACATTAAATCCCTGGGGCCAATAATGGCCCTCTCTGGGGCCCACTTGTTACACTATGGATCAGGTGAGCGATCCAGGGCCATCATGGCCCTCTTGTGTTTTATATTAGGATCACTTTTTGTCTGTCATCTGTGCGTAAACAATTTCTTCAAACGACATATCCTCCTAAACCACTGATCGGATTTTGATCAAACTTCACAGGAATGATCCTTAGGTGGTCCCCTTTCAAAGTTGTTCAAATGGTTCTGGTCCGTTGCACATATAGGTCACAGGAGCCAAAAATAGATTTTTTTCACCGAAAACTTAAAAAATCTTCTTCTCTGAAACTGCAAGGCCCAGATCTTGGATATTTGGTGTGAAGCTTCATCTAGTGGACCTCTACCAAGATTGTTCAAATTATAGCCCTTGTGCAAAAAATGCCCCCACTACGGGGCCCTTTGGTTTTACTTAGACTTTTATAGGGAAAATCTTGAAAAATCTTCTTCTCTGAAACAACAAGGCCTAGGTCTTTGATATTTGGTATGAAGCTTCATCTAGTTGACCTCTACCAAGATTGTTCAAATTATAGCCCTGAGACCAAAAATGCCACCGCCTCAGGGGCCCTTTGGTTTTACAGCTATAGACTTGTATAGGGAAAATCTTTAAAAATCTTCTGTGTCCATAAGCCCTAGGTCTTTGATATTTGTTGTGAAATTTCATCTAGTGGACCTCTATCAAGATTGTTCAAATTATAGCCCTGTGGCCAAAAATGCAACCGCCTTGGGGGGCCCTTTGGTTTTACGTGGACTTATATAGGGAAATCTTTAAAAAACTTCTTCTCTGAAACCACAAGGCCCAGGACTTTGATATTTGGTATGAAGCTTCATCTAATGGACCTCTACCAAGATTGTTCAAATTATAGCCCTGGGGCCACAATTGCCATAGGGAAAATCTTGAAAAATCTTCTTCTCTGAAACAACAAGGCCTAGGTCTTTGATATTTGGTATGAAGCTTCATCTAGTTGACCTCTACCAAGATTGTTCAAAGTATAGCCCTGAGACCAAAAATGCCACCGCCTCAGGGGCCCTTTGGTTTTACAGCTATAGACTTGTATAGGGAAAATCTTTAAAAATCTTCTGTGAAACCATAAGCCCTAGGTCTTTGATATTTGTTGTGAAATTTCATCTAGTGGACCTCTATCAAGATTGTTCAAATTATAGCCCTGTGGCCAAAAATGCAACCGCCTTGGGGGGCCCTTTGGTTTTACGTGGACTTATATAGGGAAATCTTTAAAAAACTTCTTCTCTGAAACCACAAGGCCAAGGACTTTGATGTTTGGTGTGAAGCTTCATCTAGTGGACCTCTATCAAGATTGTTTAAATTATAGCCCTGAGGCATAAAATGCCCCCACCATGGTGCCATTTGGTTTTACATGGGCTTATGTAGGGAATATCTTTAAAAAAATCTTCTTCTCTGAAACCGCAAGGCCCAGGTCTTTGGTATTTGATGTGTAGCTTCATCTAGTGGACCTTTGCCAAGATTGTTCAAATTATAGCCTTTGTTGATGTTTGGTATGAAGCTTCACCTTTAAGACCTCCCTCAACATTATGCACATTAAAGCCCTGGGGCCAATAATGGCCCTCTCTGGGGCCCACTTGTTACACAATGGATCAGGTGAGCGATCCAGGGCCATCATGGCCCTCTTGTTTAGTTATCTCCCCTTTTAATAAAATAGAATGACTACTTTGTGATGGCCATAACTCCAATACCCTTTGAGATATATTGATGGTACCTGACACAGTTGTTCACAAGGCTGAGACGGCGTGTCATGCACAAGAACTACAACTCTGGTTGCCATGATTTTGGAGTTATTTCCCCTTCCAATAAAATAGAGTGACAACCTTGTGATGGCCATAACTCCTATACCATTTGAGATTCATTGATGATTCTTGGCACAATTGTTCACAAGGCTGAGACGGCGTGTCATGCGCAAGAACCAGAACTCTGGATGCCATACATTTTTAGTTATCTCCCCTTTTAATAAAATATAATGACTACTTTGTGATGGCCATAACTCCAATACCCTTTGAGATATATCGATGATACCTGGCACAGTTGTTCACAAGGCTGAGACGGTGTGTCATGCACAAGAACCACAACTCTGGTTGCCATTGTTTTGGAGTTATCTCCCCTTCCAATAAAATAGAGTGACAACCTTGTGATGGCCAAAATTTAATACCCTTTAAGATATATTGATGATACCTGGCACAGTTGTTCACAAGGCCGAGACGGTGTGTCATGCTCAAGAACCACAACTCTGGGTGCCATGGTTTTTTAGTTATCTCCCCTTCCAATAATATAGAATCACTACCTTGTAATGGCCACATCTCCAACACTCTTTGAGATATATTGATGATACTTGGTACAGTTGTACATGAGGTTAAGCAGGTGTGTCACGTGCAAGAACCACAACTCTGGGTGCCCTGGTTTTTTAATTATCTCCCCTGACAATATAAATTTGTGATGGCCATAACTCCAATACCCTTTGAGATATATTGATGGTACTTGGCACAATTGTATACAACGTTGAGACGGCGCTTCATGCCTAAGAACCACAACTCTGGGTGCCATGATATTTGAGTTATCTCCCCTTCCAATATAACAGTATGACAACCTTGTGATCATCGTACCTACAATACCCTTTGAGACATTTGTGGTACTTGATGCAGATGTACATGAGGTTAAGCAGGTGTGTCATGCTCAAGAATTACAACTCCGGGTGCTCTGGTTTTTTAGTTATCTCCCCTGGCAATATAACCTTGTGATGGCCATAAGTCCAACACCCTTTGAGATATATTGAAGGAACTTGGCACAATTGTATACAAGGTACAGAAGGGATGTTGTGCAAGAACCACAAGTGTTGGTGCTGTGGTATTTGAGTTATCTACCCTTCCAATATAACAGTATGACCAGCTTGTGATCACCATATCTCAAATACCTTTTGAGACATATTGATGGTACTTTGAACAGAAATACATGAGCTTAAGCAGGCATGTCATGCGCAAGAACCACTTTTCTGAGTGCCCTGGTTTTTAGTTATCTCCCCTGACAGTATAATCTTGTGATGGCCATAACTGCAATACTTTTGTGATATATTGCTGGTTTAATTCTGGTGCACTTTCTATTGGTGAACAATCTTCTGAAGGCCATATTGGCTTTTGGTCGGGGGATTTGCCATCTCTTTCGATGGCTATTTTCTATTGTGGGGCACAGGCAGTCCAGTGCCATTTGCTTTTGTTGGACAAACTGCCACGATTTGCAGCCCAGATGCACTTAACCTATGTCTTGTTGTGGAGCTATGGAGTTATGTCCGCTTGACCATGGCAGACATAAAAAGCCTTAACCTAAACGAACGTACTCCTAAACGGCTGAACCGATTTTGAACTAGTTTCACAGAAATTTTCCTTGGGTCACTGTCGACTAAAATTGCTCAAATCCTTCACTCCTACTCATATTACTTAACATTTCATTTGTGCAACATGGATTAGGTGAACGATTCAGGGCCACCTTGTTCATACTTCTTCTCAAAACATACATAATGGGAAGTCGATAGAAAGGCCTCGTCGAAGCAGTTCTATCAAGTACCCACTGTTTATGTTTTTGAACAGAAATAATGTACCCCATTAAATCCCAGTTTTACTATATAATGGGGTTGAAGGGGATCAAAAGTATATAGGTGTATTTTCAGAATGTAGGCCATTTTTGACTAGGTGGGCAAAACGTCCCACTTCATTTTTTCAGGGGGGACAAAACGTCCCACACGATTTTGACAGGGTGGACAAAATGTCCCATGCTATTTTGACAGGGTGGACAAAATGTCCTATATTTTTGAGGTCGTTTTAGGGAGGAGGAAGGGATTTGGAAGGATATGCGACAATATACTCCCATGAACACTACAAAAATGAATGTGGAAATACAGTTAGATGCTTTTATTTAAAAACATGAATATGCAAACACAATCATTAAAGAGCACATGGTTAAGAGCACATTTTTTAAATAAAAGAAATTTTATGATGATAGCACATATAAGAAAATGTGCACAACTTAGCTTAATCTGTTACCATTTGAAACCATAACATAATAGTATCTGAAACACAATTTTCACCCATTATTTCATTACTGGATATATCATCATGTATAAAAATACTGAAAAGTATCTTGTATAAAAATAGCCAAGGTGGTTAAGAAATTCCTTATAGACACAAATAACTGGGAAGTAATATAAGAAAAACCGCTGTTGTTACCCACACACCGTGCTTAGGCAACCATCACCTGCCGTCAATCTGCACTTGGACCGGAGACGGGGGCATCAAAGCGAGATACTGTGGTTGCGGCTCATTTGCTTTGCACTTATGGGTGCCCCGCCGAGGCTACCCCAGTCAAAGGACAAACCAATGACCCTCCCATACCTTCAACATCATAACAGACCAGGGGCAAGGGTACATCATAAGAAAATCCCATAGCCCGAAAACTCCCATGGACATGCTTGAACCTGTGGCGACAAGCCGATTTGGGGCACTGTGGTTGCGGCTCATGTGCTTTGCACTTATGAGTGTTCCGATGAGGTAACATGCCGCTGCAGGACAGGCAGCCCCCATGGGAAGGGTTTTTTTTTACAATAACCGCGCCACCCGTTAGCTTGGTTTTGAACAAGTTACCCTAAGAGCTGGACCTTGCCTGGGTGGGGGGATTCCCCCCCCCACAAGCCCGGCCCGGCCTATGCACAGAATTGGAAGCCAAAATATGTGACGGATGGTGCGGTCATATTAGCACAAACACACTATGCACTAATGACTTTTGTTTGTATTACAGGTACAGTTTGGACCCCGGGGGACAAGAAACTGGTCACAACTACACTGATCCGAGGGCATACATGGGGTCCCAAAGCACTGATCCGACTTTTCTATTTCAGGAATGAGAGGAGGCTCGACGGGGAGCGTCAGGACTACATCCTGAGGGCACCTGGGAGAAAGCTGGTACTGGGCTCCCCCCTAGGTACCAACAGGATGAAGTCCCCGGAAGTATGCAAAGCGAAGGCATAAATACTGCCAGAACAGAGCATACAAATGGAGACAGGTCATGCGCTAAATATCTTTAGAGGCGGGCAGCGGCAATATCCACCATTTGCTAGGTATTTGGAAATAGGAAGTCCCTTAAAAATGCCTTTTGGAAGACCATTCAAAAATAAAAAATAGCGGGATTGCAAAATGGCTGATTAGCCTCATCACCGCCTTTCCAAAACAAACACATACCTCCAAACACATGACGAAGACACACCTATGCAATTTTGAACCCCACTTGCATAGGCAGGTCTCCGTGATGAGAGCACGGGTACTAGGACCTTTTGCAATAGCCCGAATTGGCTGGTCTATTAGTCACCCATTCTGGCTCACTTAAGATGCCTGTTCAAAATTCAAAAATTTCGTTTTCTTAGCCATGTGGGGTTGAGGCAGAGAATAATGGAAGCCAGAACTGATAATGTATGTTAGCTTTTTTCCTCGGCCAGACATTTGAAAACAGGGCTGTGCTCTGACACATTTGGCAGTCGAAATTGGCAACATGTCATCACATACTAGAGCCCAACTTTGGTCTGATTCCTGCACTCAAAATTCTAAAATCGCTACAGAACTGCGTTTCTTAGGACAAACGCTGTTCCTTGGGTGCGATTTGTGCCTTCCTCCGAGCAAGAGTTAAGTATATTCCTGGGCTTGAAGAAATATATGGGCTGCATGATGCTTCCACGCAGAGCTGAATCTGACCCGCACACTAGTACTGGTAAACCGCTTAGAGGATCTAAGTCTGTCCAGGAACCACGGTGCGAGGCGGACCGTCCATGCTAATAAACCCCATTGGTTTCATTGGGCGACAGGGCTTGAGATGTCATTTCATCTCAATGTCGGGTAAAAGCAACGTCTCCAAAATGACCTTTTACAGTGTTGACGGGGACGTTAAACCTCAAATCAAACAAACAAACAAAAAGTATATTCCCATTGGTCAGCTGACACCTGTCAAATTGACAAGTGCCAGCACATTGGAGGCATGGGAAGAGCAGTTCATAAACTAATCCCATTTAGTGAGATGGGGGTAGCCCCTATGTGTTTTTAGCGCCCGGTTAGCTTACAAAATCTATCGAGTTGTATAAAAATACTGAAAAGCTATTAATATCTCAAGTCCCACACATTATTGTTTCACAATTACTTCATCCTGATACACTGACCAATAGCATCAAGAAATTCTGATACAGTTTTCTTTCCATTCACCAGTTGTGTACACAGGGTCTTGAGTCTCTTCTGATGACTGATGGTTTTTCACATTACGCATACAGATTTTTATTAAGTATAGTGAATTAAACTTACCTTCTAATTGAATATGGGACGTTTTGATTACTCTGTGGAAATAAAAAGGGACATTTTGTCCACCCTGTCAAAATCATGTGGGACGTTTTGTCCACCCTGAAAAAATGATGTGGGACCTTTTGTCCACCTGGTCAAAAATGGCATGGGACGTTTTGTCCATGGGATGTTTTGTCCGGCTCCCGTATTTTCATGATGTGAGTCAATATAAATTTGGTGTAGTAAGAGTTTATTTGCAAGCTTCTAAACCTGCCCAGGCTAAGCTGTGCGAGTTGGACGATTCCATGATATTTGCTCACAAGACAATTGCTCACAAGACAGTTGCTCACAAGACAATTGCTCACAAGACAACTGCCCACAACCTTAATGGAAAATAAGACAATTGCTCACAACACGTTTTTTCATTATTTATTTTTATTTTGAAATTCTTCTATTTATATTTTCCATAGATTATGTATGGGAACCATTTCTTCCTGAAAGTATTAATGTACCAGTTAATCAGCTTGATTTCAACTACCGGTAATAAGTGATAACTAAAACTTCAGAAGTTGGAAGAAATGATAGCTAACTAGTCACTTCACTTGACTATAATAAGCATTAGTCAGCTAAATTTATCAACGTTATATACTAAGCAGCTTGATAAATATACTCATCATTAATTAAAATTAACTATTATTTATTTATTTATTTATTTATTTATTTATTTATTGTTTCCAAAGTTTTATAAAAAAATCATATAATCCCCTTAATCAATTAAATCACCTAAAACTGGTGATATGATTCAATTTGATTACTTAATGTTATTAATAAACAACTGATGTTTTAAATATCACTAAATAGTTGAAATCCAAAGGAAGAACTAGTTCCCATAATTATAGATGATATAAATAAAATACTTTCAAAATAAAAATAAAATCATGAAAAAAATGTGTTGTGAGCAATTGTCCGATTTTCCATTAAGGTTGTGGGCAAATGTCTTATGAGCAACTGTCTTGTGAGCAAATGTCTTGTGGGCAATTGTCTTGTGAGCAAATGTCTGCGCACCGAGTGTGACTGTCCATGCTTATAAATTCTATTGATTTCATTGGGCGACTGGGCTTGAGATGTCGATTTCATCTCATTGTTGGGTAAAAGTCCCACAAAATTGGAGGCAACATCTCCAAAATGACCTATACAGTGTTGATGGGGATGTTAAACCTCAAATCAAGCGAACAGTATGAGCCAGTGCATGTCAAAACCTACAATAAGACGTGCGCCCAGCAAAGACTCAGATCAGCCTGCGCATCCGTGCAGTCTGATCATAGTCTTCGTTGTGCGCTCTAAGGATAGCTAAGGTCCATCTCCTTCATGCAGCAAGAGAAGTCTCAGGTTAGACTATATGGCTACGCAGGCTGATCTGAGTCTTCGCTGGGCGCACATGTCTTATTGTATGTTTTGTAATGCGCAGGCTCATATTCAGACTTGCGTACCCCTCGAGACTGAAAATAGTAAGATCCCATGAAAAAAATCGTAGGATTTCAATTTTATTGGTAAGGGTTTCAAGGTATTTGATGCGTGGTCAAAATAAGTTGACATACAATTATGTTAATTGTTATACTTCAAACCGATGCAGCTTTTCTTTTTCCGTTTGCAGAGGCATCCATCTTGCCGCTGATACCAAAAATTATTTGTTAAATGAGCCGTGATTGGATGTCTTTCCTACTGTTAGCCAGTGAAATTTAACTTTTCATTTCGTCACAAGAGTAAGCCAAGTACGGTAACTCTTATCTTGTTCCAGTATAAGAGCCTGCTTTACAGAACCAAACCGCCAAAAATACGCTGAATTGCCGATTTTTTTAAAGCACCGAAAATCGTACTGAATTTGTCGGGGATCGGAAGGTCATAATTTACAACCAAATCGTAAGGGTAGGCAAGTCTGCATATTGATAATGAAGACCTCATTTCATGAGGTCACACAATTTCCCCTGGGGCCCACTAAATATTTACAAAAGAGCCAGCGCACGACAAAACCTACAATAAGACATGTGCACCCATCAAAGACTCAGATTAGCCTGCGCACCCATATAGTCTAACCAGAGACTTCTCTTGCTGCATAAAGAAGCATTGAGTAGAACTCGGCATTGGGCCCTTAGAGCGCACAACAAAGACAGACTGCATGGATGCACAGGCTGATCTGAGTCTTTGTTGGGGGCATATGTCTTATTGTTTCTTTGTTTGATGTTTGTTTGATTTGAGGTTTAACGTCCCCGTCAACACTGTATAGGTCATTTTGGAGACGTTGCTTCCAATTTTGTGGGACTTTTACCTGACATTGAGATGAAATGACAACTAAGTCCTGTCGCCCAATGAAACCAATAGGGTTTATAAGCATGGACTCGCACCGCTTTGTCTGGGCAGGCTTATAGATCCTCGGTTTCAGCTCTGCGTGGAAGCATCATGCAGCCCATCTATTTCTTCAAGCCCCGATGGGTGGGGGCCAACATATCTTATTGTAGGTTTTGTCATGCGCTGGCTCAAATGTATAACCAAGTGATGATGATGATGATGATGGTTTTCATCTTAAATCCATCCAGATACCACCATTTTTACAGAAAGGAGACCATCCAAATTAAAAAATAACGAAAAGTACATGTATTGGCCATTTGATAAAATTGATCATTAACTGACTGACTGACTGAACTGGTTTTTAAGCTAACCGGGCGCTATAAGCACATAGGGGCTACCCCTAGAACGTGTCCAGGATTAGTTTTCCCACTTTCTGAAAGGCTTTCGCATGGAGTTGTACACTAATTCCGGTGTACTCCTCTCGCCTCAGTCGCCGTGCAATAAAGGAGAAAGTGGTCTGTAAGTTACCGTGGTTTTTGACATAGTTTCCAAAAAGTTGTGGGCTGTCAATCGCGGCTATGGAACCTGGTCAATTCCGACCTGCAAATCGTGTTCCATAGCCATTGCCCGTCTGGCCGTGGTAGAGGTGGAAGGCAAGGAGGCTAAGTTTTAGTGCTTCTGGGCTGCGAATCGCGGCAGTGGTCAGCGGAATACGAATCGTGCTGATCTGCCAGTGCCCTCCCCTTAGTAAAATAGAAGCACTGTAATTTTGAATTTTGAACGCCAGGTCGAAAGTGGGCATGAAGCAACAGAGAAATCATTGCCAATTTCGGCTGCAAATCGCGATTTCTCTGTTTCGCCCGAGCAAACTAGGTCATGTTGCTCTCTCTTAGGGCCGCGTGATTGGCGTCGGACTGGCTACACATGAAGTAGCCTTGCAATACCCATGGTAAACAGGGTTTTCGGACATGCGGCCCTAAGTTCACGATCTCGGTCCGGTGCTGGGTTAGGAGGGATGCGCCCTCCTAACTATCACCCCATCCGTCATCGCCGTATCTAGGAAAAGTTTGTGGACCTTCCGAGTTCTCTTCTTGTTTAGTGGGGTCTCTTCAGTGCATCTTTCGATGGAGTTGTACAGGTGCTCGTCGAAATACTTTGAGGTGGGTCCTTTGTAGATAATGAAGGCTGGAGTCTCGGCTGTCTTGAATGCGTAAACGGCAAGGTCCACGTTGATAGTTTCAGTTGGTCTTTTTAGTCGATGTAGTTCCAAGATGGTGGAGGGGGAGTCTCTAGTATTTGCCACCCAGGCTCTGCCCAGGTGGTACTTCTCGTGCCAAGGTTGGAGTGGGTTGGGTGGCAGCTTCTCGAAGTCCTTTTCTTCGGAGGTGTAGATTCTTCCTCTTCTGGTGGCTGGGGCTGGGGCAGGTGACGAGCATCGTTGGGCTTTTGGCGGGGGTGGTCTCTCTGTGGGTGATAAGGCGGCGGTAGCTGGCTCTGGCGATGACGGCATTGGTCTCTGGATGATTGGTGCAGCGGGTGCGGGTTCAGCGTTAGCTGTTGTCTGGCGCTGGAGGACGATCGTTGCTGTAGTCATAGTCACGGTCTCCTCGGCTGGCGGCGCTGCTTGTCGGATCTGTGGTGCTGTCTTCTTGGTTCTCTGTGGAGCTGGAAGGCTCAGGTCCCAAGTAAGGGTGACAGCCACCCTCTGGGGCTCAAGTGCAGTGTTAACTTGAGGCACCCCATGAAGTCGGCAAGACTTCAAGAAGGCTACCAGAGGCTCTGGTAGCCGGTATTCCTTCATAGGAAAAGACATCTTGACGTGTTGAATCTGAGAGATCGAATGAGTTGATCATTAACCCTTGACCTGCTCAATATTTAAATATGCCACACCCACCATTGATTTCTTTATGCAAATCATTGCAACAAATTCATAAACTGAATGACAAACAATGAAGATCCTGATCAGAAGGCCTATTCAGAAGCCATTATTTATTTTTTAGACTTTCGGTTACCTGGCTGTTTATTGTAAATGATACTAGGTGTGAATTTATTACCTGATGTTGTTCTAACAGATGTTGTTTTAATGACACTTCTTCAAAAGGTGTTGAAAACTGCTACTAATGAATGTCTTGTGTATTCCAGAACTGTAATTTGCACAGGTGTCATTTTCAGTGAGAAGAAAGAAAGAAAAAAGAAATACAGAAAATTCATGGAAAAAAAGAAAGAAAAAGAAAGAAAGAATGAATGCACAAATTTGTGTTTTGTCAAAGGTGCAAACAACAAAAAATTAAAATGCAAGACTAGTTGCAGCACATCATTAACCCTTTTTGTACCAAATGGAATCTTCCTACTTTTATATACCAGGAGTCCAGGGGTACCTTGGCAAACAGTGCAGGTCCAGATCAGATGCCGCAGAATGCAAACAAAGAAAACAAAAGGGGTGCGAGTGGGATACCCATGCCCATAGACCCTATTTGATTTCACTGGGCGGCAGGGCTTGAGATGTCATTTCATCTCAATGTCTGGTAAAAGTCCCACAAATTGGAAGCAAGGTCTCCAAAATGACCTATATAGTGTAGACCGGACATTAAATCTCCAATCAAACAAACAAAAGTGGTGCGAGTCGGACTGTCCATGCTTATGGACCCTATTTGGTTTCACTGGGCTGCAGGGCTTGAGATGTCACTTCAGTCAGAAATAAAAATCAGAAATAAAATCATTTTAACACATCGAGGCAGATCTAACGAGTACCCACAATCTATATTTTAGAGCAGAAATAAGAAAGAGTTATACCCCCGGAAACCCCAGTTTTACTATATAAAAGTAGGGTTCAAGGGGATCAAAATTATATAGGTGTGTTCTCGTGATGGACTTGTTAGTGATGACAATAAAAATTCATGTGACAGCAAATTTTTCTAAGTATTTGAAAAAAAACAAAATTGTGACTTTCAATGACAGGGAGACGTGACACTGCTTATTAAGGCCTTTGCAGATGACATTTTCATTTCATTTTTTTTTTTGGACTCTTTTTGTGTTTTTTTTTTACTTATTTTTCAGCAAAAATAAGGTTTGACATTTCATATGAATTTGCAGTGATGCCAAGCCTTGTTAACCATTAAATAAACTGGCCTGTACAAACACATTTTACTTAATTCTGTTGAAAATATAGGTTGTTGGTACAAAAAAGAACCGCCTAATCTAGAAAAATAAAAAAAAAGGTTCACCACCTTAAACCCCAGTTTTGCTATATGAAAGTGGGGCTCAAGGCGTCAGAATTATATAGGCTTGTTTTCATGACGAAATGATTAACCCATTTGATACCGGAAACCCGAAAAGGGTCAAGTGGCAAACAGTGCAGGCCAAGATCAGATCACGGCCTACTCTGCAAACAGTTCAGCCAATTTCCAAATAAATTTTGAAGAAAACACAACCTGAAACCCCTTAATTATGCCCCCGGAATCTAAGAGATTCGGGGGCATATAGTTTTTGGTCTGTCCGTCTGTTTGTCTGTTTGTCCGTCTGCAAAAACTTTAACATTGGGCATAACTTTTGAATGGTAATAGATAGAGCTTTCATATTTCACATGTGTATACCTTATCACAAGACCTTTCCAGTGGTACCATAATTTTTGATTTCGTGACCTTGACCTTGACCTTTGACCTATTTTTTTCAAAATTTTTAAAAACATTAACATTGGCGCTGTCCGGGGGCATCAGTGTTTCACAAACACATCTTGTTTTGAAATGGACTCCTGCTATATATAAGGAGGAAGATTCTATTTGGTACAAAAAGGGTTAAAAAAGTAAAAAATCCAGTCTGCTCTTGAAATTTCCATGCTGTTTGAAGGGTTACAATTCTGAGAAATAACAAGACTAATGGAATATCACAATTTTTAATTTGAAAAAAATATATATACATATTTTTTCAAATGCCAGAAAAGTTTGTAGAATAAAAATAACACACCAGGCCAGACAATTTTCACACCTGTTGAGATAAAGATGACAACCTCATCAACACCTTTCCAGTGTCAACAGGTAAACAATTCTATTGGTCAGATCTGTCAGGCTATCTGTGTTTTGATTGGTCTGTTAGTGTGATGGGTGGAATACACTTGCAGGGAGATGCCAGGATATAATACAGGTGGGCAGCATTTTTGGGTTATATGCATTTTGCATGACTAAATGTTTCCATAGTGTTGTGAAAATAACAGATTCACGGAGTATAAACAATTATATATGGTAAGTTTATTTATTCATTATTTTGAAAGGCTACTTTATATTTTATGCACGAAAGAAAATTTTGCTGAATATTCAGTTTAGCTACACCCATTTCTGACCCATTTCTGACTTGGAACTAATCAGAGTACCTGATGTAATTTATTCCTACAAATTCATAAACTGAATGTCAACAGTGTAGATCCTGATCAGACAGCCATCTGATTGGATCTACACTATTTCCAAAGATAGGGATTGTCGTGAACAGCAGGATAGGGTTTAATTTTGAACGATTCTGTTTATCACAATTTCTGTAGGACCTGTATACATGTTGTCAATTTTTAAACCCCACTTTCTCATTTAATAAAATTATTATTTGGAATCACAGACATAACCTGGACAACCCCCCCCCCCCTTAGTAAGGTGGTCAAACCCCCCACCACCACCACCACCACCATTTGTTGAGGTGGACATATTCCCCCTGCTGTTTATAAAGGTGGACTATATCCCCCCACACCTCCACATGCAAAATTACTGATTTTTGAAATATACGTATACATGTATTGTTTTAAAAACTGCAGATTCCAAGCTCCTGGAGAAATTATTGCAACATGGTAGCACTGCACAGGTACAACATGTGACATAATATAAAACAGTGAAATCATCAATGAAAAATTCCAAAAATGACTAAGAACATTACAAATCATTACGAAAACACGCATATACAAATACATTGTAAAGTTTTCACATAAACTAAAATTTTAGGATGGATAATTGTGATATTTCGTAATTCTGCTCAAAATATAAATAGTAGGTACTCGTTAGAACTCCCTATATGACGCGATAAAATGGGTTCTACGCCTCGATGAGGCAGTTCTAACGGATACCCACAATCTATATTTCAGAGCAGAAATAAGAAATCACCCTGTAAACCCCAGTTCTAAAAATGACTAAGAACATTACAAATCATTACGAAAACACGCCTATACAAATACATTGTAAAGTTTTCACATAAACTAAAATTTTAGGATGGATAATTGTGATATTTCATAATTCTGCTCAAAATATAAATAGTAGGTACTCGTTAGAACTCCCTATATGACGCGATAAAACGGGTTCTACGCCTCAATGAGGCAGTTCTAACGGATACCCACAATCTATATTTTAGAGCAGAAATAAGAAATCCCCTGTAAACCCCAGTTTTACTATATAAAAGTGGTGTTCAAGAGGGTCATAATAATTTAGGGGTGTTTTCGTGATGTGAAATGAAGGTACATGTAGTTCTTTGGTCTTGGCAAGAGATTGATTTAAAACTTTGTTACCTTTAATTCACATCATAAAGATTATAAAGAATCATCACAATAATCAATCAGAATTTTCAAAAGTGATACATAATCCTATCTACAAATCAATTAGGTAATTATTTGCTAATCAAAGAAAATTGGTCAAAGGAATTTTGTTCCTTTTCTGTGTAAGATCAAAATGAAAAGGGCATTATAATTTTTATAATTATACATGGTTGCTTTGGGGTTTTATGGACCTCATTAGGATTATATCTGGCATGTTCAGTTAACCTACCCTAGTTCCAGGCACACTTAAGATTCCTGATCATTGCCTTCAAATCTATTTTAGAACCTATAACATTACGAAAAACGCGCAATGTTTCCAAAGAGTGGCATATTCCAATAAAAGGTTCCGATATTTTTCGTATTTCTGCTTAAAAAACAGATTGTGGGTAGTGGCAGGATGATTAACTAGACAAATTTAGAGCAAGGGTGATTTTGTCCGACCTGACATACAGTGAGGGTGATTTTTGTATGGGAGGGGGGTGGATTTTGTCCGCTTTTACAAAAAGGGGTTGGGGTTGTCCAATTCAGTTCATGCTTTCATCAATGTTGCGTACAAGTCCAAAGATTTTGTGAGGTATGTCCCTTCCCCCACCATGGTGATCTTAAGGTCAATAGAAATTTTACATTTGATTAAAGTTTTATGACAAAGTTTATAGATGCCTCTATGTTCTAAACACTAAACCAGTCATTGAAGCATGCTCCACCCTGCTGCTTCAGTAACATTTATGCCCCCACCCCTTCAGTAACTTTGATGCCCTCACTCCCTTGGTCCATTTAGAAATTTTATGTTTGGTAAAAGCAAGCACATTTATAGATTCTTATAGCTTCTTGACGTCTTCATTCATATTGCGTACAAGCTCGTAAGATATATCTGAAGGTGGTGCTGGCCGGGGGTATATGTGACCCACTGGTCGCTTGCTCTAGTTTTATACCATTATATGGATTTGGTTCATTCATATTTGGTACGAGGATAGATATAGGTCCAAAGTGTTGTTCAGCAATACCTCTGCCCATGTTTGTTTGATTTGAGGTCTAACATCTCCATCAACACTGTAAAGGTCATTTTGGAGATGTTGCTTACCCGACATTGAGATGAAATGACATCTCAAGCTTTGCCACCCAATGAAACCAATAGGGTATATAAGCATTGACGGGCTGACTGGCACCGCTTTGCCTGGGCAGGCTTAGATCCTCTTAAGCTGTTTACCAGTACTCGTGTGCAGGTCGGTTTCAGCTCTGCTATTTGAGTGTTGTACTGTATATAACAGTACAGAGCAAGAGCAAGGAAAAGCCACCAACAAGCTTTACAATGCTTTGAACAACTGTGCCTTGATGGACATTTGTTGGTGGAATCATCTCAAAAACACGCCTATATAATTTTGACCCCCTTGAACCCCACTTTTATATAGTAAAACAGGGATAAACCTTATTTTTCTTATTTCTGCTCTATTTGTTTGTTTGTTTGATTTGAGGTTTAACGTTCCTGTCAACACTGTAAAGGTCATTTTGGAGAAGTTGCAATTTTGTGTGAAATGACATCTCAAGCCCAGTCATCCAATGAAACCAATAGGGTTTATTAGCATGGATGGTCCGCCTCGCAGCGCGGTTTCTGGACAAGCTTACATCCTCTAAGCGGTTTACCAGTGTGCGGGCCGGATTCAGCTCTGCGTGAAAAACCTGCTGTCCATATATTTCCTCAAGCCCCCATGGGCGGGGGCTGAATTTCTGCTCTATAAAATCTATCTATAAGATTGTGCGTACTCGTTAGAACAGCCTTGATGAGGCGGTTCTAACATGTACCCACCAACTATATTATGAGCAAAAATAAGTAAAATATCAATACGTCTTAGGTTTTCTTTTTTTTTTTTCGGCTGCAAAATCTATAATATATTTGTGGGTGTGTTTTCGTAATGGCAGGTTCAAAATTAAATTTCACATCACATCTTTCTAACTATGTGATGATTGTGTCTATGTGATGATTGCCTTGTACCCCACTTAAAATGGGAAAAAGTGATGTTTTATAAGAGCATACATTTTTATTTTGCTCCACACATAGATACTTGTGAGGACTGCCTCAGTGAGGGTATCATGAGTTTGCTTGTTTTGGCGTCAACACTATTTTAGGTCATTTTTAGGTCAGTTTACCTACCCACACTTTTCCGGGGCAGGCTATATATAAGTGGTTAACTCAGAACAGTGCATGTTCTTTCGCCAGAAACGGACAACTGCCCTTCTTGAAACAGCAGAATGGAGAGAATGACCGTAGATATTTCATGATGTTTCTCTACAAAAGAATGTTAACTCTTATCATGCTGTTCACGACAACCTCTATCTTTGGAAACAGTGTAGATCCAGATCAGATGGCTTCTGAAGAAGCCATCTGATCAGGATCTACACTGTTTGACATGAAGTTTATGGATTTGTAAGAATAAATTACATGAAGTAATCTGATTGGTTCAAATGGATGTGCCTTAAGTGAATATTCAGCAAGATAAGGGTTAACATTGGCTATCCGGACTACTCACATGAATAAGGCTAGTCACACTGTCACTTATTGGGGACTGAGTTTACTGTGTTTTTTTTTTCAAAAGTAACAAGATTAGCAAAACGAAATGAAATTGTATTACATATGGCTATATACTGCTACATAGGCCACAGACCCACTGTCAAACATTAAGGGCTAGGTTTTATTTTTAAACATGGCAGAATGGCAATTATGGTAGTAAAACGTAGTGCAGACCTAATACATAGAGCTATATGGCTACATATGTGACCCAGCTATGTTTGGTTTGAAATTTTCAAAACATGTGGCCATTGATGCATATACATAGTAAAACATACTCACAACGCATATGATAGATACAAAGTGGGGATTCTGAATATCTGAATATGTTCCGCCAGTCCTCTACCTGTGACAGTTTGTATCTGGAAAAGGCCTAGGAGGAGTTGTGTGATAATCGAAAAAAGGACCCAAAGTCCTACTTTTTGAGCTTATGACCCATGACATTCTTGACCAAAATTAATTTTTACCCATCAGGCAATGTTGGGCCCCACCCACTGCCTCAGGCATAGGGCTTTTGCTTGTGAAAGTTTCGAGATTCTAGATTAATTGGTCTGGGAGCAATGGTGGGACATTCCAAATAGACGGAAATTCTTACCAGTCTGTGGAGACTATAACCCCATAATGTAGGCACAGCTACTGAATCACTTTTTAATCCTGTAGGAATCTGTCCAATTGGGCTAGGCCTACTTTATTGTTCACAGCATCATATTTCAATAATTTCATAGACATGTATCATTGTTTCTTGTGACAGAGAGAAGATTTCCCACAGCAACCACAGTGACAGAATACAGAACATTAGCTGAAAAACAGAACAAGAAAGGCATAAGTTGTGGTAAGTTCAAGCTTAGAATCAGTTTACCATCAAAACAGTAATGGTCTGCTTTTTTAGACTGCTGGTTGCTTTTGATTGTTTGTATTTAATGACCCAGTCAACACTATTTAGGTCATTTTTGAGTCGGTCAGTTTAACTATCCACACTTTTCATGGGCAGGCTTATATGTAAGCAGTTAACCAGTACAGTGCACATTCTTTCGCCAGAAACTTTCAACTGCCAGAGTGAAAGGGAGAGAGTGATCATAGAAGATTTCATGATCATGATCAGTCTCCACAAAAGAATGTTGCTGACCCATAATTTTGGCTCAATCTGCATGAAACTACCAGAATGTTTGCCTTGATCATATCAAGGTCAAGTTCGAATGTGAGTCATGTCAGATCAAAATCTAGGTCACTTGGTCAAATTTCTTTGAAACCTTGTTCACCCTCTAGAGGACTTCAATCTTAATGAAACTTTACCAGAATGTTTGCCTTGATGATATATGGTTTCAGGTGCCAGGTTAAAAACAAGGTTTCTAGGTCAAATTGCGTTAAAATTCACCCTTTACAGGGAAAACTTTTGCTTCAGTCTTCTTGAAATTTTATCAGAATGTTTGTCTTGATGCTATTGAGGTCAAGTTCAAATATGGATCATGTCAGATTAAAAACTAGGTCAAGTTTCGTTAAAATCTTGTTCACACCCTAGGGCCTAGGGGCTACAGATTTGCTTCAATTTCCATGAAACTTTGCCAGAATGTTTGCCATGATGATATCTGGGTTGTTTGAATATGGATCATATCAGATCACCAGGTCAAATTGCATTGAAACCTGTTGTTCATAATTTTGCTTCAATCTTCATTTACCAATTTGTTTGCCTTGTCATGTCAGGTCAAAAACTAGGTCACTAGGTCAAATTGCATATAAACTTCATGAAATTTTACCGGACTGTCCATCTTGATGGTATCTGGGTCGAGTTTGAATATGGGTCTTGTCAGCTAGGGCACTAGGTCAATTTTCTTTAAAACCTTGTTCACCATCTAGAGGCCATAACTTTGCTGTAGTCTACCGGAATGTTTGTCTTGATAATATTTGGGTCTAGTTTGAATATGGGTCATGTTGGGTCAAAAGTAGGTCAAAGTTATGTAGGATATAGGGAAAATCTTAAATTATCTGAAACCAGAAGGTCGAGGCTTCCTCTACAAAGCTTTTCTAGTAGACCTGTTCCAGTTTTGTCCAAAAATGGCCCCGGGTAGGGCCAAGTTGTTTTACATAGACTAATATAATATAGAGAATACCTTTAAAAATCTTCTTGACAGAAACCAGGAAGCCCAGGCCTTTGATATTTGGTTCACAGCTACAACTAGTGGACCTGCCAAGATTGTGGTTCACATATGTTACATGGACTTATACAGAAAACCCTTTTTCTTGTCTGAAGCTAGAAGGCCCAGGCATTTGATATTTGGTACACAGCTTTGTCTTGTCCCTCTAAACTTAGAGCATCACAACATTAATTTCTGTGTCCAACAACATAATTATGGGTGGGGAGTTGGGCTGCTTACCGTCGTAACTGTTGGAAGCACATCTGACTAAAAAAGCTGAGGTTGCAGATTTTAGGCCCAATCCGGCTACATACATGTAACTTCCATGGAAATTAATCATGGAATATTTTCTACCATCATTCCACCCCACTTCTGCTGAATCAAGAAGGGCAGTTGTCAAATACTGGCGAAAGTATGTGTACTTATTACTGGTTAACCACTTAGGTCTAAGCCTGCCTGGGAATAGTGTGGTTAGGTTAACTGACCACAACAGACATAATCCTAATTGTTTGAAAGGCCTGAGCACCATCACATTGCTAGTAAGGCCTGTATAACACAGTTCTTGAAGCATCCAACAAATTTTAGACATACTTAGTCATATGATGAGAAATCATAGTCCTACAGAGTGTGGGCAAATTAGGGCCCTCTTGGTTCTCTTGTTTTTTCCAGTGATCTTGCGGTGTCTGATCTGAGCCTGCACTGTTTGCCAAGGTACCCCTTTAGGGATTTCTGGTACTGAATGGGTTAAGATATAACTTGTTTACTGGTACCCATAAGCTGCCAACAATTGTAGTCTGCTCATTATGTTAACACGTTTTTTCTAATGAGTAATTTTTCTGATGAAATTTTTGTGATATTTTTCGGGTGCCCTATAGGATCACTGTGTCAGTCTCTCCAACTTTTTCATGTTTTTCTTAACCCATTTAGTACCAGAAACCCCAGAAATGGGTAGCCTGGCAAACAGTGCAGGCCCAGATCAGATGCCACAGAACGCGTGCGTCTGATCAGGGCATACACTGTTGGCAGAAAGTTCAGCCATTTTCCTAATAAATTTTGAGGAAAATACAACCTGTCACCCCTAAATTTTGAAATGGACTCCTGCCATATATAATGAGGAAGATTCCATTTGATACAAAAAGAGTTAATAACATGCAAATGCATCAACAGCAAACTTAAACATAAGGTCACAACAACACACAATTTTACAGCAAGTTACGCTATTCTAGCTACAATATTATCTGATAGGGCTTTTATTTTTCATATGTGCATTCCTTGTCACAAGACCTTTACAGTGGTATCTTAATTTTTGACTTTGTGAACTTGAGCTTGATGTTTTCACGACCATTCCAGTGGTACTATAATTTTTGACCTTGATTTTAGACCTTCTTTTTTAAAAACTTGACCATAACTTTCGATTGGTAAGTGATAGGGCTTTCATAACTTTTGACCTTGTAACCTACTTTTTTAAAAACTTGAACATCAGCCATACATTGCTTAGTGATAGGGATAGTGGTTGGGATAGGACTTTCATATTTCACATGCGCATTCACATGTGCAAAACTGTTAAATGCATTTCACAAGACCTTTCCCACTGACATCATAATTTCTGACCTTGTGACCTTGACATTTGACCTACATTTTAAAAACTTTGGCCATAATTTTTGATGGTATGTGATTGGGTTTCATATTTCGCATGTGCATTTCAATACCTTTGGGGTGGTACCATAAGTTTTGACCTTGTTACCTTGACCTACTTTTTATCAGCCATGCTTAGTGATAGGGCTTTCATATTTCACATGCGTCAGTGTTTCACAAACACTTGTTTCTTTATATATTCAAAACTGTTATAATGAAACTTGCTGTACTTATAGACAGTGGCAATTTGCAAATGTTGCAAATCTCACCAATTTGTTTGTATTGGAGTTTAGCAGCCCAGTCAACACTAATTTGGTCATTTCTTAGTCAGTTTACCAATTCACACTTTTCCTGGCAGGCTTATACATAAGCAGTTAACCGTACAGTGCACAGTCTTTCGCCAGAAACTGACAACTGCCCTTCTTGAATCAGGGGAAGGGAGAGAAGATTTCATGATCAATCAATGATAAAAGAATGTTGCCGACCCTGGCAGTTGTCAAACCCGTCTCAATTTGATAACTTGTGCACCATTATCAACTTTTACATTGGCCATAGTTCAAAAACCATGCAGATATTAAAATGAAACTTTCTATAATTATTCACGACATGTAGCAAAGGGCAACAATTCTAGCTTTTATAAATTCTGACATTAAGTGATTTCCCCATATTGACATGCATAAACCAAATGGATTTGGCCATCAAGTTTAATATTAAACTTTATTTAATTAAATAATTTATTTATTTAATTAAATTTTTAAACTTGCAAGAAACAGTCAGTACGGCAGTGCAACCCCATTGTACATCTAAACTTCTTTGCCAATTTGTCCCACCCCTACTCATACATAGAGACAAGCTTTTCCACTTCAAACATGCTATCATGTGGCCCTGTCATGACTGTGATGCTAGTTTATAGGTGCTGATTAGAACCGCCTCTTAAATGGTGGGTGCTGATTAGAACTGCCTCTTTGGGACAGTTTATGAATACCCACAACCTATGTCTTGGAGCTGAAATAAGAATGATAATGTAAACCCAAGTTTTCTCTGTACACAGTGGGGTTTTCATTTGAGCCCCGCCAAGCGAATTTGTGTCTTCCAGCATTCTGTCATGACAAATTTTAACTGCGCATGCCCAGCCATTCAGAGGGGCCAGGGATATGGCTTTCTGTCTGAAGGTTCCTCTTGAATCACTGCTTGTATGAGCGAGCAGCAAAGGTTCTGGCGAGACTGCGCGGATGTGCAGGCTCGCCTGAACCTTCGCTGCTCGCATAGGCGATAAGTACCAAAATCGCTTAACGATGTAGTAAACATACATATTAGGCAGCAAATTTATTATTAAGTATTGAATACACCCTTATACAAATACATTTGAAATTTTACTGCTGAAAAAATGAAAATTTGTGAATTTTTCTCATTTCTGCTGTTATTATAGATTGTGGGTACACCTAGCCCTTAATCTATATTTTAGAGCAGAAATAAGAAAAATGTGGTTAACTAAATAAAACTGGGTTCAAGAGGGTCACAATAATAATAGGCTTGTTCTTGTGATAAAGCCTATTCAAAAGCAGAACAGTCTGATTATGGTCTTCACTGTTCCATCTGCACCTTTTCTGGACCATGAATCAAATTTGTTAAAATTTTAGGAGAAGATGGCCGAATTTTTAGGATATTTACAGTAGCTACCAAACAGAAGCTACTTCTGATAGGGCTTATATATTATCTAGGTACTAATTATTCAAAACGTACCATGTCGCTAGTTAAATTTTTTATCTTTTTTATGCCTAATGTGCTAATTTTTCAGCTTCAAAAATTAGTCTTAGCAAATTATTTAGTGTACTTGCTAGAAAAGTTAACTATATTCACTAGGGCCCAAATGTTTGAAGCAACTTTACAAGCTTGTTAGTTGTCTAAATACCGTATCTTCTAATATATGAGTAGATTTTCAAAAACTACCCAAAATTCATGTTCAAAATGATTTTTTGGTGGTAATTGCACGACCCGCAGAAAAACTGACCGACTGAAGTTGGTTTTCTAAGAGTGCCCTAAAATCACTGTCATTCGGTCAATCGGTCAGTCTGTCAGTCCGTCTGTCCGTCCGTAACCCAATGAACCTCAATGAACTTGAGAAATATAACATTCCATTTAGTATAGCCTCGCCGAGGCGAAAAATGTGAAAATTTTCGAACTGCTCCTCAGAAACCGTTGGGCCACATTTTTCTTATTTCTGCTCTAAAGTCAAATTTCATATGGAGCCTCTATGGAATGGGGGAAACCAAAATTTGCTCATGGGGTCCAGGTCACATGACCAAAATGGCTGCCAAGCCATATATGGTCTGTCTGTCTGTCCGTCCGTAACCCGTTGTGAAAATTGGAATATTTAAACAATTTTTGGCATACTGATAGATATCAATGAGATCTAACCAATGAACTTGCGAAATATTACATTCCATTTAGTATAGCCTCGCCGAGGCGAAAAATGTGAAAATTTTCGAACTGCTTCTCCTCGGAAACCGTTGGGCTGGTTGAAGTCAAATTTCATATGGAGCCTCTATGGGATGGGGGAAACCAAAATTTGCTCATGGGGTCCAGGTCACATGACCAAAATGGCCGCCAAGCCATGTTTGGTCTGTCTGTCTGTCCATCCGTAACCCGTTTGTGAAATTGGTGATAGTGACTTAACCGCTTGGAATATTTAAACAATTTTTGGCATACTGATAGATATCAATGAGATCTAACCAATGAACTTGCGAAATATTACA
This sequence comes from Lucinisca nassula, assembly GCA_963580285.1. Taxonomy (NCBI): domain Eukaryota; kingdom Metazoa; phylum Mollusca; class Bivalvia; order Lucinida; family Lucinidae; genus Lucinisca; species Lucinisca nassula. Next base: position 177,723,768 of record OY757013.1, read on the forward strand.
TTACATTTAGTATAGCCTCGCCGAGGCGAAAAATCCGTAACCCGATTGTGAAAATTGGTGATAGTGACTTAACCGCTTGGAATATTTAAACAATTTTTGGCATACTGATAGATATCAGTGAGATCTAACCAATGAACTTGCGAAATATTACATTCCATTTAGTATAGCCTCGCCGAGGCGAAAAATGTGAAAATTTTCGAACTGCTTGTGCTCGGAAACCGCTGGGCCTAATTTCATATGGAGCCTCTATGGGATGGGGCTAATTAAAATTTGCTCATGGGGTCCAGCTGACGTGACAAATGGTCACCAAGCCATATATGGTCTGTCTGTCTGTCCGTCCGTAACCCGTTCGTGAAAATTGGTGATAGTGACTTAACCGCTTGGAATATTTAAACAATTTTTGGCATACCGATAGATATCAATGAGATCTAACCAATGAACTTGGAAATATTATATTCCATTTAGTATAGCGTCGCAGAGGCGAAAAATGTGAAAATTTTCAAACTGCTTCTCCTCGGAAACCGTTGGGCCGATTGAAGTCAACTTTCGTATGGAGCTTCTATGGGATGGGGGAAACCACAAGTTGCTCATGGGGTCCAGGTCACAAGACCAAAATGGCCGCCAAGCCATATATGGTAAAAACGCTTCAAAAATAGACTTCTCCAGAACCACTGGGCAGATTTCCACGAAATGTGATAAATGACATCTCGGACGTAGGCCCATCATAAATTGCTAAAATGCTGACCCTGGGTTGACCTTGACCTTCTTTGTGCCTAGGTCAAACTTTGACACATATGCTTTTGTATTGGAAAATGTGAGAATGCATTTTATCTTGTAAACGATTAAGAATACAGTACTAAAGTATAAGATATATTTTTGCTCCTTATGATAAGGCGCATTTATTGGGGGAACCGTTTTAGGTCCAGGTCACATGACCAAAATGGCCGCCATACCCATATATGGTAACACTCATAAAGCTAAAAGCATCCGGCGGGTCGTGCACTTCAGCTGAAGCACTGGTTTAAGAATAATTTTCAATAAAATCCTCTTGTGGGTATTTGAACAGGCTGGACAACTTCTGCAGGGACATTGAAATGAAACACATATCATTAAAATAAGGAAAATTATCCTTTGGTTATCACAAAATGACCTGCAAGGGTTGAACCCAAACCTTTTCTGTTGATAGGTCAAGGTCTAATTCAGCAATATGCCAATTTAGTTCCCATTCTCCTGTCTTTTCATATATTTAACAAACATTTTATAATAGTAAACAACATGATGGACTAGAAACTGCCCTGCCCTCACCACCCTCCTATTCATGAATTTGGCATTTTATTATACTAAACAATATGATGCATTTGGTGTGATATTTTGAAGTTTTAATTCAACAACACTCCCCTCTTCCAATGGCAGTCACAGACAGTTGGATTCATTTGAAATATAAGGTGTTTTATTCTCAACTTCCAATTAGACATCAGGGGAATTTGCGATTCCCACAACATGCCAGCCTATCCTTAGTGTATATGTATCCAAGACGTTTTCGAGCTCTCCTACTGCTTAAGAAAAAGGTACATCCATTTTGAAAGCAGAAACATGAATAAAGTAGTTCAACAATAGACAAATAGGTGTACTTACTTTTACTTACTGTTTGGTTTATTACTCAAAAAAAAAAAAGATGCCGAACTCTCTCTGAATAAAATTACCATTATAATCTATAAGCATGAACACTGATGATCGTTGATCTTCGATCGGTTCATTGTTTTCTTTTTTCTTAGTGGAATTTTTCCACGGATTGTCTTACTTGATAATTTTTTTTTTTCGACCACATGTTATACTCGACGAAACTTAACAAAGAATTTCGAACTCAACCAGACAAGAAGTTCCTTCATTGCAGTCATCAAGGACTGCCACCCATATCCCCAACACTGGAAATTAAGAACCCCCTCCAGGTCATTGTTAGGGGTGGTGGGGATTTTATTCCACACCTGTTAATAGCCATGTTTGATATCAAATCTGAAGCATTCATTTGCATATCTAGGCCATTAGGGGTAATGGACAGACAAATGCATTCTGTGTGCAGCAATTCAGGCATCCAGAACTGAGTTCTGGTATCCAGTCTTTTAGCAATATATATTTCTTCCAGCAGTGACAATTTTAAAAAGCAGTAAGTCATGTGATGGACATTACGCTGTTGGATGCATATCATTACCTTTGAACCATGCTTGCTAGGGTTTTGAACTTTCATTTATTTTAAACCTAGCAGTGAAACCAATGCATATCTGAAACAAATAAAAATGAAATCAAATTACAAGTGAAATGATATCGTATCATTTCACATGTGATTGATACCATTAATATCATTTCACTGTAGCGTGCCGGAACTACATTATTGTTTACGTTCTGGTCGAAAAAAGGTCATTTTTCCTTTTATATACTAAGAATAATAATTCCTAATGCCATTAGAACATATTTTGAAGGGTCAGGACTCACGGGTGTCATTAAAATTGAATGAACAGGTGCAGAACCTGACAACAGCAGCGCTGTGATTTTGAACATCTCCCTTTTGCCGACACACATCTCGGGCACAATTTAAATGTTCCCTCACAGATTTAGGTTTAGCTCTTTTTGTTACAAATGGTCTATAAGGTGTACCAGTTCACTGAATGGCTGCGTAAGGGTTTGTACGAGGTAATCTGTGCTCAAATTAGCGTGATTTTTTTTTTTTATTTCTTGAAAAACCGGTCGCGACGACTGCTACACATGGAATCGATTAGACCCACTGATACAGTGGCTGGGTGCATGCCTCTTAAAGCCTTCAATAATAAAATAGACTTCAAATAAGCTCAACGCATTCTGTAACATACCTTGAAATGCATTCTTTGAACTAAAAATGCAGAATCCAAAATGGCGATTTGTTTATGCTTTGAAACTGACAGTTGTGACGTCATGTAGCCAGATCAAAATCGTGACGTCACCGTCTCAGATCGATCAATTACCGTAAGTGTCCTAATAAATTATAAAATAAAAAGAACATTAACTTTTTTTCGGCGGATACCAAAAGTATTTCATCTCGTGTGTTGAAAACATCCGAATTTTCACTCGTGAAAATTATGATGTTTTCAACACACTCGATGAAATATTTTTGGTATCCACCTCAAAAAAGTAAATATCCTCTATATATTGCTCTATCTCACAAGCTGACATGTTTTGTTTTTGTGTTATGGATATCAGGATTATGACTCTTTCCTGAGATATGGCCGATTGATATGGATGAAATCAGCAAAATATCTCAAAAACTGTGTAATCTGGTGAATAGTTAGATAGTGATGAGGAAATGACCTGATTAACTTTTGAATTCTGAAACATGCTTCATGAGTTATGGTTGTAACTTTACATTGCATGCTTTTTGATGCATGGCATAACTTTGCATGCGAGGGTTTGGAAGTTTCAACAAATATGGATTCCAAATGAAAAAAAAAAACAGCTGAAATGTATTTTTTCTCATCTGGATCATGCCCCTTTCCAGATTTATGGCCCAATTTCAAAAACTTGAAAGCTGGTGAATAGATTCATAAGAAGGCCCGAATAAATTCTAAAAATAAAGACCCTTTGTCACTTTGGGGATTTGTACATTATGTGTTTTCTGGTGCAAAGCATAACTTTTGAATTGTGTGTGCTGGTGAAATTTTACGGAACCCGTATCTTGTGCGGACAACATAATTTATCTTGTGCGTACAAGATAATATCTTGTGCGGACAAGATAATATTTTGTGTGCACAAGATATTATCTTGTTTGCACAAAATATTATCTTGTTCGCACAACATATTATCTTGTTTACACAACATAGATCTTGGGAAGTTGTGCAAACAAGATATTATCTTGTGCGCACAAGATATTAAGTTTTGTGAACAAGATAAGATCTTGTCCGCACAAGATAATATCTTGTGCGCACAAGATATTATCTTGTTCGCACAAGATCTTTGTTGTGCGGACAAGATATTATCTTGTTGTGCGAACAAGATTTTATGTTGTCCGCACAAGCGCACAAGATAATATGTTGTCCGAACAAGATAATATCTTGTCCGCACAAGATATTATCTATCTTGTGTGCACAAGATAATATGTTGTCCGAACAAGATGATATTATGTGCACAAGATAATATGTTGTCCGAACAACATAATATCTTGTCCGCACAAGATATTATCTTGTGCACACAACATATCAAAAAATAAAATTCATGTCCCTTCCCGGGTTCCGTAGCTTTCTGGTGCAAAGCATAACTTTTGAACTGTGTGTGCTGGTGAAATTTCATCTATGGATTCCTGATGTAAAACACATGACACTTTGATTAGGTCGTAGTGATATCTTTACCCATTAAGCCTTGTAGCCTGGTGCAGATACATATGCAAACTGATGAGATGGCTCATAAAGAGCTATCTCATCCAGGTCTACATGGCGTGCCATCCTGTTGATGAATATTGTCCATCAACCCTATTTAGTAGAATGGACATTCCCAAATTCAGTGGTAGAGTACAGGTACACTTCAGAAACAGCTCTTAATCTACCTATTTCTACTGTAAAAGAGGTCATTTTCATTTTTATGGCCCAAACTTCGAACTAGGGGGTTTGAGGGGCGATATTGCTTCTGGAAGGTGCGTGAATGTCTGTGTCCATCATGTGCATGAATGTCCGGGTGTCCATCCGTTACACTTTAAATTGATCTATAGAATAACTTTTGAACAGTTCATGGTAGGGTTTTGAAATTCATTCATGCATTTGATATGAAAACATTGCTAACACAGATTCTTTTTACGTCAGGATTATGTCCCTTTTCTGAGTTATTGCCCTTTAAAAATATGGTTGAAATCTTGTCAGCAAAATAGCTTAAAAACCATCGAAGCTGGAGCCTACTGATAAGAGTTGATGGACTGATTTACTTTTGAATAAATTCTGAAAAATGCTTTATGAGTTATGGCCCTTTGTAACTTTTGGCATTTGTACATTGCTTGCTTTCTGGTGCATAAATTTTGAACCATGCATGCTAGTGTTTTGGATTCCTCTTCTGGTCAGGATTATGCCCCTTGTCTGAGTAATTGCCCTTTGAAAAAAATTACTGTAAGCAATATATCTTACTAGAGCCTTAGATTGCTTTTGGAGAGTAGATGACCTGATTAACTTCAAAAGGTGGTCTTAACCCTGATCTTGCTGTTCACCACAACCCCTATCTTTGGAAACAGTGTAGATCCAGAAGCCATCTGATCAGGATCTACACTGTTTGACATTCAGTTTATTGATTTGTAAGAATAAATTACATCAAGTAATCTGATTGGTTCAAAGTCAGAGATGGGTGTGGCTAAAATGAATATTCAGCAATAGAGGAATTTTACTGTTCTACAATCATGCATGAGAAAATAGTATCATTTGAGTGGAACTGCACCAAAACTGAATATGAATTTGCGCAGACATATATTTAGTGTAGCCGGATGTTACATGAATCTTATCATTTAAAATAGGTGATTTTTTTTCTCATGTCCCTTTTCTGAGTTATGGCCCTTTGAAAATGTACAGAAGAAAATGTTGCAAAAAGTGTTTAGCTAGATCCTTCAAATAAGGTGATTAGATAGTGATCAATGAGTTACCTGATTTAACATTTAAAAAATTCTGGAACCTTAGTTTGGGCCCTTTGCCTTTTCAGCAAAAAATCTCAAGAAAGAGCCTTGAAATTAGGTGAATGGATTAGCAGTGATGAGTAGATTACCTTGTCAGCAAAGAATCTCAAAAACAAGTGAATCTGTAAATCTAGAGCGTTGAAATTTGGTAATAGCTAGTGGATAACATGACTAGCTTTTGACTACTTTCTGAATGCCCTTTTTTGGGCATGTGCATTGCATGTGTTTGGTATAGCATGGCATAACTTTTGAACTATGGTTTGGATTCCTTATGAAAAAAATAGCTGTTACTTATTTTACCCTCTGCATACAGCTGTCATTTCTGCTCAATATCTTGAAAACTTGATCTAACCTTGACTCAGCAGTTACCTCTCCTCCAGCCGTCAGCCACATAATAAATTCTCGCTAATATCCAAATGCTAAAAATGTAGCAACCTAGCCCCCGCCCATCGAGGTTTGAAGAATAAGATGGGCTGCAGAGCTGAAACTGACCCGCACACGAGTGCTGGTAAACTGCTTAGAGGATCTAAGCCTGCCCAGGCAATGTGGTGCGAGTCTGCCTGTCCATGCTTATAAACACTACTGGTTTCATTGGACAGCAGGGCTTGAGATGTCTTTTCATCTCTATGTTCGGTAAAAATCCCACAAAATTGGAAGCAGTGTCTCTAAAATGACCTTTACAGTGTTGATGGGGATGTAGCAAACAAACAAATGTAGCAACCATCACAAAAACATGCCTATATAATTTTCACCCTCTTGAACCCCACTTTTGCATGGTAAAATTAGGGTTTACATCGAGGCAGTTCTAACAAGTATCTGTATTTTAGAGCAGAAATAAGAAAAATATCACAATTTTCCTTTTTTTTTTCACAGTTCCAAGCTTGTTTTGATCAATTTTCAGCAGTTATGGCCCTTGAATGATGTTAGTTAATATCTTGAGAAAGAGATAATGGATTAAATTTTGTGGGTGAATTTATCTTGAGAAAGAGATAATGGATTAAATTTTGTGGGTGAATTTATTTTGGCAAGATATAGCTTTGGACTGTTACACGGCTTTTTAAATAAAATTTCAGCAGAGTTATAGCCCTTGAATGACCTCAAACGTTCATTATTGCTCAATATTTTGAGAAAGAATTGGTGGATTTTGATCAAACTTGGTATGCATCAACAAATATGTTAAAAATTTAACTGATCACCTAACCCAATGTTCGTCTAAGTATATTCCTAATAAAATAGTAAGTGTAAGACCATCCGATCCAAATCGGTTGACAACTAATATAAAAAGACTCATTCGGAAAAGGAAACGTTACTACAGCAGATACAAGAAAACACAATCCATCACTAATTTTGAAGCCTACAAACAAATTCGCAATCACGTTAATAACGAAATAAGAAACTCAAAACAAAAAATGAATGAAAAACTGGCTGATAAACTAAACAATGGTTCACTAGGTCCAAAAGACTGGTGGAAAACACTTAAACATGTAATAAAACCAACACGAACAAGCAATATCCCTCCCTTAAACACACAAGGAAATATATATTCTGACGAAATGGACAAAGCGGAAGTGTTAAATACTTTCTTCTCCTCACAAACTATTATAGACGAAACTAATGCACACTTGCCTGAAAGCAATCCAAATAACATTCAAAATGAAACCCTCCATTCTGTTCACCTGTCACCGTCGGAAGTTGAAACCTGTCTGAAGTCCCTTCAGACTGGCAAAGCTGTAGGACCCGATGCGATTAACAACAGACTCCTGAAAGAACTATCTAATTCAATTTCTATCCCTCTTTGTGATCTCTTCAACTTTTCGCTATCATCAGGCCAATTTCCTGAGTCATGGAAACTAGCGAACATCACTCCAATTCACAAGAAAAACAAACCTTCTGACCCAGCTAATTACCGCCCTATTTCTCTCTTAAGTGCAGTGGGAAAAGTTCTTGAGAAACTTGTTCATAAATATATTTTCAACTTTTTTCGGGACAACGGAGTTATCACATCACTTCAATCTGGTTTTGTACCAGGCGATTCTACTGTTAACCAACTTATTGATATATACAACTCTTTCTGCAAAGCTCTTGACGTAGGCAAAGAAGTAAGAGCCGTCTTTTGTGATGTAAGCAAAGCCTTCGATCGTGTATGGCATAAAGGACTTCTTCACAAGTTGAATAGCGTTGGCATAACTGGTTCTCTTCTCTCATGGTTTAACAGTTACTTACGCGATAGAGTACAAAGAGTCGTTCTTCCTGGGACCACGTCCAGTTGGCAACCAATTAAAGCTGGTGTCCCACAAGGCTCTATCCTTGGTCCTCTCTTGTTTTTAGTATACATTAATGATATTGTTGAAGATATCCATTGCACGATACGTCTGTTTGCCTGGTTGAAGCTGCTCACCTCTTAAATGATGATCTAGAAAGGATACAGCAATGGGCAAAAAAGTGGCTAGTCAGCTTCAACCCTACAAAGTCTGAATCTCTCTTGCTCTCTCGTAAAATCAATAAACCTTACCACCCACCAATTTTCATGGACACTCAAGAAATATCTGAGGTCAGTACTCATAAACACCTAGGCCTTATATTTTCTAGTGATTGCACGTGGCATGAACACCTAGCCGAAATCAAATCAAAAGCATGGAATCGGATTAATATCATGCGTAAACTAAAATTTCTACTTGATAGAAAATCACTTCAGACTATTTATTGTTCGTTCATTAGACCTCTTCTAGAATATGCCGACGTGGTATGGGACAATTGCACCCAGTATGAAGCATATGAACTTGAAAAAATACAGATTGAGGCAGCACGTATAGTTACTGGGGCAACCAGACTGGTTTCTCTAAATCTTCTTTACTCTGAAACTGGATGGGACACGTTGGCCTCACGAAGAAATAAACATAAAATTGCTATGCTTTACAAAATGTATCATGGCATTTCTCCAGCATATCTATCTTCACTCTTACCAGCTACAGTGGGAGAAAATGTTTCGTATAGCCTTCGTAATTCTACCAACATTCAAACTATTCACAGTCACTCACAGCTCTACTTTAATTCTTTTCTTCCAAGTGCGATAAGAACTTGGAACTCTCTGTCTGAGGAGATCAGAAACAGCTCCAGTTTAGCATCACTTAAACGTCAACTCAATACTAACTTAATCCCTACGCCTCGTCATTTCAACGCAGGGAAACGTCTCGGACAAATTTATCACAGCCGGCTTAGAACCAAATGCAGCTCCTTAAACGAACACCTCTTGTCAAGAAACATTGTCCCAAGTGCTTTATGTGTATGTGGTCTCGTCGAAGACACCGAACATTTTCTTCTTCACTGTCCACGATATGCGAACTTTAGAGAAGAAATGTTAAGATCAGTTTATCAGTTTTGTCAACCAACTCTCGATACTCTACTTTATGGTGACCAAACACTAAATTACAACGAGAACAAACAAATCGTCCTCCTTGTCCATAACTTTATTTTAAAAACTAAAAGATTCCAAACCAACCATAATTAGGCGATGAATGCACGTATCATTTCCTACCGTATTAGACACACTTTCACTTCTTTTTTTTTTTCCTTTTTGATGTTAGTCCGAGAACAGAGTGTGGGGCTAGAATATGTCTTTTTTAAATCTACGGCAAGTTTACTTGTCTAACCAGGCTCTTTTCTGTGATAATCTCCCGAACCGGTAATTCTCCAACAAATACACCTAAATATTTTGGTTTGTTACTCTTATTTTGTTTTTAGAGAACTACCTCGCAAAGTTAACCATACGACCTTAACCTAAGTTATATCCAACCTTCAGAACGACAAACCTATACGTTCCGCCTTTGAAGAAATAGTTTTATTGGTACTTGATAAAACACCTTTGATTTGAATGTCTCAGACCCTTACATGAGAGCGGCAGAAGCTGTATTGTTTTTTCTTTGTTATTTTTTACCCTGATGGATTCCCCGTGGAGCCCCCCCCCCCCCCCCCCTCCCTCCAACGCTACCTTCACCTTAACCATTTTTAGTATGTAAAAATGCTACAAAATAGCTTTGAACATAGTCGCTAATTCTGTACTTACAATAGGTACTGTTTTGCATCGACAATTATATAGATTTAATTCAATGGTATTATCGCAAATGTTTAGGGAAACAGATTCAAATAAGTCTCTGACTTTCTTCTGAATCCCTTTTTGTATGATTTCAGTCATATTTGCTTTGTATTGTACTTGTAAAATACGAATAAAATATGTTTAAACCAAACTTGGTATGCAATTGATGTTTAAGATACAGCTTGGGATTGTTGCGGGGTGTTTTGTGAGTTTCAGCAGAGTTATGGCCCTTGAGAAAGAAATGATAGATTTTGATCAAATTTGATTTGTGAATTTATGTTGGCAAGATATAGCTTGGGACTGTTACATGGCTTTTTGCATCAATTTTCAGCAGACTGAGTTGTTTTCCACTGTTGAGAGGGGTTGGGGGTAGTAAGATCTGCTTTCTGAAATCTAGTTGAAATCTAGTTGCAAACAGTGTGCATTCACACTGGACTGTTCCTACATGATCAGTCTGAAGGGTCCATTCTGTTTTCAAGTATGCAAAAACATTTTATAAAACATTTGCAAGAAGGTGCAGCAGATAAGATAAAGTTTCAAAGCCATTTTATTAGGGCTAATTACACCTGCACTGAACATGTGCATAAAGGTAGATTATCTTGACCAAACTACATATTGGAGAATCAGTTCCCTTCCCCTCTAAAAGCATTGACATATTGGACCATTTTAATATAAGGGTGAAATATACATTGAAAATACAGTGCTACCATGATTCACCAATGGTTCTTTTTCATTTCTTTTCCAATAGCAAGCAAATATTTTTAGCTCACCAATGATGGCCACCAGAGCTAAAAATGTCCACAATTTGCTTAAACTGCTAACTCCTCCAAATCCCATAGACCAGTTTCGCCTAAACTTCACAAGAATGTTGTCTAGGTGGCTCTCTACCAAAATATCTCTGCTAATATCCTTTTGCTAAAAAATTCACAAGAATGTTGCCTATGTGGCTCAGATGAACAAGATGGCTACCAGAGCTAAAATAGAAAAAATCTTAATAACAACTTCTCCTAGACCCCTGAGCCAATTTCATTAAAACTGAAGGATGCTTAGGTGACACCCTACCAAAGTAGCTAAAATAATTAAACAAGATGGCTTCCAGAGCTAAAAATAGAGAAATCTTTAAATGACTACTCCTGTACTTCCGAGCCAATGCTGCATTGTAGACCCTCTACCAAAACCTCTCCAGTGAGCAAAATGGCCACCAGAGCTAAAACTAACAATTTGCTTAAAATGCTATTTTTTCTAAATCCTTTGGCCAATTTAGCTTTAACTTCACAGGAATGTTGCCTAGGTGAGTGCCTGCAAAAATAGCTGAAATGGTTATCTTGAGATGAACAAAATGGCCACCAGATCTAAAATAGAAAAATCTTTCCCCATCCCTGGGCCAATTTCATTCAAATTTATAGGAATTTTGCTTAGATTACCCTCTACCAAAATAGCTAAAATGGTTCTGCTCTGAGGAGAAAACTGGCAGATAGAGTAAAAAAAAAAAAGGGAAATCGTCAGCTTGAGGTCAGGTGAGCACTTTGGGGCCATCTTAACCCTCTTGCTGAAGATACCCGTCTACTCATTAGAATTGCCTCATTTAGCATACTTCATTGCATAAGCAAAACCTCCAGTCATCTATTTGGCAGCCACCTCTCTTCAGTAGCCACAATAATTTCTCATAGCATTTTGCTATATGAGCCCCGCCAAGCATATTTGGGTCTTCGAGCATTCCGTCATGACAGATTTTAACTGTGCATGCCCAGCCATTCAGAGGGGCCAGGGATATGGCTTTCTGTCTGAAGGTTCCTCTTGATTCACTGCTTGTATGAGCGAGCAGCGAAGGTTCTGGCGAGACTGCGCGGATGCGCAGGCTCGCCTGAACCTTCGCTGCTCGCATAGGCGATAAGTACCAAAATCGCTTGGCGGGGCCCATATATCTAACCTCCACTCAGCTCTCTCCTCCAGCCATCAGCTTCATAATAAAATCTTAATTCCCTCTAACATCCAAATGCAAAACATTTGAAGTAAATGTATCTTTCTTTTCCCATGTACAGTAAAATTCTTATATTAAGACCACCTTTGGCACTGTTCAAAAGTAGTCTTTAAGAGACCACCTTTTGGGGCTGTTCAAAAGTGGTCTTTAAGACCACTTTTGAACAGTCTCAAAGGTGGTCTCTGACCAGAGGACACTGTATGCAGAAAACACACAGCAAGAATAAATGCAACTTTCTAAGCAGAATTTGTTGTGGTCTTATTAGTGGAATTTTACTATATTTATGGAGTTTGATCTGTGCAAAGCAAATGGGGAGACTCTGCCTCAACATTTGTATCACTGCATTTGTGCAGGTTAAATTTTGGCTGTTATTTGCTTGGCTGAAAAGTCATTGATATGTTTCTGCATGATAGATTATATAGAAAAATGACCATTAATAATCTCCATCTTGAAACCATGTTATATCCCTCAACCATGTTATAACGAATGAGGTTGTGGTGTATCTGCCCTAAGAATTTAGACACTTTGTAATGATCCTCAATTCATTGTTAGGTTTTTGCTGTAATGACTTAGTGGAAAACATTTCAGACCTTGATGAGAGTTCACATTTGGATCTGGGGCTGCACAGCTAACTCATGACCAAATATTTAAGGAACATCTGCAACATGATTGTGCAGTATAGACTTTTAGACTAGACTGCATTTTAGGCTCAGTTGTTGAAAGAATGGTTAGCTTAGGGGCTTATATTGCATATAGAGATATAGATTGGGCTTCACGGTTCTGCCACGCTTCAACGGACAGCACATGTGTACTGGTAAACCTGGAAGGACTAGGCCTGCAAATCGGACTGTCCACTGCATATAGCCCTATTGGTTTCATTGGGTGGCAGGGCTTGAGATGTCATTAAAGCTCAATGTCAGGTAGAACCAACAATATTAGAAACACCATCTCCAAATTGACCTATTAGTGTTGACAGTGCCAAAATGACCTAACAGTGTTGCCAGGGATATTAAATCTTGATTCAAACAAACAAAATGCTCTTTGTGCTCAAATTGTCCTGTTGAACAAATATATTTAGCTACATCCCATTTTGTCTCTCACAGCTGTGGTTCGAGCCCAGTTGGGTCACAAGTTCTGCAACAAAAGGTCAGGTGGTTTTCCTCTGGGTGCTCTGTTTGTTTGCCCACCTGAATACTCACGAGTGAAATACTCTTGAAAGGGCCATAAAACCAAAACATTTTTTGGCTTTCAGGCTATTCCACAACTGGGCCAAGCATTGCTAGCTTGCTAACAGCGACTTAGGGGTCAAATTGTTACCTATTACAGTTTGAACTATGTTTAACCCCTTTTGTACCAAATTGAACCTTCCTCCGTAGTGCCTTCAATTTTGATTGGATCACAGATAAGTCCGGGTTAAAAGCTTGGATGAGTTCGAAAACTAGCAACGTCGGTTGATTACTTGCGTTATGTCCCCTACTTTGCAGAAAATGCTTATTTTTGACCTTGTCATCACCGTAGCCACTTCAGTTTTGATTGGATGATGATGATTTCGTGTTTAACGACGCATCAACCCTCTTTGTGGGTCATAAGCGTCAAACGGATCTTCTTGAAACTTATAAACAAGTAAGTCAGGGATAAAAGCTTGGATCAGTTAAAAAACTAACGAGGTTGGCCTATCTATCATAGAATTACGTCCCCTTGATTACTGAAAATGCCGATTTTTTACCTTGTCAATACTGTAGCCCCTACAGTTTTCATTGGATCTTCATGAAACTTACTTGTAAGTTAGTAAGGGATAAAACCTCGGCAGAGTTTAAAAATTGTTTGGGTCAGCCTATATTTCAGAGAGTTATGTTCCCCTTGATTTCAGAAAATGCATATTTTTGACCTAGTCATTAACATAGCCCCTTCAGTTTTTATCGTATCTTCTAGAAACTTGACCTTGTCAGGGATAAAAGCTTGGATGAATTAGAAAAAATATGAGGTCAGCCTATTTATCATAGAGTTACGACCCTTTGATTGCAGAAAATGTTTATTTTTGTCATCACCATAACTCCTACAGTTTTCATCACGTCTTCTTGAAAATTACAAGCAAGTAAGTCAGGGATAAAAGCTCTAAATAGCGTAATGTCGGTCAATGTCCCCTACTTTCCTGAAAATGCTTATTTTTGAACTTGTCATCAGTTTTGATCGGATCGAACGAAGATGTCTTGCTTATGATTTTTCTAGTCCCCAGGTGAGCGATACAGGGCCAACTTAGCCCTCTTGTTGCTGTACCCATTGCTCTTTTTTTTTGTTAAAGAAATTGTAAGTAGCTTCTGTTTGTATCGTTTCAGAAAGAAAGCTGCAACATCCAGCATTATGGACAGTGGTAGCAGACAGACTAGAAAGTCGGAGAGGGTTCCTAGTAAAAGAGGGCCTTCAGCTGAAGAGATGACTGCCAGTCTAACAACCTTGAGAAATCAGAGTCACAGCCGTAAAAGAAAAGTCCAAGATGAGACAAAAAATCCCTATGTTAAGTTGGTGAAACTGGGTCCAAAACAAATGGAAGATGTTCTGACCTACAATACTGAAATCATGTATCATGATGGTGATCTAAGGGATGATACCCTTCAGCACGTGTCCACAGTAGAGAGAGGTTCTAAGAACAAAATTATGGATCAGCCAAGTGACTTGAATAAGAACAGACTTTCTGAAAGTGAAGAGCAGCACTGTAGAAAGTTGCAGTCAGAAAACAAGCCAAAAGTGAAACTAAATATACAAGTTGCTCCTATTGCTAGTCAGACATCAGCTGATAAGGTTCCTGTTTTAGCTAATAAGCCGTCTTCGGTTAACATTCCTCCTGTTGCTAGTATGTCAGCATCTCATAAGTGTAGATCCAGTGAAAAAATCGTGGTTCAAGTTAGACCTCTTGTGAAAGCTAAACCTCAGAGTGATAAAAATGTAGTTGAAAAGCAGTCAGTCATACAGACAACAGAAAGAGGTTCCATTGTTGAAAAGCCAGCACAAAAGTTAGTTGTTCAGATTGCTCCTGTTTCTACTAAACATGTTGAAGTTTCAAAATCTGGTGCTGTGAACAAATTGAAGCTATTCTGGGAAGACTTCACTGTGAAAGCTAATGCAATTAGTAATAACAGACACAATGTGAATGAAGAAGAAACCACTTCAGCTGACAGCATTGAGCCAGTATCAAGCCTAGAAGCAGATAACTTGCCGGAAAATGTAGCAACTGATGATGAAAAGACTGAGACAGATAGTTGTACAACACTCCTAGATCCACAGGTTGCTTCTACCTCAAAGCAAAATGATGACAGAAATACTTGTATAGTTGCCCTACCCTTAAAGACACCAACCAAGACACCTGTTAAGAGACCAACTCCAGCTACACCTAAATCACCCAAAGAAGTGCTACAGGATTATACACAGACTGTAAAGATCTCTAAATCAAAATCACCTGTGTCTAGTAAGAGCTCAAAATTAAGTAAATTTCAACATGTAATAGAAGAAACATGGGATAAGAAGTCATTTCGACGCCTGTTTCCTGATCCTCCTGTGTCTGACTATTCCTCCCCAGAAATACTAGACAGTCAAATAACAAAGAAACATTCACAGAAAAAACGCACCCTGATGTCTCTCAATCCAGCTGTCTACAGCCAGTTTTTCTCTCCACCTCCAAATGACATCAGCTTAGAAAAAGCCTCCGTGTCAATTTCAGAGCCAGCGGTTAACACTTCTATTGGAACAACACAAAATGCTACTGATGAATCCTTCATTGCTTCAGAAGAAAGTGTTACTTTACCAAATATTCCTTCATGTAATGATTCTCTGAATAGACTTGAAATATCATCCCTCTTGAGCAATAACTCTGAAAGTGAAAGTTCAGTATTAGACATTACAGCAGTGAGGAGAGTGATTACTAAAACAGCTGCTTGTGTGCTTGGTAACAATGAATCTTCTGCATCAATCAATGATGGTGGATCACATGAACATTCAGTTCAAGAATCTGTGAATTCCAAAGACAGTGTATTGAAAATGACAGCTACCAAGAAGCCGGAAAACCTATCAACTTGTCTTAGTCTACAAGTAATGCCTGAAGGTAGTCTTCCAGCCACTGAAGTCAACACAAGAACTCATTCCAACCCAATCTCAGTCCTTTCAGTCATGCAAACAACACATTCGAGTGTGAACCAAGATTCCAACATGGACATTGATTTGACATGCTACGAGTTACACGAGAAAGAAAATGTCCCAGAATCTACACAGAGCCAAGAACTAGCCAGCCAGAACCAGTCCTCACCATCTTACCTTAGTAGCCAGTTGATAGGGTCCCTAAATCCTTATTTAGGGCAGTCACCAATGCCAGGTGTGCTGACAAGCAGAAAATCAATAAAGAGACCAAGAAAGTTGGTATTTGATAATGTCCATGATCAACAGTTAAGCCATCCGGTTCATAAGAAAAGGAAACCAACAGACATTCCTAGTGGGCTGATCCATAAATCAAACCTGACAGCAACTCATCAGATTGTATGCCACACCAGCAGCATAGGAAAGCTGTCGCAGATTCTCTCCCCAAAGAGAAATGCCCCCACTGACCATGTACCTACCTCGAGTTCTACAGTATCAGCTACCCTGTCATCTGCAAAACATACATTCCAGACTTCAAGAACTGATCAACCAAGAAGTGCTCATCAAGTACCTTATTCAGCTAAGACCGCTGTTTCAGCTGGTTCTTGTTTGTCAAGCTCCACAATCCAGAAAAGAATCTATAAACCTGCTCAGATGCTTACTTCAAGTGCTGTGTCTACTCAACAAGGAGGACTAGAAAGTAAACCTACAAGTGCTCAGATGCTTACTCCAAGTGCCGTATCTACTCAACAACGAGAAGCTAGCCAGCCTCAGCAGAGATTCTTTGGTCCTAACTTTACACCACACATCGGTTTGGAAACCACTAGTTCTGCGTTTTGGAAGCAGTATGATTCATTTACTAGATCCGTTTCCAGTACAGGAGATACACCCACACCTGATACAGCACCATCTAGTCAAACCTCAGGCATAATGGACAGCAGGATTACCCCTGTAGGATCTGAAAGTATCAACCATAATCTTCATACCACTTACAGGATTCAACCAGCAAAGGTCCAACAGTTTTTTACAAGCACGCCAGTATCTTCAAAGAGCACAGCTGCTGTGCAGGAAAATCAACCCATTGTCCAGAATGTCAAAGTAAATGCACGTGTATCAACTGTTCAACAACTCAGCAAGAACTGGGCTAATGACAACAAGAACAAAGGTGACAGTAGAACCAGCACTGTGCAGACTGAAAAGACTTACTCCTTGTTTGACCATATTACAAACAATGTTAGAGAGCGACTGAATCAACAACTGGCTGAGAGGCAGAACAAGCTATATGGTGATGTTATCCAGACAGATACAAGATATGAAGGAGACAATTTGGCAAATATCAACTCAGCGTACTCTGGACATACCAACGCAGATCTTACCACCAGTAGACCTATATCCCAGAACTACCCAGGCCTGAATCCAGAACATACTCAAGATGTTAAGCGCAGTCACCAGCCTAAAGAAATAACAGCAGTGTCTCAACAAAATGACCTAGGACTTGATCAAAATTATGGAACTCTGCAATCTCCTGATATGTTTGTTTCCTCACTGTGTGCAAGATTGCAGGATTTAAAGCCTTATACCATCTCTGGCTGGGTTTCCTCAACATATCTCCAGGCTTTGATTCAAAAGACTGATCTTCTCAATGATATGTTCAGCAATGCTCTTGATATGAAAGGTGACGTGAAGGATTGGGTTGTAGAGAACTGTAGAAAGTCTTCACCACCAGTGCTTGCAAGAGACCTTGTGTTTAGAATAATGACTCTTGTAGAACTTGAACGTGCCATCATATGGAAGCAAAGTTTGAGATCCATGCCCAGAACCAAACTGGCTGCCATCCGTAGATGTCTACAAAAGGAGTTTCCCAATTCATTTGACAGTAAGACCTGGCGAGAGTGTTTGCTGTATGTCAAAGAATCTGTGCATGTATTGTTTAAATGCAGAGTTCCACAAGTTCAGAATTTCTGGTTAATGGATGAAATAACTCAAATAAGTAATATGTGAATTACTGATGAAATAACTCAAATAAGTAATATGTGAATTACTATTGAGGAAGAAATTCAGTGATATAAGCCATTTTGAACTAAGTGATCATTACAGTGCAAGCGAAAAAAGTGCTTTGTGAATATATAGTTAGTACACATCAACCTCTTTATAACTCTGTTCACAAATTTGGATATACACACGTAATCCATTTTAAAGATGGTTTCCAAAAATGTATAGATTATAAATGGTCATTTTTCTATGTTATCTATGCATTTTTGTTGGATATAACATGCAGTTTCTGCTTTGTATTCATAAAACAGAGTTATAAAGAGATTGGGGTGCATGAACAGTGTTAACCCAAGCAAAACTTCATCGGAAAATGTTGTCTGCTCATGTTGTCTGATGAATCTTCTTGCAAACTTTATAAAAATACGTTTGCATACAGGCAAATAGTGTAGACCCAGATCAGACTGCTCCTATAGGAGCAGTCTGATCTGGATCCAAACTGTTTGCAAAAGTGACATTTAACCAGCAGATGACAGTTGCCGTGATTAGATAAAACTATTAAGCACCATGTAAATTTTCAGAACAGAATGATGATTTGTTTGAGGTTTAACGTCCAAGTCAACACTGTAAAGGTCATTTTGGAGATGTTGCTTTCAAGTGACATTCTTATATTGCTTTCAAGTGACATTCTTTTATGAATGAATGAAATCCAGCTTAGTTTAACCATGAAAATAGCTTATTGACATTAGTTTATCACCAAAGCAGTACAGTGTTCATGCTTTACCCTTATCCTGCTGAACAGGACAACCTCTACCTTTACAAATATTGATGATCCAGATTGTAAGGCATCTGATCAGGAACTATGTTTGTTATTCAGTTTACAAATTTGGATAGATACTTTATATCAAGTAATTTTATTGGTTGATAGTCAGAAATGGGTGTGGCTAAAGTAATTTATTCAGCAGGACAAGGGTAAAGAATACACCATATATTTTGCATTTGTTGTAAAAAAGGGAGTTTTATGACTTCCTGAGCTCTTCTGAAAAAGAGGTCTTCTCTTAAAGGAAAGAATTTGCTAGTTACGAGTAAATTCTTTCCTTAGACCCCTATTGATAGTAGAGAAAATTATGTCTTTGATAGTAGAATCCAGATGATAAACCTCCAGCAGTTGACCCTTATTGATATGGGCCCGAGCTGAGGCATTAACTGTTAAATTTTGGATACATTTTAGCCCAACGCTACAAAAATGGGATCACATGAACACAGTCTGATTATAGTCTTCTCTGTTCATATCGTATTTGCCCCATTTAATATATTTGTTAAACTGTATATATGTTTATATATTGTTGGATTTGGGATATTCTATTTTTGTGAATTTTAGATATTTGTCTTTCAAGATGTCTAGTCATAAATTATAGTGCGAAATATGAATGCTGAATATGATACTTCAATTACCATAATGTTCTAAGAAGGCCAAATAGATAGCCCAAAGCAATTAGTGCAGACCCTGATCGTGTAGGAGCATTTTGATCAGGGTCTACACTGTTTTCTCTCTGGTTAGTGAAACAATTCTAGGTACAGCAAGCCCTAAATGCATCACGTAAACACGCCTAAAATTTTGATCCCCTGCAACCCAACTTTTATATAGTAGAACTGGGGTTTCCGGGGGGTATACCTTATTTTCCTTATTTCTGGTCTAAAATATAGATTGTGGATACTCATTAGAACCGCCTCGATTTAGAACTGCCTTATCGAGGTTCTAACGAGTACCCACAATCTATATTTTAGACCAGAAATAAGATTTATCACAATTTTTCTTCATAAAATTATCATTTTTTCGGCGATGGTGGCATTGTATTTGTACAGGCGTGTTTGTGTAATGGTATCTGACTTTTTAGTATTTTTACGGTATTATTTCTGTTCAAACCCACATTTAGCAAACAGTATTTTTTAGGGAATAAAAAGCTTGACGTCACAATGTCATATGAATTGTCTGTGGGTAAGATGATTCACATGAAATATTAAGCCCCATTTTTTTGCTGAAAAACAATGAAAGAAAGATGCATCTGCTTTAGACTGGCAAGTTTACAGATCACATTCTGTGGGTTTTTAACCCTTTTTGTACCAAATGGAATCTTCCTCCTTATATATAGCAGTATTCCATCCAAAATTTATTTGGACAATGCCTGAACTTTTAGCAAACAGTGGAGGCCCTGATCAGACGCCACATTCTGCAGTGACTGAATGCAGCATCTGATATGGGCCTGCACTGTTTGCCAGGGTACCAATTTGGGGGTTTCTGGTACAAAATGACCTAAATAACAAATCTAAATTATCCTCTGGCTTGTTGATCAGTTTTATTTTTAAATGTTTGTTTTGTTATAGTATGTTAATTATTTGAACAGTTTAAGGTAAATGGATAGATGCCCTGATGTATTTTCTTTCATTTTTTTGCTCATGTGGTTATATTAGCAGTCTGGTCATTGTCTTCTCTGTTTATATGTCCTGTTTGGTATAGCTATAAAGATATCTTGGTAAACTGTATATTTGTTTATATATTGTTGGATTTTGAATATTCTATTTTTCTGAATTTTTAGATATACATGTATGTCTTTGAAGATGTCCACTCATACATAGTTAAATGAGAAATATGAATGCTGAATATAATACACCTCAACCTCTTTATAACACTATTGTTGGGGTCCAAAGCAGAAACCGTGTTAGTTAAACAACCGTGTTATATCCAAATAAAAATGTAAAGATTACTTAGAAAAATGACCATGGTCATTTTTCTATTTATCATATGACGTCGCGTCTGAGAGTGTAATAACGCCATGCATTATTTTCGATAATCCACTAGTGGATTAAATATGCAAATTAGCTAGATACGACCCGTAACGTTACATGTACGACGTCCTTAACGACCTCGCGTATAACGGCGGAATATTGACATTTTTATAAACAATCGTGAATAAAATGCGTTTTAAATGTCATATGATAAATAGAATCTTGCATTCGTGCTCTTGTATTATTGAATTTATTAAACTCGGCAAAGCCTCGCATTTTATCCCTTTTCCTCAACTCGTTTAATAAATTCAATAATACATGAGCACTCATGTAAGATCCTCTATATAATCCTTACATTTGTGAGCTCCAACTTGAAACCATGTTATATCCAAAATTGTGTTATAATGAACAGTTACTGTGTTATAATGAAGTTGTGGTGTTGTTTAATTACCATAATGTTCCAAGTACTGGGACAGATTGAACAAAGGCTGAAAGCAAACAGTGCAGACCCTAATCAGACTGCTCCTGTACAGGGTCTACACTGTTTGCTATTCCGTCTGCACCGTATGGTCTCCTTTGTGATTAGTGGAACAAATATGTCCATTCTAGGAGAATTACAGCAAGTCCTTAAATGTGTCTGACTTTTTAACATTTTTATGGTATTTATCTGTTCAAACCCACATTTATCAAAAAGTATTTGGTTGAAGTCAAGTAAATAGATAACATTCAGTTGGTTTTTAATTAACAAATCTTAATTATCCTATGGCTTTTTGATCATTTAAAATTTTTAAAAGTTTTTAAATTTTTATGCCCCCGGAATCTAAGAGATTCGGGGGCATATAGTTTTTGGTCTGTCTGTCTGTTTGTCCGTTTGTCTGTTTGTCCGTTTGTCCGTCTACAAAAACCTTAACATTGGGCATAACTTTTGAATGGTAATAGATAGAGCTTTCATAATTCACATGTGTATACCTTATCACAAGACCTTTCCAGTGGTACCATAATTTTTGATCTCGTGACCTTGAACTTGACCTTTGACCTATTTTTTTCAAAATTTAACATGCGCTGTCCGGGGGCATCAGTGTTTCACAAACACATCTTGTTGGTTTTGTTTTTTGTTAGAATGTTATTTGAACAAAAATGGATAGGTACCTGATGTATTTTCTTCCATTTTTTCGCAAGGAAAACAACTTCTGTCTTTTCTGTTGCTTTTCCTATACATCAAACCCAACGAGCAAAGTTTTCTGCTTATCCTGCTGTTCAGAATAACCACTACCTTTGCAAATAAAATGTAGATCCAGATCTAGCCATCTGATCAGGATCTACACTGTTTATCATTCAGTTTGTGAATTGAGCAGAAAAATTACATGATGTAATCTGATTGGCTGATAGTCAGAAATTTGTGTGGCTAATTAAATTATTCAGCAGGATAAGAGTTCAAGGAAAGATGTAATCATTTTACCTTAGCTATTAACCCTTATCTTGCTGAATATTAATTTAAGCCACACCCATTTCTGTTTATCAACCAATCAAATTACTTGATGTGATTTATTGCTTCAAATTCATAAATTGAATGCCAAACAGTGTAGATCCTGATCAGATGGCTTCGTCAGAAGCCATCTGATCTGGATCTACACTGTTTGCAAAGATAGGGGTTGTCGCGAACAGCAAGATAAGGGTTTATGATGGGAGATCAATCAGGATATAAAAGATATTCTTTTAATGGGGTTTTTTAGTGCACCCTTTTAATGGGACTTTTCTTAGTGCACCCTTTTAATGGGGCTTTTCTTACTGATGAATTATGGTGCATAGTGAGAACATGTTTTATCATATGACGTCCAGTCTGAGAGTGTAATAACACCATTTAATATTTTCGATAATCCACTAGTGGATTAAATATGCAAATTAGGTAGATACACGAAATTACACGTAGGACGTCCTTAATGACGTTGCGTTAACTAATGACGGAAGTTTGACATTTTGGTAAACTCGGCAAAGCCTCGCATTTTATCCCTTTTCCTCAACTCGTTTAATAAATTCAATAATACATGAACACTCATGTAAGATCCTCTATTTACGTTTTTTTTTTTTGACAACTAAGATGCAGCTAAGTCTGGGCAGTCACAGTCTGATCAGTAGCTGCTTGCTTATTTAAATATGTTTTAACCCTTGTCCTGCTGAATATTTAAATTTGACACACCCACCCCCGATTATCACCCAATCAGATTACTTGATGCAAATTATTGCAACAAATTCACAATATGAATGGCAAACAATGAAGATCCAGATCAGATGGCTTCTTCAGAAGCCATCTGATCTGGATCTTCATTGTTTGGAAAATAGGGCATATCCGGGCTCAGCAGGACAAGGGTTAATGTATGTGTAGCTGACCAGGCCAGTTCGTCTCAGCTGGTCTCGAGGTTAAAAGGGTTTTTTCATGCCCAGCTCAGCTAATCATAAAACTTATAATGCTCATAAATATTGAAATACAAATGAAAGAAGCAGCATTCCTGCTCAGTTTGGCACAGGATGTCATTTGTCTTGTTCATAAATTTTAAAATGCCACCAACTGTTGGCATTGTAGAATTTATAAGCAGGACAATTTTCATGCTCAAGTGAGTTGAACATGAAAAAAAAAAATGCCTGGCCCAGCAAATTTCACTTGAGTATGAAAATTGTCCTGCTTATAAATTTTAAAATGCCTACAATTGTTGGCATTTTAAAATTTATCAGTACTCTGAACGTAGAAAAACAAAAGAAAGAAAAACAGAAACTTTTGAATGTGTTTTAGAAATGTAAGTTTTAATTTTAGTTTTAAGAAAGTGGGGTTTGATGGGGTGTTCATTGTATGTATTTTTATACAAATTTTGGATGTGATATTGAAATCTTAGCTTACTGTTACATGTATGATCTTAAGTATTCGGACAGACAGGCCTAAGCAAACTGCAGATCCAGGGTCTACACTGTTTGCCATTCCATCTGCAGTTTTTGGACTCCTTTCTGGAGCATGAAAAAAAAATTGTTAAAATTTATGAAATTACTGCAAGTCCTGAAGGTGTCTGAATTTTTAGGGTTTTTATTACAGTATTCATTGTGTGAGCAACAACGGACTACTCTGGTACTGAGGTTGTGAAACTCAGCTGAGTCAAACATTTTCCCTGCTGTTAAAATGCCAACAATTTTAGGGCAGGGCAAATGTTATTCTCTGCTTTTATGATCAAGGAAGTACTAGGTTCCGTGAGTCCAGTTAAATTCAGGCTCAGCTGAGTTTAAAAATGTGATATTTTAGAACCTGGGGCTGGTCAGCTGGTCTGAGCCTTTCCAGTGTGCATGTGTTCAGGTTGGGTCCTTTTCTGACATAATGTTTGATAGTTAAATGTTCCCTTGTTTTTAAAATAAAGTTGACTTTGATAAATATATTGTTGTTTTTGTTTTTAACCCTTAAAGGACCAAGCCAAATAGGAGCAGCTGACATCTTATCTCTAAGAAAGGACAGACAACTGATTTTTTTAAATTACTATTTACAGTAAATAAAGTGTGCTGTGCAGACAAATCACATTTTATGTCAAGCCATATTTTATTCTGAAAAATAAGAAAAACCTTTGAAATATGCTGACTGCTAGGTCAGTGGGAACAACATACGTTAGAGCAGTGATGTCATTAACATTACTAGGTTTGCCGGTGTTTACTACACAAGGCATTTGTCACAAGTAGGCGCAGTCGGTGCATTAGGTCATAAAAGAATCAAACATGCTGAAATCTGTCTTAGAAATGTGGCTCCTGTTTACAGCGCCGAATCAAATCTTGTGACGAAGCTATCAAAACCTTATCTTCCTATGTTTCTAGGTAAAATTAGCTCACCGTTGGGATGCAAATATTGTTCGTTACCAGCTGAAGTATGTTTTCTGAAGACTTGTAATGTACATATCTAGCTTGATGCATTTTATCTACCCTATTTACACCAATATGGCCGCTACTGAAATGGGTATGATACTATGCTATGATGTAGGTTGTCACCCTTGTAGTTGTGAATAGCAGTTGAAGGGTTAAAATATCTCCTGCTCCAGTTGGGCTTGGTGCTTTAAGGTTACAGGTGACTGAAACGTCTTTCTGCCGAATTTCAAAGGGAGATAAGTATTGAAACCATGGAAATTGCCTTCTGGCATCTGAAACAAGTACAACAAGAGGTACAAAGGTTGACCCACAACCTGCAATGATCCCATTGTCACATTGTAAAACTAATGAATCCATAGATGGCTTGTGTTGGCAAGATGAAGATTGGCATCAAAGCTGATTGCAGGGACCATCTTGTATCTTTTATACTGCCCTTGTTCATGTTGCTCCAAAAATTGGGATTTATTGAGGCCAACAGTAAATTAAATTATTGTTACTTTTGGCAGCAGGAAGTACATAAAAGTCAGAAATTGGTGTGGCTTAATTATTCAGCGGGATAAGGGTCTTCTTTTGAAACTAAACATTACAGAAAAATTCTGGAGTACTGGCTGTAAAATTTGGCTGTAAAACTACCAAGCAATGAACAAGCTAGCATATTCTCTTCAAAAGTTGGTAGTTAATCCTTGAATGGAATAGACAACAAAGACACAGAACTCATCAATTTTACATTTATTGTAAAGAAAGTCATTTTATGTCATAAACAACCAATCTGAGGCCAGATGTTCAAATCTAATGACATCATTAGTTAACATATCGTTAAAATGGCAAATATGCTAATTAATATGGCAAATATGCTAACATTTTTGCAGAAAAATGTGAGCAAATGCAAAAGCTGCTCACATTTTTTTCAGCAAAAATAACAGGATTTTGTCCTTGCTAAAACAGTTAACAATTTGGCTTGTTAAACTAACAAGGCTTTGAACAACTGGACCCTGATCTTCACATTACATAATGTAACAAGAACTGTCACTCGTTGAGACAGCTTGTATGAAATGATGAAAGAATTGTCTATTCCTACAGTATTTTGGTTATTTTTACATCAGCTGCAGTATCATGACACTGAAACATTGGCGCCAGCTGGAGTCTTGCTGCAGTGGAAGATCTGCATTTTAGAAGTACACTGCAAGTGAAATTCAAGCCCAGGGGCCAGTTGTTCAAAGAATCGTTAGCTTAATGAGCTCGTTAGTGGTCATATTGTTAACTCTTCTAGCAAGTACAATATCATAAATTTTGGTATTTTTGCTGAAAAAAATGATCAAAGTTTTAACGATACGTTAACTAACGACGTCATTAGTTTTGAACAACTGGCCCCAGACCACTATCACAGAGCAGCATAACCCTTTCAACCCCATAGACCATTACTGTCACAAATGCCAACAGTGCATAACCAGATGAGATGGCTCATTATGAGCCATTCCATCAGGATCTTTAGTTTCCCATACCACTTCAGTAACAAATGTACATCCCCCACCCCCAATCTGGGCTTGAAGAATGGGTGAGTGTTTGAGTTTTACGTCCCACCAACAGCTAAGGTCATACGGAGATGAGACCTCGGTTTGAAGACTCATCCAAATGTCTGGAGAAGCCCGGAATTGATCATGCGATCCCTGGTTTACAAGGCGAGTTGCGTAACCACTTCACCATGCAGGCATCTTTGAAGAAATAGATGGGCTGCATAATGCTTCCACGCAGTGCTGAAACCAACCTCACACGGTTCAATCCTTGCAAGCGCCACATGTTGTTTCCTTGAGCACGTAGCTTTATTCACATTGCTTAGTACTGGTTCCTACCCAGGAAAAGAGGGCCACATGGAAGTTTAGTACTAGTACTAAATGTGTTACCCTCTATAAATAAGGTCAATTATTATTATTATTATTATTATTATTACACAAGTTCCTAGAGGAAAGAACCCGATTGTGATTTTGGGTTTGTGTGAACAGAAGCCTGGTAATTATGCTGGCTTAGCAGACAATGACAAAGGCACAGATCAGACTGCAGATCTCAAATAACAAAGGTGCAGCTCACTGCAGATCTCAAACAACAAAGGCACAGATCAGACTACAGATCTCAAACAACGAAAGTGCAGCTCACTGCACATCTCAAACAACAAAGGCACATATCAGACTGCACAGATGTGCAGTCTGATCTGTGCCTTTGTTGTTCAAAAATAGAAGCCTGTTGTTTGCATGATGAATAAGATGTACATGTATTTCTATCAATATGGCTCACATATACTATATGTTGACAGAAGCATGAACACAATGTGGTTGTAACACGTATATAAAAAAAAAAAACTGGTCTCATAGTGCAGTCAGATGGGTTTCTCACTGCAAATCCTGGGGCACTTAGTTTTAATATGAAAATATTGGATGTTCTTAATATTGGTGAGGTGTAAGACTGTCCAGGAACTGACTTCCATGTCATGACCTAAAGTGGAGGCAACTCCGCCAAAAGTGTTTTCGTCTCCCATGTTAATGAGGTCAACTCTTAAAGGATAGAATTTGCTCCTGAGGAGCAAATTCTTTCCTTTAAGAGTTGACCTTTTTTCCAAGGGACAGAGCTTATAGAAAAGTGAACAGGAAGTCTCATAAGTTGCCTCCTTTTGAAAAATGGCGGAAAAATGTGCTAGGTGTTCCCATTCCCCTTAGTCGGCCCCCGCCCATAGGGGCTTGAAGAAATATATGGGCTGCATGATGCTTCCACACAGAGCTGAATCCGGCCCGCACACTAGTACAGGTAAACCGCTTAGAGGATCTAAGCCTGTCCAGGAACTGCGGTGTGAGGCGGACCGTCCATGCTAATAAACCCTATTGGTTTCATTGGGCGACAGGGATTGAGATGTCGTTTCATCTCAATGTCGGGTAAAAGTCCCACAAAATTGGAAGCAACGTCTCCAAAATGACCTTTACAGTGTTGACGGGGACGTTAAACCTCAAATCAACCAACCAACCATTCCCCTTAGAAGATCTTACATGCGTGGTAACTTCAAATAAAATTTATGACACAAGCCTTTGAAGACATCACACCTTTGAAGACACCAATAAATTTCATTTGAAACTGCCGTGAGTGTAAGATTCTATTTATCATTTAACAATTTTAACTGGAATTGAAATGAATAAAGGTGTTGCAATGAAAACATAGGGTTGTCACTGACTGCTTCATGACGTTACCATGTATTATTACATGTGGTCATACGAGGTGTTATTACATGACATTATCCACTAAATACACTGAGGTTAAATGACAAACAATAATAATAACTTCTATTAAACTCCTAAACAGAAGTAAACGAAAAAAAAAAGATGAGCACATTGCGGTATCTCTAACTGCACAGTGGCTAAGTGGTATATCAAATCAATACACGCAATGCAGAACCTTTACTTAGAATTATACCTTTTTAGGTGGCCTTTGATGAACAGGAAATCAAACAAAAAAGTTGCCTCTCATCTAACAAGAGCTGTCATCAGACAGCACATCTTGCCTAGAGGTGTCCTTGAGGTCATAGGCAAAGGTGGGGATATTGCTGAATAAACCTTTGGATCTTTATCATCATACCAATCATGAATCAAATCCATCATATGGTTTGGAAAATATGAGCACCTTCACCTTGAGGTCATGGGCATGGGCACAGGTCTGCCCCCGCCCATCGCAGCTTGAAGAAATATATGGGCTGCATGATGCTTCAACACAGAGCTGAATCCGACCCGCACACGAGTACTGGTAAACAGCTTAGAGGATCTAAGCCTGCCCAGGCAAAGCGGTGCGCAAGAGTCGGACCGTCCATGCTTATAAACCCTATCGGTTTCATTGGGCGACAGGGCTTGAGATGTCATTTCATATCCATGTCGGGTAAAAGTCCCATACAATTGGAAGCAGCGTCTCCAAAATGACCTTTACAGTGTTGACGGGGACGTTAAACCTCAAATCAAACAAACATGGGCAGAGATATTGCTGAATAAAACTTTGGACCTATATTTATCCTCATACCAAATACGAATGAACCAAATCCATCTAATGGTTTAAAACTAGAGCAAGCAACCAGTGGGTCACGTATACCCCCGGCCACTTTCAGATATATCTTACAAGCTTGTATGTAATATGAATGAAGACGTCAAGAAGCTATAAGAATCTATAAATGTGCTTGTAAAAGCTAAACCAAACATAAAATTTCTAAATGGACCAAGGGAGCGAGGGCATCAAAGTTACTGAAGGGGTGGGGGCATAATTGTTACTGAAACAGCAGGGTGGAGTATGCTTCAATGAAATCTTTGGACTGGCTTAGTGTTTAGAACATAGAGGCATCTATAAACTTTAATCGAATGTAAAATTTCTAAGTTCGTGACCTTGAGGTCAAGGTCACCATGGTGGGGGAAAGGACATACCTCACAAAATCTTTGGACTGGTATGCAACATTGATGCAAGTATCAACTGAATTTGTCTTAGAGTTTAGAACATACAGGCATCTATAAACTTTGTCATAAAACTTTAACCAAATGTAAAATTTTAAGTCTGTGACCTTGACCTCAATGCCACTGTGGGGGTGGGACATGCATCAATGAAATCTTTAGACCAGTATGTAACTTCAGTGTAAGTATCAAGGGTTCAGAAGATACAATCTCTTAGAAACTTTGACACAAAACTTTAACCAAAATATTAACCGATGCACGGATGGACGAAGGGCAGGACAAAAACTATATACCCCCATAGCATACTTCATATGCCGGGGCTATAAATATGAGCTCTTCAAAAGCTTTAACATAAAGAAGTCCATGATCTTGACCTCAAGTGTTGGTGGGGGTATTGCTGAATAAAACTTTGGGCCTAATTCTGTCAGCATACCAAAATGAACCAAAGCCATCATATGGTTTGGAAATTATCAACACCTACTCTGACTTCTCTTTAACTCAAGACCTGCTGGAATCCATTTGTCAGGAATTTGTAGTAGAATAATTTCATCTAAGGAATCTCTATCAACTAAACTCCTTTCACTTCGATGTATGTGGCTTATGTATTATATAACCTTGTGTTCGTATCGCAGACTCAACATCAAATTTCTCTTACCAGCAGCCATTCCAAATTTCCTTATTTAAAGGTCAAATGGAAGCAAACTGAAGAAATCTCTATAGCAGCCAAAACTCTTTCAGTTCAGCTGCAGTGAGGAAACCTCACTATCAGTTTAACTCCTTCGACTCTGGTCAGGCATATGCCTGCATGGACAGTTACGTCTTTTCATACATCAAATTTTTCTTGACAAATTGAGTGTCCACTTTCTTCAAACTGTTCTCTAGTGACACACATATTGTTGAATTTAGGGTCATTGGCCAGTTGAACACCTCCTGACCAGGCGTATGTGATTGGACTGAAAGAGAAAGTTTTGCAAACATAAACATTAACTCTTAACCCATTGCATGGGGGAAACCTCTAAAGGGGTGCCTTGGCAAACAGTGCAGGCGCAGATCAGAGGCCACAGAACCCGGCATCTGATCAGGGCCTGCACTATTTGCTAACAGAATTTTTCGTCAAAAATAAAATAAAAATGAAAAAAAAAAATGGCCTGACACCCCTTATATGACAAATGGGCTTGTCCAACATACTGCAATAAAAGAGTCCACCAGCATTCAATTAGTTAAGATGCATATGAAAATGTTATCTGTTTATGTTGTCTGCTGTATATTTTCTCAAACTTTGTCAAATATAGATTTTGATAGAAGCAAACAGTGTAGACCCTGATCAGACTGCTCCTCTAGGAGCAGTCTGATCTGGGTCTACACTGTTTGCAGCAATGTCTTTTAAAGTAACCAGCAGACGACAACAGAGCAGATGGCAATCGTTATGATACTTGCATCTAAAGGGTTAACCTACAAACAAGTGACCATTTTATACCAAGTCTATGGAACAAGTCATTGATGAGCTTGTTGTTTGTTGTTGTTTTTGTTTGTGGGGAGGGGGGGGGGGGAGTGGGTGAGGAGAGGAGGGTGATAACTAGAGCACCAGTAGAAAAACCACCTGATCTTCTGTTGCAGAACTTAGCATCTCACTTGTGGCCCCAGCCAGGCTCAAACCACAGCAGTGAGAGACCTAATAATAAAATGTCAGCACTCTTACCCACTAGGCTTGAGGAGTTTTCATGGTTTCATACCAAATGGCCACTGGTGTAAAGTTCTGATTATCATCATATGGCTAGTTTTTAACCAGTTCAACCCTGTATACAACCCATCAAAATTAGCCATCTCATCATGATGCACACTATTTGTTACATGTTACGAGTGTGGAAATTCTAATGAGAATCTAACGAGTACTTCTATACATTTTAAAAAATACATAAGTGACATCCTACAAACATGTCTGGGGACACTCCAAACCATCATTAACCAATATCCTGCTGTTCATGACACCCCCTACCTTTGCAAACAGTGTAGATCCAGATCAGATGGCTTCTGAAGAAGCCATCCGATCAGGATCTACACTGTCATTCAGTTCGCAAATTTTGAATGAATAAATTGCATCAAGTAATTTGATTGGTTGAAATGTAAATGGGTGTGGCTGAATTAACTGATGCAGCTGGATAAGGTTTAAGATAACACACCTGTGAACTGTAATTGCATCTTTCATACCTGTAGAACCAGCATTATTCAGATGATATTTTATTATTTTCCTTATTTCTATTCGAAACATAATTTGTAGGTTCTCGTTAGAACCACCTCATTGAGACAGTTCTAACAAGTACCCAAAATCTATGTTTTTAAGCAAAATTAAGGAAAACAATGTGTATCTGTGTAAACCTCACTTGTCTCTATATATCAATCGGGGTTTATAGGGGTGTTCTTTACACAGACTTGTTAAAGTGATGCCTGAAATCAAAAGTGCATTAGCTCATCCACAGTGGAGAATTACTGCAAACTCTATATGTCGTTAATCCCCCACCGCGAAGCAGAGCGGGGATTATAATAGGAATGGCCTTCGTCTGTCCATCCGTCTGTCCGTAACACTTTCTTGTCCGCTCCATATCTCCTGAACCCTTTGATAGATTTTCATCAAACTTTGGTCAGTTATTCGTCTCAGTGAGCTGATGTGCAGAACCCATAAATGAACCATGCCGACTCAAGGTCACATTTGAAGGTCACGAGTTTGAAACTTTGAATTTAGTGTCCGTTCCATACCTCCTTTACCCTTGGAAGGATTTTCATTAAAGTTTGGTTAAATATTCTTTTCAGTGAGCTGATGTACAGTAACCATAAATGAACCATGCCAACTAAAGGTCAAGGTCACATTTGAAGGTCAAGAGTTTGAAACTTTGAATTTTGTGTCTGTTCCATATCTCCTTTACCCCTGCAAGGATTCTCATTAGACTGGTCAATTATCCCCCTCAGTGAGATGATGTGCAGAACCCATAAATGAACCATCCCGACTCAAGGTCAAGGTCACATTTGGAGGTCAAGAGTTTGAAACATTGAATTTTGCATACATTCCATATCTCCTTTACCCCTCAAAGGATTTTCATTAAACTTTTGTCAATTATCCCCCTCAGTGAGCTCATGTGCAGAGCCCATAAATGAATCATGCCGACACCAGGTCAAGATCATACTGGAAGGTCACGAGTTTGAAACTGTTTGTTTGTTTGTTTGATTTGAGGTTTAACATCCCTGTCAACACTGTAAAGGTCATTTTGGAGACGCTGCTTCCAGTTTTGTGGGACTGAGATGAAATGACATCTCAAGCCCTGTCGCCCAATGAAACAAATAGAACTGAATTATGTGTCCATTCTATATCTCCTGTACCCTTCAAAGGATTTTCATTACACTTTAGTCAATCATCCCCCTCAGTGAGCTGATGTGCAGAACACATAAATAAACCATGCCAACTCAATGTCAAGGTCACAGTTGAAGGTCATGAGTTTGAAACTTTGTATTTTGTGTCCATTCCATATCTCCTTTATCCCTGGAAGGATTTTCATTAAACTTTCCTCAAATATCCCCCTCACTTAGCAGATGTGCAGAACCCATAAATAAACCATGCCAGCTCAAGATCAAGGTCACAGGTGAAGGTCACGAGTTTGAAACTTGGAATTTTGTGTCCGTTCCATATCTCCTTTACCCCTGGAAGAATTTTCATCCCTGTCCGTGAGCTGATGTGCAGAACCCATAAATAAACCATGCCAACTCAAGGTCACAGGTGAAGGTCACAAGGTTGAGCCTTGATACAAAGTGTGGTGGGGCATTTGGCTGGCCCTCAGACTGCTTTCTTGTTTAACATAATTACTGTGCAACTTTGACACTTATGGCTGGCTCACTATGAATGAACTTTGGGTCTACTTTATGTAGAATATGATTCTCAGTGGCTAGAAAAACAAGAGGACCAAGCTGGTCCTGTATCGCTCACCTGAGCTAACAGATTCAAAGTTTCAGGAAGTGCCAACCTTTACTGAAAGATTTATGGGAGGAAAATGGTGATGACCGGGGAAGCATTTTCTGCAAATCAAGTAGAATGTAACTCTATGATAAATAGGCTGACCTCACCGGTTTTCAAACTCATTCAAGCTTTTATTCCTGACTTGCTAAGAAGATCCGATATAAACTGAAGGGGCTATGGTGAAGACAAGTTCAAAAATAAGCAATTAACTGCTGCAATCAAAGGGATGTTACTGTGTGATAAATAGGCAAAGCTCATGAGTTTTCAAACTCCTCGAAGCTTTTCTGCCTGACTTACTTAATTGTAAGTTTCATGAAGATCCAATCAAAACTGAAGGGGCAGCAGTGATGAAAAGGTCGAAAATAGGCATTTTCAGCAATCTAAGGCACGTAACTCTATGACAAATGTGCCGACTTGGCCAGTATCCGAAATCATTTGAGGTTTTATCCCCAGCCACCTTACATATAAGTTTCAGAAAAATCCGATCAAAACTTAAGGGGCTACGGTGATGACAAGGTAAAAATTCGGCATTTTCAGCAATCAATGGGACGTTGCTCTATGATAAATGGGCCGACTTGGCCTGTTTTCGACCTCATCCGAGGTTTTATCTCCAGCCACCTTACATATAAGTTTTAGATAAATCCAATCAAAACTGAAGGGGCTACAGTGATGACAAGGTCAAAAATCAACATTTTCAGCCATCAAAGGGACATAACTCTATGATAAATGGGCTGACTTGGCCGGTTTTAGAACTCATCCGAGATTTTATCCCCAGCCACCTTACATATAAGTTTCAGAAAGATCAGATCAAAACAGAAGGGGCTACGGTGATGACAAGGTAAAAAATCGGCATTTTCAGCAATCAAAGGGACGTAACACTGATAAATGGGCCAACTTGGCCGGTTTTCGAACTCATCCGAGATTTTATCCCCAGCCACCTCACCTTTCAGAAAGATCCGATCAAAACTGAAGGCGCTATGGTAATGACAAGCATCTTCCCATTGTAAGTCTATGGGACCTTGTGGTTGCCATTGCAATCGAAGTTTTCGTGCGATTTTCGAAAAAAAGTTTATGTCATCAATGCCCCACCAGAGGCATGCTACAGATGAGAAATGATTGAGATCAGCCTGCAGGCTGCAGAGATATAGCTGCTCAAAAGTGTGGACGGAAAACGGACGGACGACGGAGGACCCACTATAAGCTCCCCTGGAGCCTTCGGCCCAGGTGAGCTAAAAATGTTTGGCCCCATAATTCTATTTTTTCAGTGACAAGAACTTGTGGTGCAATTTACATAGAATTTCATTCTCATTGATTAGAACAAAATATTTGTCCATACCAGTGAGGCTTTCCACTGCACTTGTTATCAAGAAAAGACCACTAAATGAGAAATACTGGTGAAGATAAAGAATTTGATAACATTAGAACTGCATTCTACAATCAACTAAGTTTTGGTACACACCATTTTGATGCTACAGAGAAAGGCTTCTGACATAGTGAAATAAATTCTGGTGCAGAAGAAACACAATGGCATACTTTCTATAACACAAAATGTGGCCATTACTTAACCTTTTTTGTACCAAATGGAATATTCCACCTTATATATAGCACAAATCCATTCCAAAATTTATGGGTGTCAGGTTGTGTTTTATTCAAAAACTATTCGGAAAATAGCTGAACTTTTTGCAAATAATGTAGGCTCCGATCAGACGCCACGTTCTGCGGCATCTGATCTGGGCCTGCACTGTTTGCCAGGGTACCCATTTTGGGGTTTCCGGTACAAAATGGGTTAATGTCATGATGTCAACTGGGATGATTTTATTAAGCTGCTAGGTTCCAATAATGCCTCTGTTCAGGTGAACTTACTTTTTAGGACATGTAACTGATATATCATACTCATCTGGTGACATACTCCGAATATCCATATTACTGAAACAAACAAGACTTGTTCAAAACTGATGACATTGTTAGTTAACATATTGTTAAACTTTTCAGCATTAAATGTGGTCTGTACACTTATATTTTTGCTAAAAAATGTGATTTGCTACTCATATTTTTCCAGCAAAAATACCAGAACAATACATATTGTCACTACCAAGCTTGTTCAGGGGAATGGGAATACCTCTCAGATTTTTTCACCATTTTTCCAAAGAGAGACAGCTTTCAGGATTTCCTGTTCGTTTTTCTATAAGCCCTGTACCACTGAAAAAGGGGTCTATTCTTAAAGGAAGGAAATTTGCTCCTCAGGAGCAAATTCTTTCCTTTAAGAGTTGACCCCTATTGACATGGGAGACATAAATACTTTTGCCGGAGTTGCCTCCCCTGAAGGTGTATCCATTCCCCTTAGATGCACATTAAGTACCTGACCTGTCACCACACAATGTGTATGCAACATTGTATCAATGTCAATGCAATGTCGTGGCATTGCATCAACATTGATGCGACACTGCTTAAACGGGTGTATTCTTCTGAAATGCAATGAAAAGTAAGCAAATATGGTCAATACTAAAGCAGGTATTAAATATAATAATGGATCAAGTATTCCCTCAAAGACTATTTGATGTGTTTGGGGGGCAAAATTTGATTTATAGTTCTAGAGAACTGGGCTTGAACATTAGGGTCTACACTAGGGTTAATGCAACTGTTGTAGACCGGATGTACAAACTGTTGATGACCAAATGTACACATGAACTAACAAATGGGTGGAAAATTGCAGTAAAAATTGTTTTGTTTTGAAATGAAAAACTGTTAACCCTTCTCTTGCTGAATATTCAGTTTAGCCACACCCATTTCTGTCTTTGAACCAATCAGATGTCTTGATGTAATTTATTCCTACAATTTCAAACAGTGTAGATCTGGATCTACACTGTTTGCAAAGATAGGGGTTGTCGTGAACAGCAGGATTAACAGAAGTGATGGTACCAGCATCTGGGCCATGTTGTTCACATCTAAAAGTTAACAGCTGAAGACCCCCAAAAAATTGCATAGCAGACAATTTTTTTCTTTCTTTTTGTTTCTTTTGCACAGAAAAAAAAACAGATTTGTCATTTAAAGTTAATCATCTGCGGGAAGACCATTCACATGAAATGTCAAGCCTGATTTTCTCTGAAAATTAAGAAATAACTGACACTGAGATCTGCAACTGTTGTAACTGGTGGTGTAAGACCGGTTGGAAGAAACTGTTGGTTTGTTTTTGTTGTTGTTTCATAAAAAAAAAAACCAGTAAATATTTTTCAGTAATATCCAAGGAATAGTAATGGTACTTAACCAGTCACTGGATGTTAAAAGCTAGACTATACAAATGTTCATGTGTGCTATAATTAACAAATGAATTTTACTTTTCTCATGCTTATGAAAATAGGAAAAACAACAGACTGGATGCAAAATCAGGTACACTGTACAAGCTGATTTTGTTTATTTTCAAGGCCATCTGATAATTTAAATTCATTATTGATATATACATTATTTGCAACACATTGCTTGCTACCGTAATGATCCTAAGTATTGGGACAGATAGGCCTAAGCAAACAGTGCAGACCTAGATCAAACTGCTCCTAAAGAAACAGTCTGATCAGGGTTTACACTGTTTGCTATTCCATCTCCATTTTTTTTACTCCTTGCTGGATCGTGAAAAAAACTTGTTTAAAATTTAAGATTTTTACGGTAAATCTAAAAGCAATCTATGGTAAATCTCAAAGCACTCTATAGTACATTTCACTTACAATCTGTCTTCAAATCCTGGTATCAAAACATTACCACCAGTCAGTACAATGTTACTATACAGATGAGGCTGCATTTCTGAAAACAAAGGAAATTGTTAAGTCGATTATTATTATTATTGATTATTATTAATTAAAAATTAGGAAAAAACCCTTATCCTGCTGAATATCTGAATTAGCTACACCATTTCTGACTATCAACCATTCGGATTACATGATATAGTGGTTTCATTCGAGTTCACCAACTGAATGACAAACAGTGTAGATCCTGATCAGATGGCTTCTTCAGAAGCCATCTGATCAGGGCCTACACTGTTTGCAAAGGTAGGGGTTGTCGTGAACAGCAGGATAAGGGTTAAGATGGTGAACATCACTTATTTTTGGTTTGGCATGAAGCTTAAAAGCCAAGACAATGATATACAGGTCATTTTAGCCAGTCAGTTTAATTAACAACATTTTTCTGAGCAGACTGATAAATAAGCACATAACTAGTATAGTGCACATTCTTTCAACAGAAACTCAAAACTGACCTTCTTGAATCATGGAAAAAGCAGAATCAATGTAGAAAAATGCAAATACATGACATTTAAACATCAAGTGATAACCAAATTGTTTCACTGCAGTTGAGCCGGCCTTGGTAGCTCAGTCAAATGCACATGTGATCAGGTCAATGGCTTGCTACCTGCAGGGTCCACAATATCCTTTTGTAGAGCTTGATAAAATCTTTTCTACAGTCATTTTCTTCCTTTCGTGGATTCAAGAAGGGCAGTGGACCATTTCTGGTAAAAGAATTTGCACTGGACTTGTGTATAAGCCTGACCAGTTAAAGTGTGGTTAGGTAAACTGAATGGCTTTATATGATCTAAATCCAAATCACTACAGTTGAGACATGCTATAGCTAAAGCATTTTTTTGTTTGTCTGAATTGAGGTTTAAAATCCCCGTTAACACTTTTGTGGTCATTTTGGAGACTTTGCTTCCAATTTTGTGGGACTTCTTCCCAACATTGAAATGAAATGACATCTAAAGCCTGCCGCCCCATGAAACCAATAGGGTTTACATGCATGGACGGCCCAACCGGCACCACTTTGCCTGGGCAGGCTTAGACCTTTAGAGTGGTTTACCACCACACAAGTGTGGTCGGTTTCAGCTCAGCATGGAAACACCATGCAGCCCAATCTATTTCTCCCCATAGCTAAAGCAGTACACAGCAATGAATCCAAAGAGAAGATCCACACCAGTTTGCAAACAGTATAATGGGAATGGATACATCTCCTAGGGAGGCAACTCTTTCATATATATATTTTGTCTCCATCATCAATAGGTGTCTTATCTTAAAGGAAAGAATTTGCTCCGCAGTTGGTCAGGCTCAGTTTTCAGGAGAATAAACCATTAGGCAAACACGCCTATACAAATACATTGCCACCTTTATCGCCGAAAAAATGAAAATTTTATGATGAAATATTGTGATATTTTTCTTATTTCTGTTCCAAATATAGATTGTGGGCACTTGTTAGAACCGCCTCATCGAGGCGGTTCTGACAAGTACCCACAATCTTTATTTTAGAGCAGAAATAAGAAAAATAAGTTTTACCCCTGCAAACCCCAGTTTTACTATATAAAAGTGGGGTTCGAGGGGGTTGAAATTATACAGGTGTGTTTTCGTGATGAAAGGCAAGAAAGTTACATCAGACTGACAGGGTCAACTCTTAAAGAGTAAACCCACTGATGTGGGGCTCAGTTTTCATGAGTTTTAGCTACCTGGAACAATGTGTGGGTAGATTGTTTGTCAACTGGCCCAAAGTTACTAAGCAGACAAGCTCTTCAGTGCTGATGTCCACATGACTCGCACTTATTTGCAGGAAATCCAGGTACTGGTTATTTATAGAAAACAGCTGTTATTCTTATCACTTTGAGGTGAGAATGTTGTGTAAGAGGGTTATCTATAGAATCTGGACTGGAATCATGTGTTGGGTTTGGCTAACAGTGTAAACCCAGATCATGTGTACACTGACATCTGATCAGGATCTACACTGTTTGCTTACACTACAGGGATGTAAGAAAAAGAGTCTATGCTTTGTTCCAGTCTACACTCAGAGACTCCTTCTGCTGATTTAAGAAGGGTAGTTTTCAGTTTCTGGCAAAAGAATGTGCACTTTTCTGGTTAAATGCTAACGTATAAGCCTGCCCAGGAAGTGTGGATAGGTAAACTGACTGGCTCAAAAATGACCCAAATAGTGTTGACTGGGCCATTAAACACCAATACAAACAAACAAAAACATGCAGAGACAATCGACCCTGCTTTGATTATAGTCCCAAAGGGTGTTGAAGCCATTGAAGTCATTTTGAATATGTTCTTGAAAGGGTTATCCTTTGGAAGCAAGGAATACTACACAGAACTGGTAAATATGGAGTGTACATGTTTTCTGGGCCAGACTAGCTAGTTTCAGCCAATTAGGCCTCATCAGTGACCATCAGATATTTTCATATTCAACAATGGAATCAATGATCCCAAAGGACAAGAAAATATAAACTAGAATTTGGTTTTCTACAAAAACAC
The DNA here is from genome assembly GCA_963580285.1 of Lucinisca nassula. Lineage (NCBI taxonomy): Eukaryota > Metazoa > Mollusca > Bivalvia > Lucinida > Lucinidae > Lucinisca > Lucinisca nassula. Next base: position 177,763,049 of record OY757013.1, read on the forward strand.
AGATGTCTCCCCCGTTTTTGACCTCTAAGTATAACCTTGACATTGGAGGTATTGAGCTGGGTCTTGTGTGCAACAGATCTAATGAAGATTAACATTTCTGCAAAGTAACTTTAAAAATGTTCATAGAAAAATAAAAAAGTTATTGGACGTACACAAGAAAGCCCTTTTTTACCAATGACCTCTTAAGTATGGCCTTGACCTTTGAGGTACAACACATCGTCTCATGATGGTTAACATTTCTGCCAAGCAATTTCATAATCCATCAAAGAATAAGGAAGTTATTGACTGTCCCTTTTTTTACCTTTGACCTCTAGGTATGACCTTGACATTGGAGGTATGGATCTTGGTCTTGCACATGACTCATGATCTAATGACAGTGAACATTTCTGCATGGTTACTTTATATATAAAGTCCATCCAGAAATAAAAAAGTTATTGACTGGACACAAAAAAAAAAAAAAACTTTTTTTACTTCTGACCGCTTAGTATGACCTTGATCTTTGAGGTACTGACCTGGGTCTAGCGTGCACCACATCTTCTCATGGTGGTTAACATTTCTGCCAAGTAATTTCACAATCTATCCAGGAATAAGAAAGTTATTGACTGAACACTAAAAAAGGCCCCTTTTTGTCCTTTGACCTCTTAGTACGACCTTGACATTTGAGGTACCAACTTGGGTCATGCACGCAACACATCGTCTCATGGTGGTTAACATTTCTGCAAAGTAATTTCAAAATCCATCTAAAAATAAGACAGTTATTGACAGAACACAAAAAAGGCCCCCTTTTTACCTTTAACCTCTATATATGACCTTGACCTTTCAGGTACCAAACTGGGTCATGCGTGCAACACATCATCTCATGGTGGTTAACATTTCTGCCAAGCAATTTCAAAATCAATCTAAAATTAAGAAAGTTATTGACCAAACATGAAAAAAGGCCCCTTTTTTGACCTTTGACCTATATGTATGACCTTGATATTTTAGGGAACAAACTGAATCATGCATGCAACACATCGTCTCATGATAGTTAACATTTTTGCCAAGTAACTTCAAATTCTATCTAAAAATAAGCAAGCTATTGACATAACCCGAAAGAAAGGCCCCTTTTTTTACCTTTGACCTCTTAGTATGACCTTGACCTTTGAGGTACCAACCTGGGTCATGCACGCAACACATCGTCTTATATTGGTTAACATTTCTGCCAAGTGATTTCAAAATCCATCTCAAAATAAGAAAGTTATTGACCAAACACGATAAAAAATGCCCCTTTTTTTACCTTTGACCTCTACGTATGACCTTGACCTTTGAGGTACCGACCTGCTTCATGCACACCCACATCGTCTCATGGTTGTTAATATTTCTGCCAAGTAATTTTAAAATCCATCTCAAAATAAGAAAGTTATTGACCAAACATGAAAAAAGGCCCCTTTTTTTTACCTTTGACCTCTACGTATGACCTTGACCTTTGAGGTACCCACCTGTCTCATGTGCACCACACATCGTCTCATGGTTGTTAATATTTCTGCCAAGTAATTTTAAAATCCATCTCAAAATAAGAAAGTTATTGACCAAACACGAAAAAAGGCCCCTTTTTTTTACCTTTGACCTCTACGTATGGCCTTTGAGGTACCCACCTGCCTCATGCGCACCACACATCGTCCCATGGTTGTTAATATTTCTGCCAAGTAATTTTAAAATCCATCTCAAAATAAGAAAGTTATTGACCAAACACAAAAAAGGCCCCTTTTTTGACCTTTGACCTCTAAGTATGACCTTGACCTTTGAGGTACCGACCTGCCTTATGCGCACCACACATCGTCTTATGGTTGTTAATATTTCTGCCAAATAATTTTAAAATCCATCAGAAAATAAGAAAGTTATTGACCGGACATGATTTGCCCATACATATATACATACTGACAAACTTCAAAGGGAGATAATTCAAAAAGTATAAATGCGAGAGTTATAGTTCTTGCGCATTGCACGTCGTCTAATGCCGATTAATATTTATATGAAGTTTCGTGAAGATAGCTCGAACGGTTTTCAAGTTACAGAGCGGACACGAAAGTGTGACAGACGGACAGACAGACGCCCGGGGGAAAAACAATATGTCTCTCCGAAAAAAAATTTTCGGGGGAGACATAACTACACTATGATGTAGGGCAGGGAGACGTTTTACGGCCGCCACACATTCCCAGACAACAGCTGTAGTGATGTTTAATATGTTCTAGAAAGGGTTATCCTTTGGAAGCAAGGAATACACCACAGAGCTGGAAAATATGGAGTGTACATGTTTTCTGGGCCAGACTAGCTAGTTTCAGCCAATTAGGCCTCATCAGTGACCCTCAGATATTTTCATATTCAACAATAGAATCAATGATCCCAAAGGACAAGAAAATATAAACTACACTATGATGTAGGGCAGGGAGACGTTTTACGGCCGCCACACATTCCCAGACAACAGCTGTAGTGACGTTAAATATGTTCTAGAAAGGGTTATCCTTTGGAATCAAGGAATACACCACAGAACTGGAAAATTGGGAGTGTACATGTTTGCTGGGCCAGACTAGCTAGTTTCGGCCAATTAGGCCTCATCAGTGACCCTCAGATATTTTCATACATGTATTCAACAATGGAATCGATGATCCCAAAGGACAAGAAAATATAAACTACACTATGATGTAGGGCAGGGAGACGTTTTACGGCCGCCACACATTCAGAAACAACAGCTGTCGTGACGTTAAATATGTTCTAGAAAGGGTTATCCTTTGGAAGCAAGGAATACACAACAGAACTGCAAAATATGGAGTGTACATGTTTTCTGGGCCAGACTAGCTAGTTTTGGCCAATAGGCCTCATCAGTAACCCTCAGATATTTTCATACTCAACAATGGACTCAATGATCCCAAAGGACAAGAAAATATAAACTACACTATGATGTATGAAATCTGATCAAAAGCTGGTAGGATTTGGGCTGTAAGTTTCTTTGGTGAACCAAACAATTTATAAAATGGAAATCATTATAATCAGGTATGGAGAAAGCAAACACAAACTTACCTTCACTAACTGTTCCAATGGAATGAACCAAGGATTCTGTGATACCCATTTCCTGGACACCAACATCTGATGGTCGAAATAAAATCTCTGGGACTGCAAATCTCTCATTGTTCATTCTGATGATCTGGAGCATAAATGAGAAGTATACAAAATGTATATGTACCGTAATGTACCTAATATGTACCGTAATGTACCTAAGTATTGGACAGACAGGCCTAAGCAAGCAGTGCCAGACCCAGATCAAAAAAGGAGCAGTCTGATCATGGGTCTGCACTGTTTGCCATTTTGTCTGAACTTTTTGGACTCCTTGCGGGATAAAATTTTAGGAGAGTTACAGCAAGTTCCCAAGGTGTCCCAATTTTTAGGATTTTCACCATTTACCCCATTCAGGTAATTCTTGATAAAGAGTTTTATCTTCCTTAGCAACACCGGTCTGCTCTTAACCCTTAAGTTTGCCAAGAAGTATTGCTCCTGATAATCACATCATATTCACGACTTCGAGCTGAAAACAACAACCTACAACAAGATGAGTTCAACCTTGCAGCTACCCACGCAGCTAGTGACAGCCTCAATGAATTTGACCTTGAAGAGAAGCCCCTGTGGCAGATCAGAGAGCATCAAAACCATGTGAAAGTGGAGTTACGAGGACTGTTCAACTATGAATGCAAGTAGAACATTTTCTCATGGACTAATGCGAAAATCACCTGGAAATAAATATCACAGCGTAGATAAACATTTTACCTATACATTGATACCAAACCTGTTAAAATCTGTTGACTTTAGCCATGTATATCGTTCGATAAACACTGTCTACTCTTGTATACTAATACAAAACATGGTTGGAAGAAGGTCAGAGTACGCCGTTGAAATAAGGTCCTATATTAAGAATCGTTGTATTCTTGGTATATGGTGCAAAGACATTTTTGATGAAATATGTTCGGTTTATGGGCATAATGAAAAGTCTTTTCCGACAGTTTTTCGTTGGTGTAAGAAATTCAGCTGTGGGCTAGGCTCAACAGAAGATGCACCACATGATCATCGGCCGAAAAGAGCAACATCTGCCAAGATGGTTGCTAGAGTGAAAGAAATAGTTGCTACCGATGCACGATACACCACTAGGCAAATAGCTAGTATGGTTGACATCTCATTAGGAGCAGCTCATACAATTCTGAAACGGGATTTGAAAATGAGAAAGATCTGTGCTAGATGGATTCCCCTTCTGTTGACAGATGAGCAGAAAAAGACACGCGTTCAGTGTGCCAAGAAGTTGCTTAAAAAGTTTCCAAATTACAATGCACGGTCTTTCGCTAATGTCGTCACAGGTGACGAGACATGGGTTCACTTTTTTGAGCCAAAACGAAAGATTCAGAACAAAATATGGGCAACAAAGTATTGCAAAAAATCATGCACTGCAAAGCGGACCATGAGCGTCAAGAAGGTAATGTATGCCATATTCTTTTCAAATCAGGGCCCTGCTATTCAGGTTGCTGTGCCTAAAGGCAAATCTGTAAATGCGAAGTTTTACAAGAATAAAGTTCTTCGAAAATTGAAGAAATATTTCAAAGAATGAAGACCTGCAACTGGTTTGGCCAATGTCAGATTGCTACATGATAATGCGTCATCGCACAAGGCTTTCATTGTGCAAGACATCTGAAGCAGGAAAAGGTTGTTGAACTCCCTCACCCCCCGTATTCCCCTGACCTTGCCCCGTGTGACTTTTTTGTACCCGCGGCTGAAAAAATACCTTTCTGGTTGAAAATTTGTACAGCGCAAACACCTCGGTTCTGCAATATTCCAGTGCCTTCATAGTATACCTCGAAAAGACTACCAAAATGCTTTCAATGATTGGATCAGAAGACTGAAAGTTTGTATATCTGTTAAAGGGGAATACTTTGAGGGGACAAAATAAATTTTTCATCGAAATCTATCACAGAATCATTTTTATGTGCTTAGTTGCATTCATATTTGAACAGTCCTCGTAGTCTTCCACTTCAGAACAACAATAACTAACAAGCAGAAGAGACAGCGGTGGCGAAAGAATAAACCAGTACAGAGTAGGGACGAAAGCAGGACCGAGCCTGCACCCTCAGGTGGCGAGTGGGCTCGCCAGCCTCAGCCTGCCAGGACGCCTGAACGAGAATCAGCGCCACCGTCACCTGAGAAGATGACAACATCCCCGCCTTCTACCATCACCAAGGCAAGACCACCGCCACACCCTCGGACAATCCAGCCATCTCCCAGACTACAAGCTCCAACACCACCCACGCCTGAGGAACACTAGCTGGAACCTTCTGACAACGAGTCAGCGTCAGATGATGAGACACCAACAGACTACGACCTTCAGGTCTTCCCATCAAAATTCAGCAAGGTCTACCACAACTGTAAAGTAGAGAATTTTTTTAGAAATCGAAGCTGTTGGGAGACACTGAATACGGAATCTTCATGCTAGGTTATTTCATAGAAGGTTTCCAACATCCAGATGTACAGACCTACGAGAACTACGTCATCTACAATGAAGCAGATCACACAATAATGATAACAACAGAAAAGAAAGACAAAGATCACCATCACGCCGACTACTTGCCACTCTGGAAATCTCATTTCTGCACGGGGAAACCTCTACAGAAACCAGAGCTACATGAGAAAAATCATCGGGGCAACAATAGAATGCATCACCGACCAAGAATGGAAAGATGAAGAAGAATGCTGATCGTAGCCAGACCTCTCCTCCTGGTCCTGAAACTTGGATATTGCGCACTGACAAGTCCGGTGGTCAGACCACACCACACAGGGCCATCGGCTGGCCTTGAATCTACCAGTAGCCAGAATACCAGCGCGACCCTAAGAGAGAGCAACAAGTTTTGACCTGACCTACTTTTGCTCTCGGGCAAGACAGAGAGATCGTGATTTGCAGCCCGTCGGCACAGATCTCTGTCGTTTTTAGGCCCACTTTTGGATTGGCATCTACATTTTAAATTACAGTGCTCCTGACCGAGGTCCGGACCGCAACCATTGTCTCTTAAATCAGGCACAGACAAGCAGAAAAACATTGGCTGCTAACTTGTCACGATTTGCAGCCCGCGAGCACTTATGTACTTCGTCTTGCAGTGCCACTATGGAGTAGGTCCGTGGGACCATGGAGACGTAAAACACCAGAATATTACTACTACTACTGCTCCTGAAAATGTTGTCTGTCAATGCCTCAGAAGCACATTCTCTCTATTAGCAGAAACTCCATTTTGACTATGGATAAAGAACATTCATTCTACCAGACTGGTCTTCATTTTGACTTGGAGTGAACTCCCCTTGCTGTGATAATCTGCATCTTTTCACACTGGTGTAAGGTATCTTAATTTTAAGCACTGCATACAAGATTTTCACTCTTTGTGTATACAAGGAACTAGAATCATCAATGGGAAGTAAATAACACCAAGACCAACATAAATTACAATCCCTTTCAAACCTCCCATCCTCTTCCATCCCCTTTTATTAAAAGGCAAATTACAGGTAACTCTGGACTCCTGACCCCTATTTTTCTGGCTCCACTTCCATTTTGTAGCAACTGTTTTTGTTTAACATTATTTTCCTGTTTTCCTTGATGATTACTGACTTGTTATGAAAGTAAACTTGCCAGTTTCAAAGTATATTCGATTTGAAATCAGATGATCTTCAAACTTGTATTACTTCCCTTTGCTTACTACTGTAATGATCCTAAGTATTGGGACAGATGAGCCTAACCAAACAGCGTAGACCCTCAATGAGGCGGTTTTAACGAGTACCCACAATCTATATTTTGAACAGAAATAAGATAAATATCACAATTTTTCATCTTAAAACTTTCATTTTTTTCGGCGATAAAGGTTACAATGTATTCATGTAGGCGTATTTTCGTAATGATTTTTACAGTACATCTGCTCTTCATGACTCAGTTATCCTATATAAGAAATTCAAAGCTTCAAACAGTGGAGATAATTCCTGAGTTTTTTCACTATTTTTCAGCAAAAATAATGCTTGACATTTTATTTGAATCCTCTGCTACACATGCAATTCACATGTAGTGTCAAGCCTTATGTTTGCTGAAAAATAAGAAAAAAAAACTTTGAAAAATGTTGTCTGCTAAACATGTTAGCATCTGGTTAAGAACTCTAAGCAATGCCATGTCCACATTATTAATTGCTGTGAAAATCAACAGTCAAATCTGACCATGCAGAATTTCACTAAGGTGAATTGTCAAATTCAACCTTTCAATCTAGCAAATATGAAAAAAAAGATTTTCAAGAACCTGCAAACATGAACAATATTGTCAACTTCAACAGTAAAGTTAATGGGGACACAGCCTGTGCCATATTAATAATTGACTATCCTGTATTGATCTGAGGTCATCTGTACTGACACCAGGTCAACCAATAATAACTGAGGTCAAGTGAGGTCAAAAAATCAATAATCATGTTTTTTTTAACTGTGTCAATTAATAAAATTGTCATTAATCAAGTCATTTCGCATTAACCCAGTTACAGGTCCTCTGTCAGCTGCATTGGCCTTCGTTTTCGGGCCAATGCAGCAGATCTCGGACCTGTACCTGGGCCAATATGAAATGACTTGATTAATAGCATTATATTATATAATGGACCTGTTCATTGCCTTTAGCCTTGCCAGTTGTTTCATCTAATGGTCGAATAAATCCTCGTTTTATGTGTGTATAGTCAGGTAACACGTAATCTCTCATCACTGTGTTCTCAACACCTTTCTTCCTGAAATAGAATGAGGTTCAAAAATTTACCCTTTTTATATGGCAAACAGTAAAGGACCAGGGGTCAGTTGTTCAAATGACGTCATTCATTAATGAATTATAAACATTGATCGTTTAATATACCCAATACACTAATATTTTTGCTGAAAAAAATGTGAGTAGCTTTTGCACATGCAAAAGCTACTCACGTTTTCAGCAAAAAATACAAGAATTTTAGATCTTATACTTGCAGGAACAGTTAACAATTTGCCCACCCACTAACAAGCTTGTTAAGCTAACAAGGCTTTGAACAAAAGGACCCTGGTGTTTCAGAATATGGTATCTGTTCAGACCACCATTGTTTGCAAAACACAGCTAAGACATAGATCAATGTCTACATCTGTTACAGTCAATGCTCAATATACCAACATTCAATATAATGACAAAACTTGTCATAGAGACCATTTATATGGAAAGAATCCTTAGCTGAAAATTTGGTTTGTTTGAAAATTGAGGTCAGCACTATATATGTGATTTTGGAGACTTTGCTTCAGCTTTTGTTGTTACCGGCCCCGATAGCTCAGTTGGTAGAGTGTCCGCGCCGGGGAACGGGAGGTCACGGGTTCGATCCCGGGCAGAGACATACCGAAGTCGTTAAGAATGGTACTAGCTGCTCCTCGCTTGGCACTCAGATTTACGGGGTAGAGCTAGGACTGGTCGACCCAGTGTCAGGATAATGTGACTGGGTGTGGTATCATGTAATGTGTCTGGGACATGATACTTCAGTGAGGCAGCACTATAAAAGTGAGCGTTGAGCTCCCTGTCGCAACCAGACACCGTCGTGATATGACTAAAAAAATGGTTGAAAGCGACAAACCCGAATTCACACACACACACACACACACATTCCCATTTTGTTGGACTTTTACCCGACATTGAGATGAAATATGAAATGACATCTAAGCCCTAACGCCCAAACAAACCGGAAGGGTTTATATACAGGGATGGTCTGACATGCATCACTTTGCCTGGGCAGTCATAAGTCATAGACCCTCTAAGCTGTTTACCAGTACTCATGTGCAGTTGGTTTCAGCTCTGCATGGAAGCATCATGCAGCCCAATCTATTTCTCCAAGCCTTCTTAGTTCAAGATGACACAGGTTAATGGAGAAATTCAAGAATATTGCAATCAGTTAATACTCTAACATTATGAAAACACACCTATACAAATACATTGTAACCTTTATCACCGAAAATATGAAAATTTTAAGATGAAAAATTGTGATATTTTTCTTATTTCTGCTCAAAATATAGATTGCGGGCACTCGTTAGAACCGCCCCATCAAGACGGATCTAACGAGTACCCACAATCTATATTTTAGAGCAGAAATAATAACAATAGGGTTTACCCCTGTAAACCCCAGTTTTAATACATAAAAGTGGGGTTCAAGGGGGGTAAAAATTCTATAGATGTGTTTTCGTGATGGAAATAAATGTTGGCAATTCCACCAAATGTCCACAACATTTGTTTCTTGGTCTAATTTAGGAGAAAAGGTCCTTTATTACCTATAATATTACTCCTTATTGGGATTCTTTAAGCGGCAAATTCGCTATATCAGTAAATTGTGAGGGAGCAAATACTGTCATTACAGTGACAGTCCTCTGTCTAAGGATACTTGTTGACTCTATGGTTCTTCATGGAGACAGGGAAGGCTGTACTGTGACTTGGTAGGTGGCAGGGTATACAGGCTGCTCTGAGTCTTTACTGAGTGCACATCTGAAGACCATTACGATAAAACATCCATGTGATATAGTGCATTTTTTTTCAAATCTCAAAAAAGGTAATTTTTCTGATGAAAATTTGTGATATTTTTCTTATTTATTTTCCAAACATAGGTTTTGGGTGCTCGTTAGAACCGCCTCATTGAGGCGGTTCTAACGAGTACCCACAACCTATGTCTTGGAACAGAAATAGAGAAAATAATGTTTACCCCCATAAACCCCAGTTTTCTCTATATAAAGTGGGGTTTATGGGTGTCTTTATTTCACGGGCTTGTTCACATGATGCACATTTTCCCTTGACACAGCTAGTGTTATCTCACTTACCTGGCAATCTGCATATCAATATTAAACTGAGTTGACACATAGCTAACATCTTCCTTCAACTGGTTGATAACGTACGACTCGTCCATCACCATCAACTGTCTGAAGAACAAATATGCAATAATTTGACCCTTTTTATCCTCAGCTTATAAGTGGTATTTTCCACTATTGAAATGGGGTACATCTTTTGTTTAACCCTTTTTGTACCAAATGGAATCTTCCTCCTTATATATACCAGGAGTCCATTCCAAAATTTAGGGAAACTCTCATCGCCGCAGCAATAAAAAAGGCCATGAGCTCAATCCTGCACGAGCTCAACAAACAAAAACTGCTAAGCATCAAAGCGTCAGATGAGGTCATAGACCTCATCATCGAAAACGCCACCACACACAGAGTGGAGACTGACAACATGAATACGTCGGGCACCACAGGAGAAACCGCCGCAAACAATGAAAACCCCCCATCACCATCAGAACCAACAGAAAATAAACCAACCAGTGCCGCATCCACACCCGCACCCACACAAAACAGGCGGAAAGCGAAAATCACAAGGAGAAAACACAACAAGTGCGAGACACAAGAACTCTTAAGGAACTAGAAAAAGTGTCCATAGGACATGGATGCCCCCGCCAAATGCCATTCATAAATCAGGCTCTACCTGTTACAAAAAATTTAACCTGAGGTTACAGGATCACGTATGTACGTACGTATGTACGTACACACACACGTACAGACGGAGGTACACATGTACGCACGTACGGAAAACCGAAAAACTATATGCCCCCGGCATCACATGATGCGGGGGCATAAAAACGCGGATTACAGCTCCACTGATCCTGGACGAAGGATCAAGGGTGGACGTAAAAACACACGACACTAAAACATAAAAACTCTGACTCCCTAATTATGGACCCCAGCACCATTGCGAAAATCCGTGTGTTGCAGTGGAACGCCCGTAGTCTGTCTGGCAGGGAAAATGGAACAAAACTCGGGGCTTTAGGGAATTATCTAGAAACTTTAGGCTACACACCGGAGGTAATAGCTATCCAAGAAACTTTCTCAAAAAAAGATAGTAAACCAACAAAAATTCCAGGATACAAAACTCCGGTCAGTTTCAGTAGGGAAAAGGGGGAGCGCGGGGGAGGGCTAGCCACCTTTATCAAAACAGGATTAGATTCGGAAGAAATCAAATTTAGACACACAAAAAAAGAAATAGAGGTGGTGATCGTCAGCATTTTTGGACAAAAAGAAAACATAGACATAGTTAACTTCTATGCACCACCTGAAGCAGTAGTAACGTCTGACGATTATGATGAAATTTACAAAAAATTAGGGAAAAAATCAATTTTTCTAGGGGATTTTAATGCCAGACACGAACTATGGGAGACAAACCACAACCCCACATATTAAAAACGACGAGGCCTAGAACTGGTTGATTTCATAAACAGCACTGATTACGTAATCCTTAACACGGGGTGTGGCACACGACTCAACATCGAGTGCGGTAGCACGAGCGCCATAGACTTAACACTGGTTAGCGCATCACTATGCCAATCCAGTGAGTGGCAAGTGGGAGACGACACGATGGGAAGCGACCACTTCCCCATCCTGACGTCGCTCAACTTCACTCACAAATGCGTAACGCAACGGCCTGCCCGGCGTTGGAATTTAGACAAAGCAGACTGGGACCTCTTTAGCCAAAAACTTAAACACATCAACATAACCCTAGAAGGCTCGAATATCAATAACAAGAGGGCCATGATGGCCCTGGATCGCTCACCTGATCCATAGTGTAACAAGTGGGCCCCAGAGAGGGCCATTATTGGCCCCAGGGCTTTAATGTGCGTAATGTTGAGGGAGGTCTTAAAGGTGAAGCTTCATACCAAACATCAACAAAGGCTATAATTTGAACAATCTTGGCAAAGGTCCACTAGATGAAGCTACACATCAAATATCAAAGACCTGGGCCTTGCGGTTTCAGAGAAGAAGATTTTTTTTTAAAGATATTCCCTACATAAGCCTATGCAAAACCAAATGGCCCCGGGGCTATATAAATCTATGTAAAACCAAAGGGCTCCAGGGTGGGGGCATTTGTGGCCCCAGGGCTATACCTTGAACAATCTTGGTAGAGGTCCACTAGATAAAGCTCCATACCAAATATTAAAGGCCTGGGCCTTGCAGTTTCAGAGAAGAAGATTATTAAAGATTTCCCTATATAAGTCTATGTAAAACCAAAGAGCCCCAGAGCGGGGACATTTTTGGTCTCAGTGCTATAATTTGAATAATATTGATAGAGGTCCACTAGATGCAGCTTCATACCAACTATCAAAGACCCAGGCCTTGTGGTTTCAGAGAAGAAGACTTTTAAAGATTTTCCCTATATTAGTCTATGTAAAACCATAGGGCCCCGGGGTGGGGGCATTTTTGACCCCAGGGCTATAATTTGAACAATCTTGGTAGAGGTCCATTAGATGAAGCTTCATACCAAATATCAAAGTCTTGGGCCTTGCGGTTTCAGAAAAGAAGGTTTCTAAAGAGTATCCCTATATAAGCCTATGTAAAACCAAAGAGCCCCGGTGCGGGGGCATTTTTGGCTCCAGCACTATAATTTGAATAATCTTGGTAGGGGTCCTTTAGAAGAAGCTTCATATCAAATATAAAACACCTAGGCCTTGTGGTTTCAGAGAAGAAGAATTTTAAAGATTTTCCCTTTATAAGTCTATGTAAAACCAAAGGGCCCCAGAGCGGGGACATTTTTGGCCCAAGAGCTTTAATTTGAACAATCTTAGTAGAGGTCTATTAGATGAAGCTTCATACCAAATATCAAAGTCCTGGGCCTTGTGTTTCAGAGAAGAAGACTTTTAAAGATTTTCCCTATATAAGCCTATGTAAAACCAAAGGGCCCCGGGGCGGTCACATTTTTTGCCCCAGCACTATAATTTGAACAATCTTGGTAGGGGTCCACTTGATGAAGCTTCATACCAAATATCAAAGTCCTGGGCCTTGTGGTTTCAGAGAAGAAGATTTTTAAAGAGTTTCCCTATATAAGCCTATGTAAAACCAAAGGGCCCCAGGGCAGGGGCATTTTTGGCCCCAGCACTATAATTTGAACAATCTTGGTAGGGATCCACTAGATGAAACTTAGTACCAAATATCAAAGACCTGGGCCTTATGGTTTCAGAGAAGAAGATTTTTTAAGTTTTCATTAAAAAAATCTATTTTTGGCCCCTGTGACCTTGATGTGCAGCAGACCAGAACCATTTGAACAACTCTAAAAGGGGTCCACCTAAGGATCATTCCTGTGAAGTTTGGTCAAAATCCGATCAGTGGTTTAGGAGGAGATGTAGTTTGAAGAAATTGTTTACGCACGGATGACAGACAAAAAGTGATCCTAATATAAAACACAAGAGGGCCATGATGGCCCTGGATCGCTCACCTAATCCATAGTGTAACAAGTGGGCCCCAGGGAGGGTCATTATTGGCCCCAGGGCTTTAATGTGCATAATGCTGAGGGAGGTCTTAAAGGTGAAGCTTCATACCAAACATCAATAAAGGCTATAATATGAACAATCTTGGCAAAGGTCGTCGAGATGAAGCTACACACCGAATATCAAGGAACTGGGCCTTGCGGTTTCAGAGAAGAAGATCTTTTTAAAGATATTCCATACATAATACATAAGCCTATGTAAACCAAATTTGCATCTGGGCTATATAAGTCTATGTAAAACCAAAGGGTCCCAGGCTGGGGACATTTGTGGCCCCAAGGCTATAATTTGGAACAATCTTGGTAGAGGTCCACTAGATGAAGCTTCATACCAAATATCAAAGACATGGGCCTTGCAGTTTCAGAGAAGAAGATTTTTAAATATTTCCCTTTATAAGACTATGTTAAACCAAAGGGTCTCAGGGCGGTGACATTTTTGGCCCCAGGGCTATAATTTGAACAATCTTGATAGAGGTCCACTAGATGAAATTTCACACCAAATATCAAAGACCTAGGCCTTGTGGTTTCAGAGAAGAAGATTTTTAAAAATTTTCGCTATATAAGTCCATGTAAAACCAAAGGGCCTCGCAGTGGGGGCATTTTTTGCCAAAGGGCTATAATTTGAACAATCTTAGTAGAATTCCATTAGATGAAGCTTCATACCAAATATCAAAGTCCTTGGCCATGCAGTTTCAGAGAAGAAGATTTTTTAAGATTTTCCCTATATAAGTCTATGTAAAACCAAAGGACCCAAGAGCGGGGACATTTTTGGTCCCAGGGCTATAATTTGAACAATCTTGATATAGGTCCACTAGATGAAGCTTCACACAAAATATCAAAGGACTAGGCCATGTGGTTTCAGAGAAGAAGATTTTTAAAGATTTTCCCTATATAAGTCTATGTAAAACCAAAGGGCCCCAGAGCGGGGGCAGTTTTGGCCCCAGGGCTATAATTTGAACATTCTTGGTAGAGGTCCATTAGATGAAGCTTCATACCAAATATCAAAGTCCTGGGCTTTGCGGTTTCAGAGAAGAAGATTTTTAAAGATTATCCCTGTATAAGCCTATGTAAAACCAAAGGGCCCCGGGGCGGGGGGCATTTTTGGCCCCAGCACTATAATTTGAACAATCTTGGTAGGGGTCCTATAGATGAAGCTTCATACCAAATATCAAAGACCTAGGTCTTGCGGTTTCAGAGAAGAAGATTTATAAAGATTTTCCCTATATAAGTCTATGTAAAACCAAAGGGTCCCGGAGCGGGGGCATTTTTGGCCCAAGTGCTTTAATTTGAACAATCTTGGTAGAGGTCCATTAGATGAAGCTTCATACCAAATATCGAAGACCTAGGCCATGTGGTTTCAGAGAAGAAGATTTTTAAAGATTTTCCCTATATAAGTCTATGTAAAACCAAAGGGCCCCGGAGCGGGGGCATTTTTGGCCCAAGCACTATAATTTGAACAATCTTGGTAGGGGTCCATTAGATGAAGCTTCATACTAAATATCAAAGTCCTGGGCCTTGTGGTTTCAGAGAAGAAGATTTTTAAAGATTTTCCATATATAAGCCTATGTAAAACCAAAGGGCCCTGGGGCGGGGGCATTTTGTGCCCCAGCACTATAATTTGAACAATCTTGGTAGGGGTTCACTAGATGAAGCTTCATACCAAATATCAAAGACCTGGGCCTTGTGGTTTCAGAGAAGAAGATTTTTAAAGATTTTCCCTATATAAGTCTATGTAAAACCAAAGGGCCATGGAGCGGGAGTATTTTTGGCCCCAGCACTATAATTTGAACAATCTTGGTAGAGGTCCATTAGATGAAGCTTCATACTAAATATCAAAGCCCTGGGCCTTGTGGTTTCAGAGAAGAAGATTTTTAAAGATTTTCCATATATAAGCCTATGTAAAAACAAAGGGCCCCGGGGCGGGGGCATTTTGTGCCCCAGCACTATAATTTGAACAATCTTGGTAGGGGTCCACTAGATGAAGCTTCATACCAAATATCAAAGACCTGGGCCTTGTGGTTTCAGAGAAGAAGATTTTTTAAGTTTTTGGTGAAAAAAATCTATTTTTGGGTCCTGTGACCTAGATGTGCAACGGACCGGAACCATTTGAACAACTTTGAAAGGGGACCACCTAAGGATCATTCCTGTGAAGTTTGGTCAAAATCCGATCAGTGGTTTAGGAGGAGATGTCGTTTGAAGAAATTGTTTACGCACGCACGCACGCACGGACGCACGCACGGACGGACGGACGCACGACGGACAAAAAGTGATCCCAAAAGCTCACCTCGTCACTACGTGACGGTGAGCTAACAAGAGGGCCATGATGGCCCTGGATCGCTCACCTGATCCAAATGATAGAGTAACAAGTGGGCATCGGGGAGGGCCATTATTGACACCAGGGCTACAATGTGCATAATGTTGAGGGAGGTCTAAATAGGTGAAGCTTCATACCAAATATCAACGAAAGCTATAATTTGAACAATCTTGGCAAAGGTCCACTAGATGAAGCTACACACCAAATATCAAAGACCTGGGCCTAGGGGTTTCAGAGATGATGATTTTTTAAAGATATTCCCTCTATAAGCCTATGTAAAACCAAATGTCCCTGGGGCGGGTGCATTTTTGGCCTCAGGGCCATAATTTAAACAATCTTGATAGAGGTGCACTAGATGAAGCTTCACACCAAATATCAAAGACCTGGGCCTTGCTGTTTCAGCGAAGAAGATTTTCAAAGATTATCTCTATATATGTCTTTGTAAAACCAAAAGGCCCCGGGGCGGGGGCTATAATTTGAACAATCTTGGTAGAGGTCAAAATATCAAAGACATGGTCCTTACGGTTTCAGAGAAGAAAATTTTTAAAGATTTTTCCTACATAAGCCCATGTAAAACCAAAGGGCCCGGGGGCGGGGGCATTTTTGGCCCCAGCACTATAATTTGAACAATCTTGGTAGGGGTTCACTAGATGAAGCTTCATACCAAATATCAAAGACCTGGGCCTTGTGGTTTCAGAGAAGAAGATTTTTAAAGATTTTCCCTATATAAGTCTATGTAAAACCAAAGGGCCATGGAGCGGGAGTATTTTTGGCCCCAGCACTATAATTTGAACAATCTTGGTAGAGGTCCATTAGATGAAGCTTCATACTAAATATCAAAGCCCTGGGCCTTGTGGTTTCAGAGAAGAAGATTTTTAAAGATTTTCCATATATAAGCCTATGTAAAAACAAAGGGCCCCGGGGCGGGGGCATTTTGTGCCCCAGCACTATAATTTGAACAATCTTGGTAGGGGTCCACTAGATGAAGCTTCATACCAAATATCAAAGACCTGGGCCTTGTGGTTTCAGAGAAGAAGATTTTTTAAGTTTTTGGTGAAAAAAATCTATTTTTGGGTCCTGTGACCTAGATGTGCAACGGACCGGAACCATTTGAACAACTTTGAAAGGGGACCACCTAAGGATCATTCCTGTGAAGTTTGGTCAAAATCCGATCAGTGGTTTAGGAGGAGATGTCGTTTGAAGAAATTGTTTACGCACGCACGCACGCACGGACGCACGCACGGACGGACGCACGACGGACAAAAAGTGATCCCAAAAGCTCACCTCGTCACTACGTGACGGTGAGCTAACAAGAGGGCCATGATGGCCCTGGATCGCTCACCTGATCCAAATGATAGAGTAACAAGTGGGCATCGGGGAGGGCCATTATTGACACCAGGGCTACAATGTGCATAATGTTGAGGGAGGTCTAAATAGGTGAAGCTTCATACCAAATATCAACGAAAGCTATAATTTGAACAATCTTGGCAAAGGTCCACTAGATGAAGCTACACACCAAATATCAAAGACCTGGGCCTAGGGGTTTCAGAGATGATGATTTTTTAAAGATATTCCCTCTATAAGCCTATGTAAAACCAAATGTCCCTGGGGCGGGTGCATTTTTGGCCTCAGGGCCATAATTTAAACAATCTTGATAGAGGTGCACTAGATGAAGCTTCACACCAAATATCAAAGACCTGGGCCTTGCTGTTTCAGCGAAGAAGATTTTCAAAGATTATCTCTATATATGTCTTTGTAAAACCAAAAGGCCCCGGGGCGGGGGCTATAATTTGAACAATCTTGGTAGAGGTCAAAATATCAAAGACATGGTCCTTACGGTTTCAGAGAAGAAAATTTTTAAAGATTTTTCCTACATAAGCCCATGTAAAACCAAAGGGCCCGGGGGCGGGGGCATTTTTGGCCCCAGCACTATAATTTGAACAATCTTGGTAGGGGTCCACTAGATGAAGCTTCATACCAAATATCAAAGACCTGGGCCTTACGGTTTCAGAGAAGAAGATTTTTTAAATTTTTGGTGAAAAAAAATCTATTTTTGGCTCCTGTGACCTAGATGTGCAATGGACCGGAACCATTTGAACAACCCTGAAAGGGGTCCACTAGATGAAGCTTCATACCAAATATCAAAGACCTGGGCCTTGTGGTTTTAGAGAAGAAGATTTTTAAAGATTTTCCCTATATAAGCCCATGTAAAACCAAAAGACCACGGGGGGGGGGGGGGGTACCTGGGCCTTGTGGGGTGAAGCTTCATACCAAATATCAAAGACATGGGCCTTACGGATTCAGAGAAGAAAATTTTTAAAGATTTTCCCTATATAAGCCCATGTAAAACCAAAGGGCCCCGGTGCGGAAGCATCTTTGGCCCCAGCACTATAATTTGAACAATCTTGGTAGGTGTCCACTAGATGAAGCTTCATACCAAATATCAAAGACCTGGGCCTTACGGTTTCAGAGAAGAAGATTTATAAAGATTTTCCCTATATAAGCTCATGTAAAACCAAAGGGCCCCGGAGCAGGGGCATTTTTGGCCCCAGCACTAAAATTTGAACAATCTTGGTCGGGGTCCACTAGATGAAGCTTCATACCAAATATCAAAGACCTGGGCCTTGCGGTTTTAGAGAAGAAGATTTTAAAGATTTTCCCTATATAAGCCCATGTAAAACCAAAAGGCCCTGGGGCGGGGGGAGGGGGGGACCTGGGCCTTGTGGGGTGAAGCTTCATACCAAATATCAAAGACATGGGCCTTACCTTCAGAGAAGAAAATTTTTAAAGATTTTCCCTATATAAGCCCATGTAAAACCAAAGGGCCCCGTGGCAAGGGCATTTTTGGCCCCAGCACTATAATTTGAACAATCTTGGTAGGGGTCTACTAGATGAAGCTTCATACCAAATATCAAAGACCTCGGCCTTACGGTTTCAGGGAAGAAGATTTTTAAAGATTTTCCCTATATAAGCCCATGTAAAACCAAGGGGCGCCGGAGCGGGGGATTTGGCCCCAGCACTATAATTTGAACAATCTTGGTAGGGGTCCACTAGATGAAGCTTCATACCAAATATCAAAGACCTGGGCCTTAAGGTTTCAGAGAAGAAGATTTTTAAAGATTTTCCCTATATAAGCCCATGTAAAACCAAAGGGCCCTAGAGCGGGGGCATTTTTGGCCCCAGCACTAAAATTTGAACAATATTGGTTGGGGTCCACTAGATGAAGCTGCATACCAAATATCAAAGACCTGGGCTTTACGGTTTCAGAGAAGATATTTAAAGATTTTACCTATATAAGCCCATGTAAAACCAAAGGGCCCCGGGGGGGGCACATTTTAGGCCCCAGCACTATAATTTGAACAATCTTGGTAGAGTCCACTAGATGAAGCTTCATACCAAATATCAAAGACCTGGGCCTTGCAGTTTCAGAGAAGAAGATATTTAAAGATTTTCCCTATATAAGCCCATGTAAAACCATGGGGCCACGAAGCGGGGGCATTTTTGGCCCCAGCACTATAATTTGAACAATCTTGGTAGGGGTCCACTAGATGAAGCTTCATACCAAATATCAAAGACCTGGGCCTTGCAGTTTCAGAGAAGAAGATATTTAAAGATTTTCCCTATATAAGCCCATGTAAAACCATGGGGCCACGAAGCGGGGGCATTTTTGGCCCCAGCACTATAATTTGAACAATCTTGGTAGGGGTCCACTAGATGAAGCTTCATACCAAATATCAAAGACCTGGGCCTTACGGTTTCAGAGAAGAAGATTTTTTAAGTTTTTCCCTATATAAGCCCATGTAAAACCAAAGGGCCCCGGAGCGGGGGGATTTTTGGACCCAGCACTATAATTTGAACAATCTTGGTAGGGGTCCACTAGATGAAGCTTCATACCAAATATCAAAGACCTGGGCCTTACGGTTTCAGAGAAGAAGATTTTTAAAGATTATCCTTATATAAGCCCATGTAAAACCAAAGGGCCCCGGAGCGGGGGTATTTTTGGCCCCAGCACTATAATTTGAACAATCTTGGTAGGGGTCCACTAGATGAAGTTTCATACCAAATATCAAAGACCTTGGCCTTGTGGTTTCAGAGAAGAAGATTTTTTAAGTTTTTGGTGAAAACAATCTATTTTTGGCTCCTGTGACCTAGATTTGCAATGGACCGGAACCATTTGAACAACTCTGAAAGGGGACCACCTAAGGATCATTCCTGTGAAGTTTGGTCAAAATCCCATCAGTCGTTCAGGAGGAGATGTCATTTAAAGAAATTGTTTACGGACGCACGGACGCACAGAAGCACGGACGAAAGACGGACGACGGACGAAAAGTGATCCCATAAGCTCACCTCGTCACTACGAAGGTATTTAGAAGAGGACTAAGTAAGGAACATTCCTGTGAAGTTTGGTTACAATTGGCCCAGTAGTTTAGGAGGAGAAGATGTTTTAGCATTACGCTATATGTTAAATAGGGAAAATAAGCCCCGCCCATGGCGGCCATGTTTTTTGTCGGATCAAAATTTCTTCAAGGAACATTCATGCAAAATAAAAATGAAATCCAACAGGTGGTTTTGGAGCAGAAGATTTTTAAAGATTTTTAATTTTTTGTGTGGTTTTGTTGCCATGGCAACCAGAGTTCTGGGTATAACAAAATTCTTTGAAGGAATTTAGAAGAGGACTAAGTAAGGAACATTCCTGTCAAGTTTGGTTACAATTGGCCCAGTAGTTTAGGAGGAGAAGATGTTTTAGCATTACACTATATGTTAAATAGGGAAAATAAGCCCCGCCCATGGCGGCCATGTTTTTTTGTCGGATCAAAATTTCTTCAAGGAATCTGAAAGAGGTCCACCCAAAGAACATTCATGCAAAATAAAAATGAAATCCAACAGGTGGTTTTGGAGGAGAAGATTTTTAAAGATTTTTAATTTTTTGTGTTGTTTTGTTGCCATGGCAACCAGAGTTCTGGGTGTAACAAAATTCTTTGAAGGAATTTGGAAGAGGACTAAGTAAGGAACATTCCTGTGAAGTTTGGTTACAATTGGCCCAGTAGTTTAGGAGGAGAAGATGTTTTAGCATTACACTATATGTTAAATAGGGAAAATAAGCCCCGCCCATGGCGGCCATGTTTTTTGTCGGATCAAAATTTCTTCAAGGAATCTGAAAGAGGTCCACCCAAGGAACATTCAAGCAAAATAAAAATGAAATCCAACAGGTGGTTTTGGAGGAGAAGATTTTTAAAGATTTTTATTTTTTTGTGGTTTTGTTGCCATGGTAACCAGAGTTCTGGGTGTAACAAAATTCTTTGAAGGAATTTAGAAGAGGACTATGTAAGGAACATTCCTGTGAAGTTTGGTTACAATTGGCCCAGTAGTTTAGGAGGAGAAGATGTTTAAAGAAAAAAGTTAACGCACGGACGCACTGAGGACACAGGGCCATGACAATAGCCCCGCTGGCCTTCGGCCAGTGGAGCTAATAAGGTATACCCCCGGAAACCCCAGTTTTACTATATACAAGAGGGCCCAGAGGGCCCTGGTTCGCTCACCTGAGTGTCACTGCCTCGAGGACAATCTACTTTTAGCTCTGGTGGCCATCTTGGCCATCAGCAGAGTGATTTTAGCTTATTTGGTAGGGAGTAACATAGGCAACATTCCTGTGAAGTTTTAATCAAATTTGCCTAAGGTTTTAGGAGGAGTTCATGTTTGAATCATATTTACAATATTTTTCTATTTTTAGCTCCCGATATTTTGTACATCTGAGCAGGATTGTTTTAGCTTTTTTGGTAGAGGGTCATCTAAGCAACATTACTTCAAAGTTTAAATGAAATTGGTCCAATGGTACTGGAGGGATGGCGTTTGAAGATTTTTTTTTTTATTTTTAACTCTGGCTGCCATCTTGTTCATCAGAGTAGAATGAGTTTACACTATTTTGGTAGGGAGTCACCTAGGCAATATTTCTGTGAAATTTGCATCCAAATGGCCCAAGGGTTTAGAAGGAGTTCTAAGCAAATTTACCATGTTTTTCTATTTTTTAGCTCTTGTGGCCATTTGTTAATCGTTTATGCTATTTTCCTAGAGGGTCATCTACAAAACACTCCAATGAAATTTAGAGGCGGTCATGGTGAAGTGGTCATGTTTCTTGCCTTGTAAACCAGGGATCCATCCCGGACTTCTCCAGACTTTCAGATGAGTCTTTTTAAACCGAGGTCCTGTCACCGTATGACATTAGCTGTTGGTAAGACTTAAACTCAAACACTCACTCCTATGATGTTTTTTAGAAAAGGGGCCATCTTGTTCATCAGAGTGGAATGATTATAGCTATTTTGGTATAGAGTCACCTATGTAACATTCCTGTGAAGTTTGAATAAAACTGGCCCAAGGATTTAGGAGGAGTCCGTGTTTGAAGAAAATTTACAATGTTTTTTCTATTTTTAGCTATGGGGTAGACGGTCATCTAAGCATAACTCCTATGAAGTTTGAATGAAATTGGCCCAAGGTTACAGGAGGAGTTGTCTTTTGAAGATGTTTTTCTATTTTTTAGCTATGGCAGCCATCTTGTCCGTCAGAGCAGAAAGATTTCAGCTATTTTGGTAGGATGTCAACTACGTAATATTCCTGAAGATGGCCCTGTGTCGCTCATCTGTGTACAAGAAAATCATTACTGATGTTTAGAAAGGAATAAAAAAAAACTGAAGAAAGGCAAACTGTGATGAAAAGCAAGACATGGTTGTTTACCTGAGTGATATAAATATCTTCATCGATCCAGGGTTGTCAATATAGTTGTGCATCCGTTGAACCAGGTGAACTCTTCAGGATGAAATCTTGAAGGGCATGGTGATGCACAAGACTTGTTGAATCTATGCTGTAATTCTATGTTCATGATAAAATCATAATTTGACAAAGAAATCAATATCTGTAGCTATGATTTCCTTTTGACACAGTGTTTAACAATAGTATTGCATGGTATAACAAAATTTACATGAGAAACACAGCTGACTTGAAATATAGCTGTTTACATATCAAAAGTGACACATTGAAGTTTCTTAAGTTTTGTCCGACCTGTATCTTTGAGGCTTATATAGATTAAGTTACCTTTCTGCCATAAACATTGTGGTTCTTACATCTATCTAAAAGCCACAAAGAATTAATTCTGATACAGTGGGCATAAATATGAGAATAAGGAATAAAATAAGACAGATTAAGATGTGTGGATTCTATGAGGCGATATATATGCCATATAGAAACTTAAGGAGCACAAAATCGGATATAAAGAACAGGTAAAAATAATGTGAGTCTTTCCACAGAATACAGATGCATCAACTTATTCTCTTGAATTTCAACAAAGCTTTTCCTGATCTTGCAATAATCTAGAAAATGGTAACTTGGAACATTTTAAGGAAAATCTAATTTCAGCCTTTACATGTAACAATGGATTTCCATTTCAAAATATTGTTGCAATTAAGAAAACAATAAAATATATTATTTGACAGAATTCAAAATACTGGGGTAGCCTGTTCTCCATATAAGGAACAACAGAATTACATGACAAAACACAGTCGTAAATAAGAATACAATACAGTATGCTTTAGACAGAATTAAAAATATCGTGACAAAACTACAGAATGTACAAGTCTATATTCCCTTAAAAAGTGTCTTGTGAGAGGTTTAATATGAAGGCAACAAAAGCTTGTGTATAAGGAAAGAAATTAACCCATATCCTGCTGAATATCTAAATTAGTCATGCCCAGTTCTTACTAGCAGCCAATCCGATTACATGATATATTGTTTTCATTCAAATTACGAAACTAAATGACAAACTGTGTAGATCCAGATCAGATGGCTTTTTCATCTGGATCTATATTGTTTGCAAAGCTAGGGATTGTTGTGAACAGCGTATAAGGGTTAATACTCTTTACAATTATTTTGCAATACATCTAACTGAATCCAGTAGTAATTACCATTAACCCATATACGACAATGGAATCCCCCACCAAATTAGTTTGGGGTGGTCCATTTCCAATTATAGGGGTGTAAGGTTTGTTTGGAGGAAAGTT
Source organism: Lucinisca nassula (assembly GCA_963580285.1). Lineage (NCBI taxonomy): Eukaryota > Metazoa > Mollusca > Bivalvia > Lucinida > Lucinidae > Lucinisca > Lucinisca nassula. The sequence continues at coordinate 177,786,783 of OY757013.1, forward strand.
GTCAACAATGCATGTACTTTGAACAAACACTGTACACCAGATCAGATGCCACACTCTGTGGTGCTGATCTGGGTAATCACTATTTACCCATGTCTGATTAAAGGATGGCTAGGAGTATATGGGTTAATGTTACCAAACCAAAACATGCATCAATAACATGCCAGCCTCAGTAGCTCAGTTAGTTGTGCGTCTGACTGGTAATCAGGAGGACGGGAGTTCAATACCTGCTGACGTCAGCAACATTCTTTCGTGAAGACTGATCATGAAATCTTTTCTAGTCATTGTCTCCCTTCCGCTGATTCGAGAGTTGTGAGTTTCGGGCAAAAGAATGAGCACTGTACTGGTTGACAGTGTACACATAAGCCTGCCCAGGAAAAAGGGTGGATAGGTAAACTGACCGGCTCAAAAATGACCTAAATAGTGTTGACTGGGCCTTTAAATATGTTCTATAAAAGGGTTATCCTTTGGAAGCAAGGAATACACCACAAAACTGGAAAATATGGAGTGTACACACTTTCTGGGCCAGACTAGCCTGTACAAACAAACAAAGAAAGCATCAACAGCATACAAAGTCTATGTTTTGAGTGAGAAAATGGGGAAAAAAGCCCTATAAACTCCACTTTTCTCTAGATAATGTGGGGTTTTACAAGGCTCTTCATTTCCTGATCTCAGTCAGTGGTGGCCACCCTTATCATGCACAAACCACCAGCAATACCTACCTTTAAGGGGTAGGTACTGCATTGTATTAGGCGGGTGAGTACATTTCAAAGTAGCATAGACAATCATGTGATACAATTTCCAAGTTGTAAAGCGAGACAGTGAAGTACTCAATGATCTGCCCAATAGATTCCTCCATTTCAATTTCACCAAGACAATGAGTAAACAAGAGGGCCATGATGGCCCTGGATCGCTCACCTGATCCATCGAGTAACAAGTGGGCCCCATGGAGGGCCATTATTGACCCTAGGGTTATAATGTGCATAATGTTGAGGGAGGTCTAAAAAGTAAAAGCTTCTTACCAAATATCAACAAAGGCAATAACTTGAACAATCTTGTCAAAGGTCCACTAGATGAAGCTACACACCAAATATCAAAGACCTGAGCCTTGCGGTTTCAGAGAAGACGATTTTTTTTAAAGATATTCCCTACATAAGCCTGCGTAAAACCAAATGGCCCCGGGGCAGGGGCATTTTTGCCCTCAGTGCTATAATTTAAACCATCTTGATAAAGGTCCACTACATGAAGCCTCACACCAAATATCAAAGACCTGGGCCTTGCTGTTTCAGAGAATAAGATTTTCAAAGATTATCTCTATATAATTCTATGTAAAACCAAAGGGCCCCGGGCGGGGGCATTTGTGGCCCGAGGGCTATAATTTGTTCAATCTTGGTAGAGGTCCACTAGATGAAGCTCCATACCAAATATCAAAGACATGGCCTTGCAGTTTCAGAGAAGAAGATTTTTAAAGATTTTCCCTATATAAGCCCATGTAAAACCAAAGGGCCCCGGGGCGGGGGCATTTTTGGCCCCAGCACTATAATTTGAACAATCTTGGTAGGGGTCCTCTAGATGAAGCTTCATACCAAATATCACAGACCTGGGCCTTGTGGTTTCAGAGAAGAAGATTTTTAAAGATTTTCCCTATATAAGCCCATGTTAAACCAAAGGGCCCCGGGGCGGGGGCATTTTTGGCCCCAGAACTATAATTTGAACAATCTTGGTAGGGGTCCACTAGATGAAGCTTCATACCAAATATCAAAGAACTGGGCCTTGTGGTTTCAGAGAAGAAGATTTTTAAAGATTTTCCCTATATAAGCCTATGTAAAACCAAAGGGCCCCCATGCTGGGGCATTTTTAGCTCCAGCACTATAATTTGAACAATCTTGGTAGGGGTCCACTAGATAAAGCTTCATACCAAATATCAAAGACCTGGGCCTTGCGGTTTCAGAGAAGATTTTTCAAGATTTTCCCTATATAAGCCCATGTAAAATAAAAGGGCCCCCGTGCGGGGGCATTTTTTGCTCCAGCACTATAATTTGAACAATCTTGGTAGGGGTCCACTAGATGAAGCTTCATACCAAATATCAAAGATCTGGGCCTTGCGGTTTCAGAGAAGAAGATTTTTAAAGATTTTCCCCATATAAGTCCGTGCAAAACCAAAGGGCCCCCATGCGGGGACATTTTTGGCCCCAGCACTATAATTTGAACAATCTTGGTCTGTAAAGCCAAAGGGCCCCTGTGCGGGGGCATTTTTAGCTTCAGCACTATAATTTGAACAATCTTGGTAGGGGTTCACTAGATAAAGCTTCATACCTAATATCAAAGACCTGGGCCTTGCGGTTTCAGAGAAGAATAGTTTTAAAGATTTTCCCTATATAACACCTTGTAAAATCAAAGGGCCCCCGTGCGGGGGCATTTTTGGCCCCAGCACTATAATTTGAACAATCATGGTAAGGGGTCCACTAGATGAAGCTTCATACCAAATATCAAAGACCTGGGCCTTGTGGTTTCAGAGAAGAAGATTTTTAAAGATTTTCCCTATATAAGCCCATGTAAAACCAAAGGGCCCCCATGCCGGGGCATTTTTAGCTCCAGCACTATAATTTGAACAATCTTGGTAGGGGTCCACTAGATGAAGCTTCATACCAAATATCAAAGATCTGGGCCTTGCGGTTTCAGAGAAGAAGATTTTTAAAGATTTTCCCTATATAAGCCCATGTAAAACCAAAGGGCCCCCATGCCGGGGCATTTTTAGCTCCAGCACTATAATTTGAACAATCTTGGTAGGGGTCCACTAGATAAAGCTTCATACCAAATATCAAAGACCTGGGCCTTGCGGTTTCAGAGAAGATTTAATTTGAACAATCTTGGTAGAGGTCCACTAGATGAAGCTTCATACCAAATATCAAAGATCTGGGCCTTGCGGTTTTAGAGAAGAAGATTTTTTAAGATTTTCCCCATATAAGCCCATGCAAAACCAAAGGGCCCCCGTGCGGGGGCATTTTTGGCCCCAGCACTATAATTTGAACAATCTTGGTAGGGGTCCACTAGATGAAGCTTCATACCAAATATCAAAGACCTGGGCCTTGCGGTTTCAGAGAAGAAGATTTTTTAAGTTTTCGGTGAAAAAAATCTATTTTTGGCTCCTGTGACCTATATAAGCAATGGACCGGAACCATTTGAACAACTTTGAAAGGGGACCACCTAAGGATCATTCCTGTGAAGTTTGGTCAAAATCCGATCAGTGGTTTAGGAGGAGATGTCGTTTGAAGAAAAGTTTACGGACGCACGGACGGACGGACACACGGACGGACGCACGACGGACGACGGACAAAAAGTGATCCCAAAAGCTCACCTTGTCACTACGTGACAGGTGAGCTAAAAACAACAACCTTAATTTGAAAAGCTGGTATTATACATTCAAAACTGAGCGGGTGACATGTGTTGAATTATGTGGATTTTAAGTGTAGAAAAACTATTTTGTGGTCTGACCAGTATGTCTCACATGTCCCAACTGCACCATCAACATCTGATAAATCAAAATTCGAAAATATCAAATCAAGCATTGTCATATGATCTGTGGTACATTCATTTATTAGCATTTTGCTTGAAAACTTTTCACTTAATTTCTTAATGATGTTAGGTTTTAGCAAAATGTCAATATTGAAATCTCCAATTATCACCAATGGCTTTGATGGGGTAAAATATGGAATGAGTTCCTTGTTCAGACAAGAAAGAAGATTACTGTCAGACATTTGAGGTGACTTATACAAAAATACAATCTGACTTTCAATTGAGACATGCCTGGCAGTTACCATAATGAATTCCAATGTATCTGAACTATACTTTCTATCCTGTGTTATTATGGTATCATCTTTAGCATAAACTGCTAATCCATGAGGAGGTCTTTTGGAAGAATTGTATCCAATCTGGTCGTTTCTTATCAAACAATAGCCTTGTATTTCATAATCACTATCATTATCAGGCTGGTGTAGTCGTGTTTCTGCTAATCCAAATACGTGGGTTGACAACAGATTTTTGTCATGTCTAATATCATCAAAATGAAGATTCAAGGATCTACAATTATTGAAAGCAACTTTGAAATGTGAAACTGGATCTATCAATTCTAAAGAAGTATCGCAGAGGTGAAGCATTGCTGTTTCATGCAGTCGCTGCATTTCGGCCTTAACTTGATCATCAACTTGTAATGCTTTTTCATTAAAGTTAAGGATCTGAAGCTTTTCTATCGACCTTACTCTGCTAAGTGCAACATAGTGTAAATGTGGAACTTTACGGATTTTACGCTGCGATAAGTCAATGACAACTCTTTCAAGGGTACTCCCCTGGGCTCTATGTACCGAACGCCCTGCAGAAGGCTGCAAAGGGAACTGAATTCTCTGAAATGTCTTCCTGTTGTATGTAAATGACCTGTTGACATCAAAAATTGGTGTCCAATTATCATCGATACCAGTATGATAAAGTCCCCTGTTTCTGTATTTGATTCTTGTTTCCATTCCTGCTTTCTTGTCATCAAACTGAACCCAAATTATGCTTGGGCGTCGTGTGGTTTGTAGTTTATACTCAATAAACTTAACTACACATGAAGCTCCGTTAGCTAGTCCATCTTCTGTTTTTATGTTTATTGTTAAATCATAAAGCATGTCGACAACAACTGTTAAAGAGCAATGTAAATTTGCTGTAAGGTTTGAATCTGTTACATTCTTAAGGTTCTTAAGGGCACAGTCTATCTTTTCTTTTGATAGCTTAGGTGAAACGTATGTATCCATGCATGGTATTTCAACCTTTTCTGTTGCCATACTTCTTATAATTTCATTATTAAAAACATGCATGAAATAGTTTTCTGCAAAGAGGTGAGGTGCATTTTTCTGATACTCAACATCATTTGTAGTAATTTCACACTGCTTAAATCTAGTCTTGTCTTCAGCAGTCAAGGAATTGGTCCTTAATCTATTTAACAATTCTGCAAATTGAAGGTCATCTTTCTGTCTCATAATTTCTGTTAATTCAAACATAGTAAATAAGTCTTTCCACAGATTTTGTGACAAAGCAGCCGCATCATGTTTCATGTCATTAAATATCCAATCACCACTCACAGGTTTTAACTGGTAAAGATCACCAACAGCAATAATGCTAACACCACCAAAAGGTGTTCTTGTTCCTTTCAATGCTTGAAGTCTCTGATCAATAAAATTCAACATAGAATTACTAACCATTGAAATTTCATCAATAATCACAACTGACAAATCACGGTACTTTGATCTAAAGGTATTCAGACTGTCACAAGTTAATGTTTGATCTGACTGCTTATACTTTTGTTTAAATGCAGATGAGATGGTAGAACCATTAATATTAAATGCTGCTTTTCCTGTAAATGCACATAGAAGAACCCTTGTATGATCCACATCTTCTCCTCCTTTCAAATTTAATATTCTAAACAAAGTCTGATACAATGCTCGAATAACTAGACTTTTCCCAACACCAGCTCCACCAGAAAGAAATACATATAAAGGGGCATCCTTTGTTTTAATCCAGTGAATCACATGGTAGTAAAACTGTTTTTGTTTACAATTTAAACACTGCAGGAGCTTTCTATAATCAATATCTGACAGGATATTTTCATTTACATCAATTTGAGGTGCAGAAACATAACATCCAATTTCAGTCCCTATATCATAATCTCTATGTTCAGGTCTATCAGGATTAAAATATATAAATTCTTCTGACTGAATTGGTTCCATTTCAGCATCATCACCTTCAACTTGTTGTGTACTTGGTGCAGTTTCATCAAATGCATCATATTCCATTTCTGCCAAGTCCCTTGCTAATTCCAACTCTTCAGCATGATGTTCGTAAGTTGAGCATTTATGATCTATCACATGCTTGATAGACTCATAGTGTTCTTTATATGTTCTAAATGTTCCAAGTAAGTCAGTCTCTTCCTTTCTCCATGGGTGGAAAAGTAAAAGTTTCTCTCTATAGTAGTTCTCTTCATCTGTTTTGCGATTGAATCTCACATACCTAATTATTTTAGAATTACGACATCGTTTGATTTTTATGCCATTCTTTAAAGTTAAAATAGTTTCACCATCACCAAAGCTTTCTTCATCTGACATTTCTGCATCTTTCTCATAGTCTTGCTCTTCCTCATCTTTATTGTCATTCTGGCCATCTGGGTAAATTACTTCCAACTCTGACACATAATCGGCTAAACAATAAGTTTCCAAAGGTTTGGGGCGCTTTGAGTATCTTTTAATTGTATTGTCTGACATTACATCTGTTGAGTCTGCCGGCAATTCATCAAGCACTGATTTTGGTTTCAATAGCTGTACTCTCTGGTTTGGAAGTGAAGTATTTATAAAGACAACACTCCTTGAACTTTTAGTCAATGGCATTTGCAGTACCAGATAAACTGCCTCTTGTGCACTTACTTCAACACTGTTTGAAAATACATTTCCAATATGTCTAACTTGTCTTTTGAGATCCATATTGCCATTCCTAGCTTCTTTTGCAGCTGCATGCAACAAATTACTCATCCCTCTTTGAGATTTACTAATATATGAAACTATATACATAGCACAAGCATATGGATCTAACACAAATTGAATGTCAGTGTTTGCCTTCCATGCTTTTAACACACTATCATTGTACAAATTTACACGGATCTCACTCGGATTTCTTTTCAAAAACACTTTTGAAGAGTTTAAGGAACTTCTAATGCATTTAATGTATTCATTCTCACTCATTTGGACAACATCTTTCAGAAATTCTTCATAAGACATATCATAGCCATCTTTCTTATTGTTCATTGTTTTCTGTATGTTTTGGTACAGTTTATAATACTTGTCTTTTTCGGTTTCCAGAGGCTGCAAGACCATAGTTTTGGAAAGAGGTGGTAGAGGATAACCAAATCGACATATTTTATCTTCTCGTTTTCTACACGTTCTAGAATGTTTGTGAATTTGAAGTTCTATTAAACGACCAAGGTTTGGATTGTCTAAAGAACATTTCAGATACTGATCCACATAAGCAGCCAACTCTGCATCTGCGTCCACATTGAATTTTGGGGCATTTTGCACCCATACAATCATGTGAATGTGTGGCGATCCACGTTGCTGAAATTCCACTCTAAAAAAGTAATCAACAACTTTTCCAAGAGGTTCGTGTTCACTCTTTAGAACTGTGTTGATGAATTCTTTAACTCTGTGCTCGAAATACCTGGAACAAGTGACTGGATCTGATTGAATGAGTTTTATCTTTTGTTCCCAAGTCAAGTTTTCAATTTGATCATCAGTGTATTTCAAATTTTTATTTAAGATAGCTAACATTTTCAAAAGGTCAATCCATCTTGTATCAGCCGAGGACAATGACATGAACCAAGTTGGCAAACCCAACTGTCGAATCATAGCATAAACATCTTTTTTTCTAGATTCTAAATATGCAGGAGAATTTCTTAGCTGCTTAAACAAATAGTAACCTTCCTCATTTTTTACAATACTGTCAATGCATTCTGAGTTTCTTGCTTGTACAGCAGTAATCTTATTTGTTCCAGTCTGACACCTTCTAACAGCAAGGTTTGCTTTATCGTTCAATTGCTTCATTTGTATTTTTTTCAGTTTAAAAAATATATTGGGTACACTGTTAGCAGCCCGCCTATCCGGACTTCTCAATTCCCACTTTGCAATATCACTATAATGTACAGGCACCTGTCTGTCATCATCAGCTATTCGCCTCTGTCCACAAAATATGGTTGGAAAACAAAGATATTCTGAATCTTTATCTTGAAATATACTGAGTGGTCGCTGGCCTTCTCCAGGAGCAAATGTGAAAGTAGAGTTTCTGTTTTCAAGATCTGCATCATCCAATAGAGTGTCAATATTTCCCACATTTTCCTGTGTGATTTCTTCTGCATCTGAATCATAAAGTTCTTCCACATGAGAAGTATCATCATTTGAAATATTATCAATCTGATCATTTGAACAACTGTCACATATTTCACTAACAACATCATCAAAATCAACAATATTATATTTTGAACATTCCTCTGTACACCACTCGAAAAAATTATGTATAATCTCAGCTTGGTTCTCATCATGAGTAATATCATCAAAACCAACATCATTTGTTTCTGAACAAGCTGTTTTGTGTGACTCCAAAAATGCATGAAGGGTTTCATTGCTTTCTTCTGTGATTTTCTTTATCCACTGCTGATCAATTTCAACATTTGCATGTTTGTACAATTCACTATCACTCAATAGCCAGTGCAAAGCATATAATACATGGAATGGTCGGACATTTTCTGAGAAAACATATGACTTAAATGACATCTTCTTCTTCAATTTCACTGCAACTGTAACATTTTCATCAAACGGTCTTGGCAAAGCATTTACAACTGGTTGAATATCAACAGGTACATTAACAACATTTCCTTTTACTGATAACTGGCGACCTCTGGGTAGTTCTCGCATCTGCATGAACGGTATACGTAAAGCAATAAGGCGTTCTTCAAGGGGAAACAGCTCCAGTTCTTTGGGTTTTGGTGGCCACTTCATTCCATTTAAAACAGACAATTTTGGGACTTTACCACATTTAATATTGTCTTTGCATGTGCAACATATCCATTCTTCTTCATTGACTGATTTCACACCTGTTAAGTATTTTTCCTTGTCTTTACAAACAAATGTTTTAGCTTTTGATACAGTCTCTTCAAACCATATCTGTTGACAACAACTACATACATAGACAGGTCCAACTGATATATTCTTGTGAAACTTTTCGATACAAACATCAATATCACTACCACAATTTCTGCGCTTTCTGTTGATCTTTTCAACTTGTGAAAAGGATGGATCTTTACGCTTGGTGGCTTTTCTTTGACAGTCTATCATGTTTTCAACTTTTTTATTTCTTTCATTTAATCTCCATTGTTGTTTTGCAACCCTTTCTTGTTCTAATACGTATGGATCTGACCTTGCCTTCCTCTTTGATCGATTCTGTACTGCAGTATCTTTTTGTTTGAACTCACTGCATTCTCGATATTCTCGTTTCTTCTCATGTTCCCATTTTTTGTATTCATCTATCAATCTGGCTCTTCTCTTACATGCCTTTGTCATAGCTTTGTCTTTTCTCCTGTATTCTTCAGACTGTCTAGCACTCTGCATTGATTTGAGGGTATATTCTCTATCCTTTTTTCGATACTCGTCAGACTGTCTAGCTTTCTGCATTGATTTAAGTGTATATTCTTTATCCTTTTTTTGATACTCTTCAGATTGTCTAGCATTCTGCATAGATTTGAGATTACATTCTCTATCCTTTTTTCGATAATCTTCAGACTGTCTAGCACTCTGCATTGATTTAAGTGTATATTCTTTATCCTTTTTTCGATACTCTTCCGACTGTCTAGCATTCTGCATAGATTTGAGATTACATTCTCTATCCTTTTTTCGATACTCTTCCGACTGTCTAGCATTCTGCATAGATTTGAGATTACATTCTCTATCCTTTTTTCGATACTCTTCCGACTGTCTAGCATTCTGCATAGATTTGAGATTACATTCTCTATCCTTTTTTCGATACTCTTTAGACTGTCTAGCATTCTGCATAGATTTGAGATTACATTCTCTATCCTTTTTCCGATAATCTTCAGACTGTCTAGCACTCTGCATTGATTTAAGTGTATACTTTTTGTCTTGTACTTTGAAGTTAGAGTCTTGCCTTCGTTTCTGCATATACACTCTCATATATTCTTTTCTTTCTGTAACTGTTTTCTTGTTTATTTTAATTTCTTTGTTCCTAATCTTCTGATTTTTAGCTATCTTTGTATTTTTTCTTCTCTTCTCATCAAGTTTATGCTTCTGATCCTTAAAGTATCTGCCAATACCGTAAAAATTCGGCTATAAGGCGATTCGGCTATAAGACGGGACCCCCTTTTCAGCTTTTCTTAGGTGGGATTTTGCTTATACTCTTTTATAAGACGGGTCAAATTTTTGCCATATCTGTCGGGGCCGATCTGCTACCGCCAGATGCCATTTAGATGTGAGAAATCGGCTTTTTTTCGTTAGAAAACCCCATCAACTTACCCCTAACATGGGTTGTTTGGCCGCTTGTTTATGTCTGTTGACATTCTGCCAGCACACAATAGCGGCAAACGTTGGGCCGATTCGTCGTATCGCTGTCGGCCCGGTACATGCTTTGCTGGCTTAGGCTACACAGACTCCTATTTAATAGACGACAGCGGCTGACAAATCCATTTCCCGGCCGCCCGGGACAAGACCGAAATCACGCCGGGCAGGTGCACTTTGACCTTATGACGCTCGGTCGGGACAAGTGCAAAAAAATCGTCTACAACCGCCAGTCTTTTTGAGTGTTAAATACGGTAAAGCTAGACCAGTAAGTAAATCGCTGTCAATTCAGAGACAAACCATCTGTGTATTTATTACGGTTCAAGTATGACACTATTGTTAATCCCTGTCGTATAATTGCCACCCTGCGGTGCGTGTCGATAAGGTGTGAAAATATGGTCAAGTTATGTCTCTAATTTGCGTTTATCCTCGAGTCATAAAATTTAATCCACAATCAATGTGAAAATGATTTAATTGCTCCACAGACTATTAGCTACATCTAACGGTAAATATTTGCATTATAAAATCGGACTATTCTACGATCTCATGAATGGTTATGTTTTGGCGCCAAATAGTAGACGTTGGCGGGAAAGTCGAACGCTGTTGTTGGTTATTGACACGGAGCTTCTGGGGATAATTCGGGAGCTGTGCAAAGCACTGGTTTTCTATCCACCTCTATTCACAACCGCTTAGCTATCGGGAAAATATTTTTTACCGGTTCCAAACATTTTTTTTTATGAAAGAGATACATGCAATGACATTAAACACGTGTGGGGCTAATGGCGTCGGATTACGTCATTTACCGATAGCGTGATGAAAAATCATAGCGGTGATTTTTTGGCGGCGATTTAACGGTATGTCAATTAAAAAATCACCGATCGGCTTTTTCCGTATGTCTGGTCTTCGCCGGACATTGCCGGAAAAAAGCCTGCAGTCCATGACCTCGGCTATAAGACGGGGTCATTATTTTGGGCTCATTTTGGAGGGAAAAATCCTCGTCTTATAGCCGAATTTTTACGGTAAGTGTTGCATGATTTTCACTGTTTGGATGAACAAACCTGTCGTCTCTTGCATGTGGATTCCTCACAGGGCATTCCGACATCTTTTTCTTGTAAGTTACAGATTTCCAAGCATTGTCACATGGTGCTTCAGTATGACACTCAGCATGTCTTTCAATATCAAGATCAGATAAGTCAAAGTCTACAGGTAGAATTTCGAACTGTATGGAAATTGAAATCATCATACTTTCAAACAATGCATACAGAAATGTAACTAGATCATCTAAACTATTGAAAGCAGCCAACAATGATTTTCCATCTGGAGCTGATAATCCATTGAAACCATGTGAATGTGAATCAAATATAAAATATTTGCAATCTCTCTTGAACACAGAAGTACAAATGGATCCTATCATTAGTAGAACATTTGGAGAATTTTGTAAAGCAGTGTATAATGCTTGATGAAGAGTTGGTAAGCTGGTATTGACAAACTGTTCTGTGCAAAGACCTGTCACAATAGCAGATGTTTTCACAACAAATTCTTTGTTTAAAACTGAAACTAACCTTGGAAGTTCATCAAAGCTAAGTAACTTACTTCTGAATTTACCTATTGTCTTTAATTCATCTATGATCTTATTATATAGAAAATCTCCAGCTAAAAGAATGTTGTCAAGATCTGTACTACAGGAAATGTCAGAGTATGCTGCATATATTAATGAACAAAGTGCATTTGCAGTGCACTGACATCCTTGACTCATTGCTAAATATTTCAGAACCTTGGTGAAAAGATCCCAGTTCAAATTTGACAGAGTTAAATGGACCATACAAAGGTTTCCATAGCATTGTATCAGTTTGTTCTGTTAAAGGAAAAGCAGTATAGATAGTATTTTCAGCAACTTGTGTAGAGCTTGAAATCACAGTATTTGTAATCTCTGTAGGTGAATGGATTCCGGTATGTTGTGCAAATTGTTTTCTGCCACCATCTTTGTCATTTGTACTTTGCAAAACTTCACTATGTTGTACTGGTTGCTTTCTACTAATTTCTTTGTCATTTGTACTTTGCAATATTTTGGTATGTTGTACTGGTTGTTTTCTGTCAATATTTTTGTCATTTGTAATTTGCAAAATTTCGCTATGTTGTATTTGTTCATTTCTGTGAATATTTTTGCTATTTGTCTTTTCAGGACTTAGTGCCAGCATCTGTTCTGGACTTTGTGCCTGCATCTTTTCAGGACTTTGTGCCGGCATCTGTTCCGGACTTTGTGCCAGCATCTGTTCTGGACTTTCACACTTACCTGTGTCTTCCAGCACATCACCTGTCTTTCTCTGTCCCAGCATAGCTTTCCTACTCTCGGCTATCCTCCAGTTCTTCTTACGTGGCATGATTAGTCAGTCACCTGAAAATAGAAAAAAAAAAAAGAAATTGTGCAGAACTGACTAAAAACCACCACCAAAATCGTCAGCTTGACATGCCTATTTAATATCACTGCAAGTGTAATATTTCCATATTTATGTTAAAGACGTGTGCTAATTAGCACCATACCAATGTGTTAAGTTACCAGAAATGCACTTCCCTTAATGTATCCATTTCATCAAAAAAGGGCAAAATAATGAAAATTTGTACTCAGTAACACCAACTAGTAACACCAACTTTATCCTGTATAAAGTCAGGATTACCATGTTGTTCCCCCAATAGGCATGCTAATCTGAAGAACTTGTTCTCATAGTTACCATACATTTTCTAGATACTCATATTCTGTGCCTCCATCATTTCCTAGCCATTGTTCCAGAGTTTCAAGAGCCTCCCCAGTCTTTTCTGTTATATCTCTTCTTTCCCTCAGCCCATGGCACACCTTTATGACATTCCACTTTATTGCTGGTCTTATTCAATAGCACTGATATCCACCTGAAAGTAAATAAAAGCACCGCAGACACTGCATAATACCCCGCCACTGCTAAGCAATGCAACTTATTTGAAGATATATCAAGGCTAAATAACTCACTTTCAAGTCCTAGATTGTCAGTAGTGTGACCATTTTGCCAAATTTGATTGGAACAGAGCAAACTGAAAATTGTGTTTATATTTTGATAAATCTTTATTTTAGGCATCTATTTGGTTAGGCTTTTACAGCATATTCCAAGGGTGAGGTTTATTAAGTTTCAATCAAAAGGATTAAGTATAAATGGCAACCACTAATAAATTAAGATGTTTGTGGGTGATCTTTTTGCATTCCCACAGGGACAAATCCACAAATTAATTCTTGTATGGGTACATGTACTATCTCACCTTTTTCACTATTAGATAGCAGCCCAGATAATCATGTGATCACAGTAGTAAACTGGCAAGGTCCCAACTTGCACGGGTATGTCCTCTGGGATACTGGTGAAAATCAGATCTATGACAGAGCCTGTGTCACACGTTGGTGAAGTAATCAACTGTCGATATCCAAGACATGTCATTTGTTGAGAAAACTGTTTGGCACAAATTCCGTTTTGTATGCACTGAGCAACGGACACAAATTCCATTTTTCAGACTTATCAAGGGCAGGGACAGCCAGAGTCCAAAAACCATTTTTCCGATATTTCAAAGGGAGATAACTCAACCGCTGGGAATGCCAGAGTCATATTCCTTTGCCACAGTGTGTAACATTTAATCTACTATATATCTATGAAGTTTCAACAAGATATTGTAAATAATACACAAACTACAGTCTAATATGCATTTTTAAATACGTCAAGGGCAGATAACTCAAGAACTGGAACAGCCAGAGAAGCATTCCTTGGCCACACTATGAACCGTTTAGTCCTCTATATATCTGTGAAGTTTCATCCAGATATTCCATATAGTAAGGGAACTAGAGGCCAAAAAACCATTTTTCAGATATATCAAAGGGCAATAAATCTGCCAAAAATTAACGGATTTTGCCCATCAACAATCCCAAACCACTCATCCCGATACTAATATGTATGCAAAATTTGAACAGAATCCGTGAAAAAATACTCAAGTTATTGATCGGAAACGAAGTGCCGACGGACGGACGGACAGACACCGGAAGGTATAACATAATACCCCGCCACTATCGTGTGGCGGGGTACGGACAGACGGACAGACATGGGAAGGTATAACATAATACCCCGCCACTATCGTGTGGCGGAGTATAAAAAGAAGACAACCTGCATATTAAACTGTTCATCAATATCACACAAATACCTTTGTAACCAAAGCTGACCTTAACCTTAAACATGCAAAGGTAATCCCAGACTCATCACTTGAACAAATAATGATGTCCCTTGTGATATGTATCTGGTTCTTGAAAAGAATTTTACTAAGCATTGATTACTTTTTAGCATCTGGCTGCATGACCAAGTGGTCCTTAATCATATAAAAAGAAGACAACCTGCATATTAAACTGTTCATCAATATCACACAAATACCTTTGTAACCAAAGCTGACCTTAACCTTAAACAAGCAAAGGTAATCCCAGACTCATCACTTGAACAAATAATGATGTCCCTTGTGATATGTATCTGGTTCTTGAAAAGAATTTTACTAAGCATTGATTACTTTTTAGCATCTGGCTGCATGACCAAGTGGTCCTTAATCACATTACGGACTCTTGAAGATCAGTTCGAAAACTTTTGAGTTTGAATTTTCAGTTATATTTAGCCAAGATAAAGCCTTAGATAAGCTAAAAGGTCAGGAACAAGAAAATATATGGTTAATGGGTGGAGAGCTTAACCATTTCTAAAGCTTCATATCAACTATCAAAGACCTGGGCCTTCTGGTTACAGACAAGAAGATTTTTAAAGGTTTTCACTGTAAAAGTCGTAAAACTGGTGGACCCCAAAGCTGGGCCATTTTTGGCCCCAGGGCTATAATTTGAACAATCCTTGTAGCAACTAGATGAAGCTTCATACCGAATATCAAAGACCTGGGCCTTCTGGCTACAGACATGAAGATTTTTAAATGTTTTCCCTATGTAAATCCATGTAAAACCGTGGACCCCCTCGGCGGGGCCATTTTTGGTCTTTGAAAAAACTTGCTAGAGGTCCACTAGATAAGGCTTCTTCTTTCTTATGAATATTTTCATTGCTCTTAAAGGAACTCATTTTTTATTTTTATTCATACCAAACATCAAAGACCTGGGCCGTCTTGTTTCAGGCAGCAAGATTTTTAAAGGTTTTCCCTATGTAAGTCCATGTAAAACTTGTGGGCCCCAGGACTATAATTTGAACAATCTTGGTAGAGGTCCACTAGATGAAGCTTCATACCAAATATCACAGACCCAGGCTTTGTGGTTTCAGAGGAGAAGATTATTCAAGATTTTCCCTATATAAGCCTATCTAAAACCAAAGGGCTACGGAGCAGCGACATTTTTGGCCCCAGGGCTATAATTTGAACAAACTTGGTAGAGGTCCACAAGATGAAGCTTCATACCAAATATCAAACACCTGGGCCTTGCAGTTTCAGAGAAGAAGATTTTTATAGATTTTTCCTATATAAGCCTATGTAAAACCAAAGGGCTCATCTGAGAATTAGTGTCTCCAGTACATTCTAGGCCCAAGGGCTATAATTTGAACAAACTTGGTAATGGTCCACTAGATGAAGCTTCATTCCAAATATCAAAGACCTGGGCCTTCTGGTTTGAGACAAGATTTTTAAAGGTTTTCCCTATATAAGCCTATGAAAAACCAAAAGGGTCCCAGAGTGGGGGTATTTTTGCCCCCAGGGCTATAATTTGAACAATCTTGAAAAAGGTCCACTAGATGAAGCTCCACACCAAATACCAAAGATCTGGGCCTTGCGGATTCAGAGAAGAAGATTTTTAAAGATTTTCCATGTATAAGCCTACGTAAAACCAAAGGCCACAGGGGTGGGGGCATTTTTGGCCCAAGGGCTATAATTTTAACAATCTTGGTAGAGGTCTACTAGTTGAAGCTTCATATCAAATGGCATAGAGCAGGGCCTTGTGGTATCAGAGAAGAAGAATTAAAATATTTTCCCTATAAGACTATGAAAAACCAAAGGGTCCCAGGGTGGGGGCATTTTTGGTCCTAGGGCTATAATTTGAACAATCTTGATAGAGGTCCAATAGATGAAGCTTCACACCAAATATCTAAGACCTTGGCCTTGCAGTTTCTGAGAAGAAGTTTCTTTAAAGATTTTCCCTATATAAGCCTATGTAAAACCGAAGGCCCCCGGGGCGGGGGCATTTTTGGCCCCAGGGCTATAATTTGAACAATCTTGGTAGAGGTCCATTAGATTAAGCTTCACTCCAAATATCAAAGATCTGGGCCTTGCGGTGTCAGAGAAGAAAAGTTTTAAAGATTTCCCCTACATAAGCTTAGGTAAAACCAAAGGCCCCCTGGGCGGGGGCATTTTTGGCTCCAGGGCTATAATTTGAACAATCTTGGTAGAGGTCCACTAGGTGAAGCTTCATACCAAATATTAAAGACCTGGGCCTTGTGGTTTCAGAGAAGAAGATTTTTAAAGGTTTCCCGAAAAACCAAAGGGTCCAAGGGTGGGGCCATTTTCGGCCCCAGGGCTATAATTTGCACAATCTTGAAAGAGGTCCACTAGATGAAGCTTCACACCAAATATCAAAGATCTGGGCCTTGTGGTTTCAGAGAAGAAGATTTTTAAAGATTTTCCCTGTATAAGCCTATGTAAAACCAAAGCCCCCCGGGGCGGGGGCATTTTTGGCCCAAAGGCTATAATTTGAACAATCTTAGTAAAGGTCCTCCAGGTAAAGCTTCACACCAAATATTAAAGACGTGGGCCTGCTGGTTTCAGAGAAGAAGATTTTTTAATGATTTTCCTCTATATAAGCCTATGTAAAACCATAGGCCCCTGGGGCGGGGGCATTTTGGCCCCCAGGGCTATAATTTGAAAAATCTTGGTAGAGGTCCACTAGATGAAGCTTCACACCAAATATCAAAGATCTAGGCCTTGCGGTTTCAGAGAAGATTTTTAAAGATTTTCCCTGTATAAGTCTATGTAAAAACAAAGGCCCCCGGGGCGGGGGCATTTTTGGCCCAAAGGCTATAATTTGAACAATCTTAGTAAAGGTCCTCCAGGTAAAGCTTCACACCAAATATTAAAGACGTGGGCCTGCTGGTTTCAGAGAAGAAGATTTTTTAATGATTTTCCCTATATAAGCCTAAGTAAAACCATAGGCCCCCGGGGCGGGGGCATTTTGGCCCCCAGGGCTATAATTTGAACAATCTTGGTAGAGGTCCACTAGATGAAGCTTCACACCAAATATCAAAGATCTGGGCCGTGCGGTTTCAGAGAAGAAGATTTTTAAAGATTTTCCCTGTATAAGCCTATGTAAAACCAAAGGCCCCCTAGCGGGGGCATTTTTGGCCCTTAGGTAATAATTTGAACAATCTTAGTAGAGGTCCATCAGGTAAAGCTTCACACCAAATATTAAAGACCTGGGCCTTGTGGTTTCAGAGAAGAAGATTTTTTAATGATTTTCCCTATATAAGCCTATGTAAAACCAAAGGCCCCTGTGGCGGGGGCATTTTGGCCCCCAGGGCTATAATTTGAAAAATCCTGGTAGAGGTCCACTAGATGAAGCTTCACACCAAATATCAAAGATCTGGGCCGTGCGGTTTCAGAGAAGAAGATTTTTAAAGATTTTCCCTGTATAAGCCTATGTAAAACCAAAGGCCCCCGGGGCGGGGGCATTTTTGGCCCTAAGGCTATAATTTGAACAATCTTAGTAGAGGTCCACCAGGTAAAGCTTCACACCAAATATTAAAGACCTGGGCCTTGTGGTTTCAGAGAAGAAGATTTTTTAATGATTTTCCCTATATAAGCCTCTGTAAAACCAAAAGCCCCGGGGCGGGGGCATTTTGGCCCCCAGGGCTATAATTTGAACAATCTTGGTAGAGGTCCACTAGATGAAGCTTCACACCAAATATCAAAGATCTGGGCCGTGCGGTTTCAGAGAAGAAGATTTTTAAAGATTTTCCATGTATAAGCTTATGTAAAACCAAAGGCCCCCGGGGCGGTGGCATTTTTGGCCCTAAGGCTATAATTTGAACAATCTTAGTAGAGGTCCACCAGGTAAAGCTTCACACCAAATATTAAAGACCTGGGCCTTGTGGTTTCAGAGAAGAAGATTTTTTAATGATTTTCCCCATATAAGCCTATGTAAAACCAAAGGCCCCTGGGGCGGGGGCATTTTGGCCCCCAGGGCTTTAATTTGAACAATCCTGGTAGAGGTCCACTAGATGAAGCTTCACACCAAATATCAAAGATCTGGGCCGTGCGGTTTCAGAGAAGAAGATTTTTAAAGATTTTCCCTGTATAAGCCTATGTAAAACCAAAGGCCCCCGGGGCGGGGGCATTTTTGGCCCTAAGGCTATAATTTGAACAATCTTAGTGGAGGTCCACCAGGTAAAGCTTCACACCAAATATTAAAGACCTTGGCCTTGTGGTTTCAGAGAAGAAGATTTTTTAATGATTTTCCCTATATAAGCCTTTGTAAAACCAAAGGCCCCCGGGGCGGGGGCATTTTGGCCCCCCAGGGCTTTAATTTGAACAATCTTGGTAGAGGTCCACTAGATGAAGCTTCATACCAAATATCAAAGACCTGGGACTTGCGGTTTCAGAGAAGAAGATTTTTAAAGTTTTCATTTAAAAAATCTATTTTTAGCTCCTGTGACCCAGATGTGCAATGGACCGGAACCATTTGAACAATTTTGAAAGGGGACCACCTAAGGATCATTGCTGTGAAGTTTGGTCAAAATCTGATCAGTGGTTTAGGAGGAGATGTCATTTGAAGAAAAAGTTTACGCACACACACACACACACACACACGCACACACGCACTGACGACGGACGACGGACGAAAAGTGATCACAAAAGCCCACCTTGTCACTACGTGACAGGTGAGCTAAAAACAATGAGGATTTTGTTTCGGAAATAATGGCGGCATGTGAAAAATCAATTCCAAAAACACAACCAAAAAATAAGCAAAAATACACCTTACCATGGTGGGATGAAAATTGTAGCAAGGCAGTCAAAAAGAAAAACAAAATATATTATAAATATAGGAAAAACAAAACAGCCGCCCTTTTGGAGGAATATTGACATGTAAGAGAGGAAACAAAATATATTTTAACACAAAAAAAAAAAACAAGCCTGGAGGGATTTTGTTTCCACCCTCACATACAAAACAAATGCTAAGAAAATTTTGGACACAATAAAAAGGTTTAATGGAAAACCCCTAAAGCCGGTAGAGGTTCTAAAACAAGGAAACAACAGGTTTCATGAAAACGAAGAAAAAGTAGAAATCTTAGCACAACACTACCGGAAAGTCTGCAGTAATGAACATTTAGACCCAAACTTTAGGCGCATTAGGAAAACGTAGGACCCAATGATTGAGCAGGCCGTACAGGACGCCGATCGCGCTGGCCAGTGCCGTGCATACAATGCGAACTTCTCCCACAGGGAGCTGCAAAGCGCGCTAAATAAGACAAGAGGGCCATGATGGCCCTGGATCGCTCACCTGATCCATAGAGTAACAAGTGGGCCCCGGGGTGGCCCATTATTGACCCCAAGGTTATAATGTGCATAATGCTGAGGGAGGTCTAAAAAGGTGAAGCTTCACACCAAATATCAACAAAGGCTATAATTGTCCACTAGATGAAGCTCCATACCAAATATCAAAGACAAGGGCCTTGCAGTTTCAGCAAAGAAGATTTTTAGATATTTCCCTATATAAGTCTATGTAAAACCAAAGAGTCTTGGGGCAGGGGCATTTTTGGCCCCAGGGCTACAATTTGAACAATCTTGATAGAGGTCCACTAGATGAAGTTTCACACCAAATATCAAAGATCTAGGCCTTGTGGTTTCACAGAAGAAGATGTTTAAAGATTTTCCCTATAGAAGTCTACGTAAAACCAAAGGGCCCCAAGGCGGGGGCATTTTTGGCCTCAGGGCTATAATTTGAACAATCGTGGTAGAGGTCCACTAGCTGAAGCTTCATACCAAATATCAAAGACCTAGGCCTTGTGGTTTCAGAGAAGAAGATTTTTCAAGATTTTCCCAATATAAGTCTATGTAAAACCAAAGGGCCCCGGAGTGGGGGCATTCTTGCCCAAGGGCTATAATTTGAACAATCTTGGTAGAGGTCCACAAGATGAAGCTTCATATCAAATATCAAAGACCTGGGCCTTGCAGTTTCAGAGAAGATTTTCCCTACATAAGCCAATGTAAAACCAAAGGGCCCCGGGGCAGGATCATTTTTGGCCCCAGCACTATAATTTGTACAATCTTGGTAGGGGTCCAATAGATGAAGCTTCATATCAAATTACAAAGACCTGGGCCTTGCAGTTTCAGAGAAGATTTTTTTAAAGATTTCCCTATATAAGTCTATGTAAAACCAAAGGGTCTTGGGGCGGGGGCATTTTTGGCCTCAGGGCTATAATTTGAACAATCTTGGTAGAGGTCCACCAGCTGAAGCTTCATACCAAATATCAAAGACCTAGGCCTTGTGATTTCAGAGAAGAAGATTTTTAAAGATTTTCCCTATATAAGTCTATGTAAAACCAAAGGGCCCCGGAGCGGGGGCATTTTTGGCCCCAGGGCTATAATTTGAACAATCTTGGTAGAGGTCCACAAGATGTAGCTTCATACATGTACCAATTATCAAAGACCTGGGCCTTGCAGTTTCAGAAGATTTTTAAAGATTTTCCCTACATAAGCCTATGTAAAACCAAAGGGCCCCGGGGCGGGGGCATTTTTGGCCCAAGCTCTATAATTTGAACAATCTTGGTAGGGGTCCACTAGATGAAGCTTCATACCAAATAGCAAAGACCTGGGCCTTGCGGTTTCAGAGAAGAAGATTTTTAAAGATTTTCCCTATATAAGCCTATGTAAAACCAAAGAGCTCCGGGGCGGGGGCATTTTTGACCCAAGCACTATAATTTGAACAATCTTGGTAGGGGTCCACTAGATGAAGCTTCATACCAAATATCAAAGACCTGGGCCTTGTGGTTTCAGAGAAGAAGATTTTTAAAGATTTTCCCTATATAAGCAAATGTAAAACCAAAGGGCCCTGTGGCGGGGGCATTTTTTGTCCCAGCACTAAAATTTGAACAATCTTGGTAGGAGTCCACTAGATGAAGCTTCATACCAAATATCAAAGTCCTGGGCCTTGTGGTTTCAGAGAAGAAGATTTTTAAAGATTTTCCATATATAAGCCTATGTAAAACCAAAGGGCCCCGGGGCGGGGGCATTTTTGGCCCCAGCACTATAATTTGAACAATCTTGGTAGGGGTCCACTAGATGAAGCTTCATACCAAATATCAAAGTCCTGGGCCTTGTGGTTTCAGAGAAGAAGATTTTTAAAGATTTTCCATATATAAGCCTATGTAAAACCAAAGGGCCCCGGGGCGGGGGCATTTTTGGCCCCAGCACTATAATTTGAACAATCTTGGTAGGGGTCCACTAGATGAAGCTTCATACCAAATATCAAAGACCTGGGCCTTGTGGTTTCAGAAGAAGATTTTTTAAGATTTTCCCTATATAAACCAATGTAAAACCAAAGGGCCCCGTGGCGGGGGCATTTTTTGTCCCAGCACTAAAATTTGAACAATCTTGGTAGGGGTCCACTAGATGAAGCTTCATACCAAATATCAAAGTCCTGGGCCTTGTGGTTTCAGAGAAGAAAGTTTTTAAAGATTTTCCCTATATAAGCCTATTTTAAACACAAGGGCCCCGGGGCGGGGGCATTTTTGGCCCCAGCACTATGATTTGAACAATCTTGGTAGGGGTCCACTACATGAAGCTTCATACCAAATATCAAAGACCTGGGCCTTGTGGTTTCAGAGAAGAAGATTTTTTAAAGATTTTCCCTATATAAGCCTATGTAAAACCAAAGGACCCCGTGGCGGGGGCATTTTTTGTCCCAGCACTATAATTTGAACAATCTTGGTAGGGGTCAACTAGATGAAGCTTCATACCAAATATCAAAGTCCTGGGCCTTGTGGTTTCAGAGAAGAGATTTTTTAAAGATTTTCCCTATATAAGCCTATGTAAAACCAAAGGGCTCCGGGGCGGGGGCATTTTTGGCCCCAGCACTATAATTTGAACAATCTTGGTAGGGGTCCACTAGATGAAGCTTCATACCAAATATCAAAGACCTGGGCCTTGTGGTTTCAGAGAAGAAGATTTTTAAAGATTTTCCCTATATAAGCCTATGTAAAACCAAAGGGCCCTGTGGCAGGGGCATTTTTTGTCCTAGCACTAAAATTTGAACAATCTTGGTAGGGGTCCACTAGATGAAGCTTCATACCAAATATCAAAGTCCTGGGCCTTGTGGTTTCAGAGAAGAAGATTTTTTAAAGATTTTCCCTATATAAGCCTATGTAAAACCAAAGGGCCCCGAGGCGGGGGCATTTTTGGCCCTAGCACTATAATTTGAACAATCTTTGTAGGGGTCCACTAGATGAAGCTTCATACCAAATATCAAAGACCTGGGCCTTGTGGTTTCAGAGAAGAAGATTTTTAAAGATTTTCCCTATATAAGCCTATGTAAAACCAAAGGGCCCCAGGGCGGGGGCATTTTTGGCCCCAGCACTATAATTTGAACAATCTTGGTAGGGGTCCACTAGATGAAGCTTCATACCAAATATCAAAGACCTGGGCCTTCTGGTTTCAGAGAAGAAGATTTTTTAAGCTTTTGGTGGAAAAAATCTATTTTTGGCTCCTGTGACCTAGATGTCCAACGGACCGGAACCATTTGAACAACTTTTAAAGGGGGCCACCTAAGGATCATTCCTGTGAAGTTTGGTCAAAATCCGATCAGTGGTTTAGGAGGAGATGTCGTTTAAAGAAATTGTTTACGGACGGACGCATGGATGCACGGACGCACGACGGACAAAAAGTGATCCCAAAAGCTCACCTCGTCACTACGTGACGGTGAGCTAAAAAAAGAGCACCGCCCCCGGGGCCGACACCGTTCACTACGACATGTTAAAAAATCTACCAGAAAAGGGAAACAAGAGGGCCTGTCGCTCCACCGGCTAACTTCAGACAATTGTCATATTTATTACATTAACCAATGGTATACTAGTGGACTCTTCTATTGCTATATGTTGGACCAGTCCATTTGTCATATAAGGGGTGTCAGGCCTATTTTTTTTTCTATTTTTGATGGAAAATTCTGTTAGCAAATAGTGCAGGCCCTGATCAGACATGGTGTTCTGTGGGGTCTGATCTGGGCCAGCACTGTTTGCCAAGGTACCCATTTAGGGTTTTCCCGCATGCAATGGGTAAAAAAGAAACAAGTGATCCACCCAAGGAATGTCCATTCTATATTTTTTGGACCCCAGAGCCATGGTTGGCAGGATTTATGTGAGTGACCATTTGGCATTGCTCCGTTCTAAATATCTAAAGCTCTGGGCCTTATGGTTTCAGAGAAGAAGACTTTTTTTAAGTTTTTCCTATTATAAGTCTATGGGAACTAATATGCCTCTGGGCGTGACCAATTTTTTACCCCAGGGGCATTGTTGGCAGGATTTATTTGAGTGACCACTTGACGTTGCTGCATACTTAATATCTAAGCTCTGGGCACTGATGGTTTCAGAGAAGATTTTTGTCAGTTTTTCCCAGTATAAGTTTATGGGAGCTTATGGGCCTCAGGGTGTGGCCAATTTGGACCCCAGGGGCATAGTTGGCAGGATTTATGCAGATGAATACTTCAAGTTGCTACATACTAAGCTCTTGGCCTTATGGTTTCAGAGGAGAAAAGTTTCAAGATTTTGTCATTATTAGTCTATGGGAGCTACTAAGCACCGGGGCGTTGCCAATTTGGACTCAAGAGTCATAGTTCGCAGGACTTAGTAGGTGACCACATAACTTTGCTACATACTACAGTTCAACCTGTATTAAGCAAGTGCCTAAGGGATAGTCAAAATATGCTTGCTTAAGACAGGTTCTTGCTTAATACAGGTGAAATTTAACACATCTGCCTTTCTTGGGAACTGAATGCCTGCTTGCTTAAGACAGGTTGCTTGCTTAATAGAGGTGGCCACTAAGACAGGTTTTACTGTAAATGTCTTAGCTTTAGGCTTTATGGTTTCAGAGAAGAAGTTTTTCCGTTTATTGGTCTATGGAAGCTAATGAGCCAAAGGAAGGTGGTGGCCATGGCGGCCATGTTTTTTGTCTGATCAAAATTTCTTCAATGAATCTGACAATGGTAGACACAAGGAACATTCATGAAAATTAAGAACGAAATCCATTTAGCGGTTTTGGAGGAGAAGATTAAAAAAAAAAAAGATCCCTTTATGAGTCTATGGAAGCTAATTAGCCAATGGGCGTGTCCATGGCGGCCATGTTTTTTGTCTGATCAAAATTGCTTCAAGGAATCTGACAGAGGTCCACCCAAGGAACATTCATGCAAAGTAAGAATGAAATCCATTACGTTGAGCGGTTTTGGAGGAGAAGGTTTTTAAAACTTTTCCCCATATAAGTCTTTGAAAGCTAATGAGCCAAGGGGCATGGCCATGGCAGTCATGTGGGGCATGGCCATGGTGGCCATGTTTTTTGCCTGATCCGAATTTCTTCAAGGAATCTGACAGAGGTCCACCCAAGGAACATTCATGCAAAATAAGAATAAAATCCATTGAGCGGTTTTGGAGGAGAAGATTTTTAAATATTTTTTTTTGCTTTCGATGCCATTTTGTTCTGCATGTAACAAAATTCTTTGAAGGAATTCAGAAGAGGACTATGTGAGAAACATTCCTGTGAAGTTTGGTTACAATCGACCAAGTAGTTAAGGAGGAAATGTTTAAAGAAAAAAGTTAACGCACGGATGCACAACCGCACAGACGCACAACAGACACAGGGCCATAACATATAACATAAGACCCGCCGGTCTTTGGCCAGTGGAGCTAAAAAATGAACAGATTTATGTTTTTATTTCTTTATTTATTTATTTTTTCCTTTCCTCCGCCGGATTCGGTATGCCTCCCTTTTCAACTAAGCCATTTTAACCCTCAGGGATCTGGAGAACTGTTGACACTGTAGTATAATTAGGTCTAATAAATCAATCTCCCTCAGTATTTTGAATTTATTTTGAAACATCAAGTCGTATAAATAGAGTTTGTGTATCACCAGTGTGATGGGCATGTGAAATTTCTGATGTTTTGAATTTTAGAATGACAATTTGTAGGTGGACCTCTATAGATATGTGATAGTCAGCAAAATTGGAGGAGATTAATTCAGATACAGGAAGGTACTTTTAAATAAATAAATAAATAAATAAATAAACAAGAACTTTTGAAGAAGAGAAGACGTTTTTAACATTACACTACATGTTATATAGTGAAAATAAACCCCGCCCACTGCAGCCATGTTTTATGTCGGATCAAAATTTCTTCAAGGAATCTGACAGAGGTCCACCCAAGGAACATGCATGCCAAATAACTATGAAATAAAACAAGAACTTTTGCAGAAAATATTTTCAGCATTACACTATATGTTATATAGTGAAAATAAGCCTCGCCCATGGCGGCCATGTTTTTTTGTAAGATCAAATTTTTTTCAAGGAATCTGACAACAGTCCACCCAAGGACAATTCATGCAAATTACAATGAAATCCCACAAGTACTTTGGCAGAAAATGATTTGTTAGCATTACGTTATATGTTAAATAGTGAAAATAAGCCCCGCCCATGGCGGCCATGTTTTTTGTCTGATCAAAATTTCTTCAAGGAATCTAAAAGAAGTCCACCCAAGGAACATTCATGCAAAATAAAAACAAGGCATCGCATGCGATACAAATCCCCTCGCACTAGACAACTTCGTGTGTGGAAAACACTGAAATGGCAAAAGTCCAACTTGCTTGAGATATTATCATATGCAACATTTGTGTAAAGTTTGTTTAAAAATCCTCCAATAAATGTACATTCTAGAGTGATGACGTTTCTCTAAAAATAGCCATAGTGACCTTGACTTGAGGCCGTGACCACGAAAGTAGATCTTGCTCAAGATATTATCATAAGCATCTTTTGTGTGAAGTTATATTAAAATCTGTTAATAAATGTAGGCTATAGAGCGATGACAAAGTTTTTCTAAAGATAGCCAGAGTGACCTTGACTTTGAGGTCATGACCTTGAAAGTCGAAGTAAGTTGAGATATTATCATAAGAAACATTTGTGTGAAGTTCTATTACAATCCATCATTAAATGTAGGCGCTAGAGCGATGACAAAGTTTTTCTAAAAATAGCCACAGTGACCTTGACCTTGAAAGTCTAAATAGCTCGAGATATTGTCATAAGAAACATTTGTGTGAAGTTATATTGAAATTTGTGAAAAAATGTAGTCACTAGAGCAATTACAAAGTTTTTCTAAAAATAGCCACAGTGACCTCGACCTTGAAAGTGAAACTCGCTCGTGGTATTGTCATAAGGAACATTTGTGTGAAGTTATATTGAAATGGATGAAGAAATGTAAGCGCTAGAGCCATGACAAAGTTTTTCTAAAAATAGCCACAGTGACCTTGACCTTGAAAGTGGAACTCACTAGAGATATTGTTATAAGGAACATTTGTGTGAAGTAATATTGAAATTGGTGAAAAAAATGTAAGCGCTAGAGCAATGACAAAGTTTTTCTAAAAATAGCCACAGTGACCTTGACCTTGAAAGTCAAACTCGTTCGAGGTATTGTCATAAGCAACATTTGTGTGAAGTTATATTGAAATCAGTGAAGAAATGTAGGCACTAGAGCGATAACAAAGTTTTCTAAAAATAGCCATAGTGACCTTGACCTTGAAAGTCGAAATGGTGAGATATTGTCATAAGGAACATTTGTGTGAAGTTATATTGAAATCGATGAAGAAATGTAAGCGCTAGAGGGATGACAAAGTTTTTCTAAAAAATAGCCACAGTGACCTTGACCTTGACCTTGAGGCCTTGACATTGATAGTCGAACCAGCTTGAGATATTGTAAGTTTTTCTAAAAATAGACACAGTGACCTTGACCTTGAAAGTGGAACTCGTTAGAGATATTGTCATAAGGAACATTTGTATGAAGTTATATTGAAATTGGTGAAGAAATGTAAACGCTAGAGCGATGACAAAGTTTTTCTAAAAAATAGCCACAGTGACCTTGACCTTGAGGCCTTGACATTGATAGTCGAACCAGCTTGAGATATTGTCATAAGGAACATTTGTGTGAAGTTATATTGAAATCAGTGAAGAAATATAGGCGATAGAGCGATGACAATGTTTTTTCTAAAAATAGCCACAGTGACCCTGACCTTGAGGCCATGAGTTGGAAAGTTGAACTCGCTGCAGATATTTTTATAAGGAACATTTGTGTGAAGTTATATTGAAATTGGTGAAGAAATGTAGGCGCTAGAGTGATGAAAATGTTTTTCTAAAAATAGCCACAGTGACCTTGACCTTGAGGTCATGACCTTTAAAGTCCAACTCGCTCAAGATATTGTCATAAGAAACATTTGTGTGAAGTTATATTGAAATCAGTGAAGAAATGAAGGAGCTAGAGCGATGACAAAGTTTTTCTAAAAATAGCCACTGTGACCTTGACCTTGAAGCCATGACCTTGAAAGTGGAACTCGCTCAAGATATTTTTATAAGGATCATTTGTGTGAAGTTATTTTGAAATTGGTGAAGAAATGTAAGCGCTAGAGCGGTGACAATGTTTTTCTAAAAATAGCCACAGTGACCTTGACCTTGAGGTCATGACCTTGAAAGTCCAACTCGCTCAAGATATTTTTATAAGGATCATTTGTTTGAAGTTATATTGAAATTGGGGGAGAAATGTAGGCGCTAGAGCCATGACAAAGTTTTTCAAAAAATAGCCAGAGTGACCTTGACCTTGAGGTCATGACCTTGAAAGTCGATCTTGCTCCAGATATTGTCGTAAGGATTGTTTGTGTGAAGTTATATTAAAATCGGTCAAGAAATGTAGGCGCTAGAGCGATGACAAAAGTACGTACTTACGTACGTGGCGCTAGAGCGATGACAAAAGTATGTACATACTTTGCGCTAGAGCGATGACAAAAGTACGTACTTACGTACGTACGTATGGGACAAATGCTATATCCCCCCTCACAACTATGTTGTGCGAGGGGATAATGAAATCTAACAGGTGGGTTTGGAGGAGAAGATGTTTAAAGATTTTTAATTTTTTGTGTGGTTTTGTTGCCATGGCAACCAGAGTTCTGGGTGTAACAAAATTCTTTGAAGGAATTTAGAAGAGGACTAAGTAAGGAACATTCCTGTGAAGTTTGGTTACAATTGGCCCAGTAGTTTAGGAGGAGAAGATGTTTTAGCATTACACTATATGTTAAATAGGGAAAATAAGCCCCGCCCATGGCGGCCATGTTTTTTGTCCGATCAAAATTTCTTCAAGGAATCTGAAAGGGGTCCACCCAAGGAACATTCATGCAAAATAAAAATGAAATCCAACAGGTGGTTTTGGAGGAGAAGATTTTTAAAGATTTTTAATATTTTGTGTTGTTTTGTTGCCATGGCAACCAGAGTTCTAGGTGTAACAAAATTCTTTGAAGGAATTTAGAAGAGGACTAAGTAAGGAACATTCCTGTGAAGTTTGGTTACAATTGGCCCAGTAGTTTAGGAGGAGAAGATGTTTTAGCATTACACTATATGTTAAATAGGGAAAATAAGCCCCGCCCATGGCGGCCATGTTTTTTGTCGGATCAAAATTTCTTCAAGGAATCTGAAAGGGGTCCACCCAAGGAACATTCATGCAAAATAAAAATGAAATCCAACAGGTGGTTTTGGAGGAGAAGATTTTTAAAGATTTTTAATATTTTGTGTTGTTTTGTTGCCATGGCAACCAGAGTTCTGGGTGTAACAAAATTCTTTGAAGGAATTTAGAAGAGGACTAAGTAAGGAACATTCCTGTGAAGTTTGGTTACAATTGGCCCAGTAGTTTAGGAGGAGAAGATGTTTTAGCATTACACTATATGTTAAATAGGGAAAATAAGCCCCGCCCATGGCGGCCATGTTTTTTGTCGGATCAAAATTTCTTCAGGGAATCTGAAAGGGGTCCACCCAAGGAACATTCATGCAAAATAAAAATGAAATCCAACAGGTGGTTTTGGAGGAGAAGATTTTTAAAGATTTTTAATTTTTTTTGGTTTTGTTGCCATGGCAACCAGAGTTCTGGGTGTAACAAAATTCTTTGAAGGAATTTAGAAGAGGACTATTAAGGAACATTCCTGTGAAGTTTGGTTACAATTGGCCCAGTAGTTTAGGAGGAGAAGATGTTTAAAGAAAAAGTTAACGCACGGACGCACGACGGCCACAGGGCCATGACAATAGCCCCGCTGGCCTTCGGCCAGTGGAGCTAAAAATCAGCTGCTCGCATTAATAAACAAATCTTGGAACGAGGGAACCCTCCCTACACAATGGAAGGAGAGCACCATCGTTCCAATATTAAAACCGGACAAGGACCCCCATGAGCCGAAATCGTATAGGCCGATTTCACTCACATCAACCATATGTAAAATCATGGAAACCATGGTAGCATCTAGACTAACAGCACACATTGAGAAAAATAAACTCTTAGCAGACGAACAATCAGGTTTTAGGAAACATAGATCTACCATTGACCAAATCACCAGACTAGAATCCGCCATATGAAAGGCAAAATTAATCAAACACTCACTGGTAGCGGTTTTCTTGGATTTAGAAAAAGCTTTCGACCTACTGTGGACTAGGGGGGTCCTTCTAAAACTAAACAAATTCGGAATTCATGGAAAAATGTTAACCTGGATCAGAGAATTTTTGACTGATAGAAAAATGAACGTAGAAATAGGTAACAATGTGTCCGTTTTTTATGAATGCGAGAATGGTTCCCCCCAGGGGTCAGTGCTATCTCCTATCCTCTTCAACCTACTACCGGTAATGAACACACTGCAGGAAACACTTCACGCATTACTGCTGGAAATATCCATGTTCGCAGATGACGGCTTAGTATGGAAAACCGCGAGAAAACCAAAAAGTGCCATTCCTGCACTACAAAAAGCGCTACATGCCATACATGATTGGGCTACAAACTGGGGTTTCAAATTATCAACTGAAAAAACAACAGTGGTGGTTTTCAATAGAAATTTCGCAGACACAAAGGGCATGCCCAGGCTGGCGTATGACGGGCAGGAAATAAAGTACGCCAGTCATGCCAGATTCCTGGGCATGTACTTTGATAGCAATCTAACATCGAGACTGCACATTGAAAATCTGGTGTCCAGGTCCCAGCGGGACCTAAATGTGCTCAGGGCTGTCTCGGGGGCAAACTTTGGAGCAGACAAGAAAACCCTGATCAAATGTACACAGCACTCATAAGAAGCAAAATTGATTATGGCTGCCAAGCATACGCGTCTGAGGTGCCATCACACCTGAAAAAATTAGATAGCATACAGGCCGCAGCCCTCAGAATCGCTACTGGGGCATACAAATACAGGGGAACGCGGAACCTGGAGATTGAATGGTACCTGGAGATTGAATGCAGCGTCATGCCCCTGCACCTGCGGAGGGATGAACTGCAGCTCAAGCACTGGGCCCGCTCAAGCAGTCTTAGGGAAAGTCTCCCCATAAACCAAACAGTCTACTCTGCAGAACTTATAGCCATACAGAAAGCTTTGGAATGGATACAGGAAGAAAAACTCGATAGTGTTGTTATACTAACGGACTAGCTCAGTACAAAGCATAAACTCTGGAAACAGCACTACAAAACCGGATATACTGCAGGACATTCATATCCTAATACACAAAATACTAAAACAAGGCATCACCCTGAACATAGATTGGATCCCCTCCCACTGCAACGTGCACTGGAATGAGCGCGCAGACACGCTGGCCAAAGAAGCTCTGACCCGGGGGAAGGAACTTGACTACCTCCCCACCCCACAAGAAGTCTACACAATCATTAAGGCCAGCATCAAAAAGGAATGGGCGCGCATATGGCAGGGACAACACGGCTTCAGACACTCGATCTGCCAATCCTTGACCCCGAAAATAGTTCAATACAGCGACAGCCGAAAGCTCGATCGCATATATACACGACTAAGACTTGGGGTCAACAGACTAAATGCACACAACATCTTCTATAACGCGGCCGATCCATTATGCGGGCACTGTGGCGGGGTGGAGAGTGTTCAACACTACCTCGCAGAGTGCCCCGCACACGGCCCCGCTAGAAGGGAACTAAAGGGAGAACTGACAGCACTAGTATACCAGGGGGAGATAAACGCGATAATCTTGCTCAATCTAATGTCACAGGAAATGAGGGACACAGTTTTCAATTTCTTTGAGAAAACAAACCACCTGGACAAAATATAGGGGAAAGCTAAGGGCGCAGACTAATTAATGCACTGTTACGAGGGACACACCCCGTACGAGGTTACACACAAATATGCCTGAAACCAAAACCGTTAGAGACCCGATTTCAGAAACCATAAATGATTTAACCGCAACTGAGACGCTACCAACCAAAAAGGAGCGTAGTGATCAAAGGGCGACTGTCTCACGGCAAAAAGGGGAACAAAGTCAACGGTAGGCACTGTGGTTTGCGGCCTCGGCTTTGCACTTAGGAGTGCCTAACAGTGACAGTGATCCCTGGATCACTGTGAGAAGACCAAAACAGAACGGGGCATGGGCCCACCACAAGGAAAATCCATAGCCCCGACCCACCCTCCAAAGGGGTATGGCAAGCGAGAGGTTAAGACGAGGTGTAGCGTTGTGGTTGCGGCCCACTGGCTTTGCACTTATGAATGCTGCACCAAAGTCATAGCTGATCGGGAGCCACACTGCCCAAAAGAGGATCACACGAGAACACGCC
Source organism: Lucinisca nassula (assembly GCA_963580285.1). Classification (NCBI taxonomy): domain Eukaryota; kingdom Metazoa; phylum Mollusca; class Bivalvia; order Lucinida; family Lucinidae; genus Lucinisca; species Lucinisca nassula. The sequence goes on from OY757013.1 coordinate 177,818,770, forward strand.
GGGACTGCGCATGGATCCACCACAAGGAAAATCCATCGCCCGGCCTCTCCGGAGGGGGTGAGGCAAACGGGAAATCAGGACGAGATGTAACGCTGGGGTTTGCGGTCTTAGGACTTTGGCACTGAGCAGCGTTGTGTCAAAATCCTGGCTGATCGAGAACCACACAACCCAAAGGAGAACGGCACACCAACACACTAGCAAACAAAAGGCTCTCCTTCAGGAATGCACATAGATGAGTGGGACAGAAATGAGAAATAATAGGCCTTATCACATCTCTTTGGTTTTCTTTTTTTTTTTTTTTTTTTTCGCAAATTTCGCTTTTGAATAAAGGATGTACATTATAAGGTTACCCAAACGGAATGATCTGGGGGCCCACAAAAGGACCTTTTATAAACACCTGACCAGCAGAAAAATCGCAGGAAGGCCCTCTCTAAGCACACATGGTATTGCGTCTGTCCCTCCCTTGACAAATGAATACGGTCCCTATAATAGTGCCTGTGGAGACGACCATCGCTGTCCCAAATTTGCCCTCGGAAAATATGAAACGCTGTCCCACAAGTCAACATCAAAGCTCGCCACGCGCATACCACCACGGCCGAAAAACCGAACCTCGCCTGTAACATCAAACAGCCCTCGGTACTGCCCTTGTCGTTTAACATAAGAATCACCAAAAACAGCAAATCGTGCCATGACCGTAATTAAAACGGACGGTCAAGACGGCCAAATATTTATACAGATAAGGGAAATTAACTAACTAACTAGGGCATGACTTAGCGCGACCCTGAAGGAGGGCATCAAAACACAACCACCCACGCAAAACTAAAACAACATACATCCACCCACGCAATGCTCAATTAGGTAGATATAGCGATACTTGTAGAATATTTGTAGAGTAGGAATCCCGTAGAGAGGATAGTATAGGAAAAGAGGGATCAAAAACCTGGAGATAGAAGAACAAGAAGAAGAAGAGTTTTTTCCCAAAAAGCGATTTCAAACATTGTTAACTGTAAATATGACACATAAAAACAAGATCGCATAGGAGTGCTTGACTGCGCACATACGCAGGCGGACGCTTGTATGCGACCTACATGATTATATGAATTTGTACTATACATTGCTAACCAGATCGGCACACGATATCTCAGGCCCTCAAACGACTAGGTAGGAATACAATTCCTCCTATGGTGCCTTCCTTCACGTAGGATGCGATAATGACATGTAAACATGGCGACTCAGAATGACCCACTTACGGCCCCACAGAATATGACATCCTACGTGGAGGAGGGCACCACATTTTTCCTAACTTTAACAAACAAGAGGGCCATGATGGCCCTGGATCGCTCACCTGATCCATAGTGTAACAAGTGGGCCCCAGAGAGGGCCATTATTGGCCCCAGGGCTTTAATGTACATAATGTTGAGGGAGGTCTTAAAGGTGAAGCTTCATACCAAACATCAACAAAGGCTAAAATTTGAACAATCTTGTCAAAGGTCCACTAGATGAAGCTACACATCAAATATCAAAGACCTGGGCCTAGCGGTTTCAGAGAAGAAGATTTTTAAAGATTTTCCCTATATAAGCCTATGTAAAATCAAAGGGCCCCGGGACAGGGGCATTTTTTGCCCCAGCACTATAGTTTGAACAATCTTGGTAGGGGTCCACTAGATGAAGCTTCATACCAAATATCAAAGTTCTGGGCCTTGTGGTTTCAGAGAAGAAGATTTTTAAAGATTTTCCCTATATAAGCCTATGTAAAACCAAAGGGCCCCGTGGCAGGGGGGGATTTTTTGTCCCAGCACTATAATTTGAACAATCTTGGTAGGGGTCCACTAGACGAAGCTTCATACCAAATATCAAAGTCCTGGGCCTTGTGGTTTCAGAGAAGAAGATTTTTAAAGATTTTCCCTATATAAGCCTATGTAAAATCAAAGGGCCCCGGGACAGGGGCATTTTTTGCCCCAGCACTATAGTTTGAACAATCTTGGTAGGGGTCCACTAGATGAAGCTTCATACCAAATATCAAAGTTCTGGGCCTTGTGGTTTCAGAGAAGAAGATTTTTAAAGATTTTCCCTATATAAGCCTATGTAAAACCAAAGGGCCCCGTGGCAGGGGGGGATTTTTTGTCCCAGCACTATAATTTGAACAATCTTGGTAGGGGTCCACTAGACGAAGCTTCATACCAAATATCAAAGTCCTGGGCCTTGTGGTTTCAGAGAAGAAGATTTTTAAAGATTTTCCCTATATAAGCCTATGTAAAACCAAAGGGCCCCGGGGCAGGGGCATTTTTGGCCCCAGCACTAAAATTGGAACAATCTTGGTAGGGGTCCACTAGATGAAGCTTCATACCAAATATCAAAGTCCTGGGCCTTGTGGTTTTAGAGAAGAAAATTTTTAAAGATTTTCCCTATATAAGCCTATGTAAAACCAAAGGGCCCTGTGGCGGGGGCATTTTTGGCCCCAGCACTATAATTTGAACAATCTTGGTAGGGGTCCACTAGATGAAGCTTCATACCAAATATATAAGACCTGGGCCTTGTGGTTTCAGAGAAGAAGATTTTTAAAAATTTTCCCTATATAAGCCAATGTAAAAGCAAAGGGCCCCGTGGCGGGGGCATTTTTGTCCCAGCACTAAAATTTGAACAATCTTGGTAGGGGTCCACTAGATGAAGCTTCATACCAAATATCAAAGTCCTGGGCCTTGTGGTTTCAGAAAAGAAAATTTTTAAAGATTTTCCCTATATAAGCCCATGTAAAACCAAAGGGCCCCGTGGCGGGGGCATTTTTTGTCCCAGCACTAAAATTTGAACAATCTTGGTAGGGGTCCACTAGATGAAGCTTCATACCAAATATCAAAGACCTGGGCCTTGTGGTTTCAGAGAAGAAGATTTTTTAAGATTTTCCCTATATAAGCCTATGTAAAACCAAAGGGCCCCGGGGCGGGGGCATTTTTGGCCCCAGCACTGTAATTTGAACAATCTTGGTAGGGGTCAACTAGATGAAGCTTCATACCAAATATCAAAGACCTGGGCCTTGTGGTTTCAGAGAAGAAGATTTTTAAAGATTTTCCCTATATAAGCCAATGTAAAACCAAAGGGCCCTGTGGCGGGGGCATTTTTTGTCCCAGCACTATAATTTGAACAATCTTGGTAGGGGTCCACTAGATGAAGCTTCATACCAAATATCAAAGTCCTGGGCCTTGTGGTTTCAGAGTAGAAGATTTTTGAAGATTTTCCCTATATAAGCCTATGTAAAACCAAAGGGCCCCCGTGCGGGGGCATTTTTGGCCCCAGCACTATAATTTGAACAATCTTGGTAGGGGTCCACTAGATGAAGCTTCATACCAAATATCAAAGACCTGGGCCTTGTGGTTTCAGAGAAGAAGATTTTTAAAGATTTTCCCTATATAAGCCAATGTAAAACCAAAGGGCCCCGTGGCGGGGGCATTTTTCGTCCCAGCACTCAAATTTGAACAATCTTGGTAGGGGTCCACTAGATGAAGCTTCATACCAAATATCAAAGTCCTGGGCCTTGTGGTTTCAGAGAAGAAGATTTTTAAAGATTTTCCCTATATAAGCCTATGTAAAACCAAAGGGCCCCCGTGCGGGGGCATTTTTGGCCCCAGCACTATAATTTGAACAATCTTGGTAGGGGTCCACTAGATGAAGCTTCATACCAAATAACAAAGACCTGGGCCTTGTGGTTTCAGAGAAGAAGATTTTTTAAGTTTTTGGTGAAAAAAATCTGTTTTTGGCTCCTGTGACCTAGATGTGCAACGGACCGGAACCATTTGACCCATATTCAAACTTGACCGAGATATTGTCATGATGATCATTCTGAGCAAGTTTGATTAAGATTGGACCAAAATTGTGGCCCCTAGGGTGTTCACAAGGTTTTTATATGATTTGACCCGCTGACCTACTTTTTAACCCGATATGACCCATATTCGAACTGGACTGAAATATTGTCACAATGGTCATTCTGAGCAAGTTTCATGATAATTGGACCAAAACAGTGGCCTTCAGAGTGTTCACAAGGTTTTTCTATGATTTGACCTACTGACCTACTTTTTGACCGGACATGACCCATATTCGAACTTGACCAAGATATTGTCATGATGATCATTCTGAGCAAGTTTGATTATGATTGGACCAAAATTGTGGCCTCTAGGGTGTTCACAAGGTTTTTCTATGATTTGACCCGCTGACCTACTTTTTAAGCCGACATGATCCATATTCAAACTTCACTAAAATATTGTCACAATGATCATTCTGAGCAAGTTTGATGATGATTGGACCAAAATTGTGGCCTCTCGAGTGTTCACAAGGTTTTTCTATGATTTGACCTACTGACCTACTTTTTCACCCGACATGACCCATATTCGAACTTGACCGAGATATTGTCATGATGATCATTCTGAGCAAGTTTGATGATGATTGGACCAAAACTGTGGCCTCTAGTTTGTTCACAAGAAAAAGTTTACGCACGACGGACGACGGACGACGCACGACGACGCCGGACATCTTACGGTCACAAAAGCTCACCATGACCTTCGGTCAGGTGAGCTAAAAATTCAGAAAAGGGGATTGACCTACTTCCACATCCTCCGCGATAGAGGTCACCCACAAACTAAAATAAACACAAACTTGGGCCCGAGACGGCGGAGGCCGTCACACTATACTATTTGTTGTATGTACATAATAAACAAAAATCACAAAATATAATCTACAAGCACAACCTTGCAGGTACAAAAACTGTCCTACCCAGCAATAGAGAGCGGGTGGGCTTGCCCCAAAACGGACAACACCATCTTTAAAGCACAAGAAAAACAAACACGACAGGTCCGTGGCGGGGCGAGCACAACCGCCCGCATATATACTCAATAAGCTGGGGTCACAGACCAAATAATGTAAAAATGTACATACGTTACAAAAATATTCAACAAGAGTTGTCAGAAGACAACATAGCTCGCCTTTGGGGGCCTAAGATGGATGAGGGCAAGTTATCAAAAAAAATGTCTTCTGTAAAACAGCCCAATAGACTGCAGCAAATGAAAGAGAACCAAAATGTACCCCTAATCATCCTGTTTTCAAGCCTTTCTACTGCAAAAAAAAAAAAAAAAAAAAATGAAGAAGAAATCTATATTTGATAAAAAAAAATTCTACAAACTACCAAGTAATAACAAGGCATCACAGACGATACAAATCCCCTCGAGCAAGACAAATTAAAAAAAGCCTAGCCTAGCATTTGTGTAAAATTATATTATATCCATCAATAAATGTAGATACTTAAGAGTGATGACAAAGTTTTTCTAAAAATAGCCACAGTGACCTTGACTTTGAGCCCCAGACCCTGAAAGTTGAACTTCATAGCCAACATTTGTATGAAGTTATCTTAAAATCCATCAATAAATCTGGACACTAGAGCAATGATCAAGGTTTTCCAAAATAGCCACAGTGACCTTGACCTTCAGCCCCTGACCCGGAAAGTCAAAGTCACTCAAGATATCATCATACCAAACATTTGTGTCACGGTATATTAAAAATCCATCAATAAATGAAGGTGCAAGAGCGATGACAAAGTTTTTCTAAAAATAGCCACAGTGACCTTGACCTTCAGCCCCAGACCCTGAAAGTCCAACTCGCTCAAGATATCATCATTGCCAACATTTTTGTGAAGTTATATTAAAATCCATCCATAAATGTAGGCACTAGAGCGATCACAAAGTTTTTTCTAAAAATAGCCACAGTGACCTTGACCTTCAGCCCCGGAACCTGAAAGTCGAACTTGCTAGAGATATCATCATACCCAACATTTGTGTGAAGTTATATTAAAATCCATCAATAAATTAAGGTGCAAGAACGATAACAATGTTTTTTTCTAAAAATAGCCACAGTGACCTTGACCCCGTGACCCTAAAAGTAGTGACCTTGACCTTAGGCCCCAGACCCTGAAAGTCAAAGTCACTCGAGATATCATTATACCAAACATTTCAGTGAAGTTATATTAAAATCCATCAATAAATGAAGGCGCTAGAGAGATGACAATGTTTTTCTAAAAATAGCCATAGTGACCTTGACCTTGAGCCCCAGACCCCGCTATGTTTTTAAAAAGAAAAAAAAAAGAAAAAAGAAAAGAAGAAAAAAAAAAAAAAAACGTTCCTCCCCGGGATTTGAACTCACGCAGCTTGCAGGTAAACTTTAACACAGAGAAGTAAGGGAGGTAATACAGAGGAAAATATTAACTTCTCAAAAAATCCAATTTAAGCCGAAAAACCTGTAAAATGAAGTACAATGATAATGTTAAATATTGTTTTTTTAGCAATTATTAATTATATATTCAAAATAAAGTTGTAAAACATCACATATAAGAGCTTGCAGGTAAACTTTAACCAAATGCGGACGCCGACGCCGACGCTGACGCCGACGCTGATGCCGACGCTGACGCTGACGCCGGACGCCCGGGGGTATGGCAATAGCTCCCCCTTACTTTCATAAGGCGAGCTAAAAATCAAACAAAAAAAAAAAAAAAAAAAAATACCAATATCAAAATAGATACAAAAAGCGTAGACGACATCCATAGACATGGTGCTGGCGTGAGGGTGTAGATGCGGCTGAAGCTAGAAGAAAGAAATGGATGGACTCTACAATTTTGTGGTGCAAATAAGCACCACAAAATGGCTAAAAAACTTTGTCTCGAATCCCCTGATTGGATATAAGGTGCATAACACGTAGCATGGAAACGTGTATAGCAATCTTAAGAAACGTCTGCCGAATCGCAATGAAACTTTCAAACAAAATTTACTGCTAAACGATCCCCTTAATGATAAGTTCAAACTCGGAGCCTACCCTGTTACACAAAACAACCCACACCCCTTTGCGGCAAACCGTAAAAACCCAAGGCACAGCACTGCTATAACTTAAACGCAGGCAATCACGTAGCCAAACTTTTAAAATGGAGTTCCAAATTACTACAACTAAACTTTGTTGCACCAAAACAAAGGCTCAAATTGGAACTGTGCAACACATCCACAGCCCTTGAAAAATGAAGCACGCCTAGCCCAGAAACTCCCAACAAATAAAGATGCCCTTTAGCGACAGGACACATGCACTCCTGAAGCAAATGGGAAGACAAAATATAAGCCCCACCGAGACCTGGAAAGGTCACGGCACCGTTTCACAAACCTCTCAGGACGGAGCTCGGCGATTGGCTACAGGGCAAGGGGATGCCTGTGGGCTCGGAGACACCTGAGACTTGAGACGACAAACACAAGACGGACGGGACTGGAGCCAAGCGATGGTCTCCCTGTTCACCGGCAACGGGGAATAGGGGTACCACCGAACGGCTACGGTGTAGTGCCAGCATGGATTCGTTCCCTGGGACCCCACCAGCTGACGACCCGCAACACGGGGAAACTGGAAAACAACAACAACAAAATTTAGGGATGTGAGGTTGTGTTTTCTTCAAATTTAGGTGGAAAATGGCTTAACTTTTAGGAAACAGTGGAGGCCCTGATCAGACGCCGCAGAACCTGGGCCTGCACTGTTTGGGTACCTGTTTTGGGGTTTCCGGTACAGAATGGGTTAAATCAGGGATTTGTTAAAATAACATGATGGCATCTGGATCAACACTGTTTGCATATACAAATTTGTACCAGTCTACAGGTTCGGAAGGTTTTTCTTACATTTTTTGGTTGGGGGGTGGGGTTATTGTGCTACATAATTTAAGGTTAATCAGGTGGACAAAAACTGGAGTACCTGGAGAAAAACCACCCTCACTTCTGTTGCGGAACTTGGCATCTCACATGTGAACTGATATGGCTGGGTGAGGCTTGAACCAAAAGCAGTAAGAGACCTAATGATTAAGAGACAGGGCTCTAGCCCACTAGGCCATGTAGGCATGTTGATTTAAAGGATTAACTGAAATAATAAAAAAGTTTTTACTCAAGAAACAACTTACAGCAGAATCTCAATTAATTTCAAAGACCAACAGGCCTCCGTGGCCTAGTGGATAAGAGCGCCGACTCTTAGTCATTAGGTCTCTCACCGCCCGAGGTTCGAGCCTCGCTCGGGCCACGTGTGAGACGCCAAGTTCTGCAACGGAAGGTCAGGTGGTTTTTCTCCGGGTACTCCGGTTTTCGCCCACCTCTGATTAACGATCGGCTCGATATGAGTGAAATAATCTTGAAAGGGCCGTAAAACCCAAAACAAAACAAAAAAAAATCAAAGACCACAATGGTATAGCTATTTTTTTACTTATTGCACTATCTTTTCACTTAATGCTCTGCATGCTTGGAATTTTCGCAGCAGACGACATTTTGAAATGTATTTCTAATTTTCCCAGAAGGAAAATAAGAAAAATATTGACAATTTGTCATCTGCTGAATTAGCCTAGAGAGAGGTTAAGGTTAAGGTTAATTTTTTCTCACAAATAAAATAAACAACTGATGCATATAAAAAAAAGAACCAGTATGATATGATGAGTTCTAAAAGTTACAGCATTCTGTGCAACCACAATCTCAATAATTTAAAGGAAACAGTTACAGTTTCAAGTTAAGGAAAAACTTTTTAAAAAACACATTTCACAGCTACAGTTGTAAAGAAGAAGCAATGAGAATAATTCTGGGATATTTTTTTCTGAATTTTTCCATAAAATCATATATTGTGGGTACTTCTTATCACCTCAATGATAAGAAATAAGCATAATACCATTTAACCCATTTAGTACAGGAAACCCCTAAACGGGTATTTGGCAAACAGTGCAGAGCGTCTGATCAGGGCCTACACTTTTTGCAGAAAGTTCAGCCATGTTATGTTTCTGATAAGAAATAAACATAATACCATTTTACCCATTTTGTACCAGAAACCCCTAAAAGGGTATTTGGCAAACAGTGCAGGCCCAGATCACACGCCGCAGAACGCGGCGTCTGATCAGGGCCTACACTGTTTGCAGAAAGTTCCGCCATTTTCCTAATAAATTTTGAAGAAAACACAACCTGACAATCCCAAATTTTGAAATGAACTCCTGCTATATATGAGGAGGAAGATTCCATTTGGTACAAAAAGGGTTAATTATCCTCATTATTTTTTATTGCGACCTAGTTTTTGTATTGCATAAGCCAAGAAATAAGTTACCCCTAAGCTATCTTCCTGACTCCTTGCATGGCGTTATGGACTACCAGTATTTGCTGCCCTTGTCAATGTGGGCCTTCTGAAAATGTTAAGACAGTCACAGGTCCAGAACAATCTTTTCCCTTCAAGCTGACTAATAGTGTTTCAACCCATTTCATATAGGAAACCCCATAATGGGTCACTGGCAAGCAGTTTGTTTGGGCTTTGACAGCCCAGTCAACACTATTTAGGTCATAAGGATCATTCAATTTCCTAATCTCACTTTTCCTTGTAAGGCGTATTATCAAGGACTGCAATTCCACCCTTTGATTATCTACCTTTGTAGATTATGCATAGCTTCTAGATTTATCACCATTCTCTAACAACTGCATCAGGGAGTCAACTCTTTGGCTCAGTGGTAAGAGCATTGGATTTTCACCCAACGGCCCGTGTCTGAATCCCTACAGAGGCAGGAATTTTTCAATTGTGTGATCAGGGAGTAAACTCTTTGGCTCAGTGGTTAGAGCATTGGATTTTCACCCAACAGCCCGGGTCTGAATCCCTACAGAGGCAGGAATTTTTTCAATTTTGTTATGACTTTCTTGTTTTAAGATGGGGACTTGTTCAGAACTGGACTTTAATTTCGCCGAAAGTGTCTTTGCTTCATCATAAATGATGACTTTCTTGAAGAGGGGGTGTGTTACAGACCACAATTCCTCCCTTCAGTTACCTACCTTGGTAACTTATATATGAGCCCCGCCAAGCGAATTTGGGTCTTCGAGCATTCCGTCATGACAAATTTTAACTGCGCATGCCCAGCCATTCAGAGGGGCCAGGGATATGGCTTTCTGTCTGAAGGTTCCTCTTGATTCACTGCTTGTATGAGCGAGCAGCGAAGGTTCTGGCGAGACTGCGCGGATGCGCAGGCTCGCCTGAACCTTCGCTGCTCGCATAGGCGATAAGTACCAAAATCGCTTGGCGGGGCCCATATAGCTTACAGGTTCATCACCACTCTCTGATAATGTGTCAGGGAGTAGACTCTATGGCTCTGTGATTTTCACCCGAGTGGCACAGGTTCAAATCCTGTCAGAGGCAGGGATTTTTTCAGCTATGATTTATTCCTGTTATGGCTTTCATTTCTTAAGAATATAAATAAGCAGTTAACCAGTACCGTGGATATTCTTTTGCCAGAAACTGACAACTGCTCTTCTTGAATCACCAGAAGGGTTGACAAATAGTGAAAACCCAAATCAGATACCATTACGAAAACATACCTATACAAACACATTGTCAATTTTACCGCCGAAAAATCTAAATTTTTAGATGAAAAAATGTGATATTTTTCTTATTTCTGCTCAAAATATAGATTGTGGGTACTCCTTAGAACCGCCTCATCCAGGTGGTTCTAACGAGTACCCACAATCTATATTTTAGAGGGCGGTTCTAACGAGTACCCACAATCTATATTTTAGAGCAGAAATAAGAAAAATAATGTTTACCCCTGTAAACCCCAGTTGTTCTATATAAAAGTGGGGTTCAAGGGGGTCAAAATTATATAGGCATGTTTTCGTGATGCCCCAGAATGCAGCACCTGATAAGGGCCTGCTCTCTTTTCAAAAGGTTCAGCCATTTTTAAATCAACTTCTTAACCAACGCAACCTGGTCTAAATGAAATCCTGCAATAGAGTTGGAATTTTCCATGGGTTAAAGAAACAACATTTTCTTAACGCCAGAAAACATACCTGTATGATATTATTTCTTTGAGGTGATTGGTCAAAATTTTGCCACCAATATTTACCCTGAAATAGAATGAGGTGAGTCAGAAATATAGAAAGGTATCTATTCTGTCAGTTTTACAGCATCATAATTTCCATAAAGAGTACACACAGTATACCTTTTAACAATAAAATACAGAATTCCATTGATAGCTATTTCAATCTAGTATGGACTTGAACATTAGAGCGAACATGACAGTTTAATGAAAGAACAAACAGACAGACAAACTGATGGAAAACTGGACTCCTATATCCTTTCGAAATCCATAGCATATTTCTGCATAATTTCTGCTCAACACTTTTTGAATGACCCGCATTCCTTCATATATTCAACCAACCTTTTGACATGGCTGTTTCTGAATACTTTATGCCCTCACCTGTTCACTGCATGCATATCAGCTCTCTAAGAGATCCTAGAAAAACATCAGAAGCTTCCAAATGCAGCCAAAAAGACGAAAAAATATAGCTTCTGAAATTTTCATTTCACTTGCCTCTTGAGATGGTATGTACATGTACTCTATACCAAACAAGTGTGGCAACAATGATGACACTCTGAAAATAGTAGAAAACGAGAAGAAAGTACAGGATAGAAGAGAGAGCATAAGGGGAAAAAATAAGGTAGAGACTAGAAATGCATCCATAGAACACGGATGCCCCCGGCTGAAAATATGTCTATGTTTGTATTCATCCATTTGTATTGACCGTGTTTAAGTTTTGGACCTTTGTTATGCCATTTGACCTCTAAGTATGACCTTGACCTTGGAGGTACGGATCTGGGTTTGCATGTGACACATTGTCTCATGATGGTTAACATTTCTGCAATTTAATTTCAAAATCCATCCAGAAATAAGTAAGTTATTGGCTGCGTTTATGTTTCGGACCCTTTTTTTTACCTTTGACCTCTAAGTATGAACTTGACCTTGGAGGTACGGACCTGGGTTTTGCACGTGACATGTCGTCTCATGATGGTTAACATTTCTGCCAAGTAATTTTAAAAACCATCAAGAAATAAGGAAGTTATTGACTGCATTTAAGTTTCGGACCCTTTCTTGACCTTTGACCTCTGAGTATGATCTTGACCTTGGAGGTACGGACCTGGGTTTTGCAGGTGACACATTGTCTCATGATGGTTAACATTTCTACAAAGTAATTTCAAAATCCATCCAGAAATGAGAAAGTTATTGACTGCGTTTAAGTTTTGGACCCTTTTTTTACCTTTGACCTCTAAGTATGACCTTGATCTTGGAGGTACGGACCTGTGCTTTGCATGTGACACGTCCTCTCATGATGGTTAACATTTCTGCCCAGTAATTTTAAAATCCATCAAGTAATAAGGAAGTTATTGACCCCTTTTAAGTTTCGGACGCACGGACGAACAGATGCATGGACGGACAAACGGACAGGGGCAAGGCCCTTTCCACCATTCTTCAAATGGCGTGGGCATAAAAAACGAAACACCCCCCCCCCCCCCCCCCAAAGGTGGTATGCATACTTTAGCATAGTGTGACCCCTGCGCCATGAACTATGTTGTCATCAGAAAGACTGTTTTACCATCAAATGGCTTAAAAGATCAGGTTAGTTTAGCCATTAACCGTTTGACGCTTATGACCCACAAAGAGGGTTGACGCGTCGTTAAACACGAAATCATCATCATCAAAAGATCAGGTTCAAGGGAGAAATGATCTTTCACAAAAGCTTTGATGTTCTCAGGAACCTCCTGAATTTCCCTGATTTCTTCATATTTCGATGAAAAATGCCAAAATATGTAAATTTCGAGTAAAAATATACCAATTCTGGTATTCTAAATAGCTTTCACATATCCTTTTGACATCCATAGCGTATTTCTGTGTAATTACTGCTCAACACTTTTTGTATGACCCTAAATCCTTCATATATTCAACAAATCTTTTGACATGCTGTTTCTGAATACACTGTAGAGGCATTATAAAGCTGACGTTTAAAATGCAGAAATCTTTATAACACTATTGGTCTGTGGCTCCCATTTTTTTCTATGTTTTTTCCCCAGTTTGGTCGAAAATTTTGCCCTTTTTACTGTGAAACTCGGCAGTCTAAACATCGTCAGCCTTCATAACACGTGTATACTTGCTGATTACTCGAGCTGTCAACACTATGAAACTGTGAATACTCGCCTAAGGCATTATAGAATAGGCGGTCAAGGTGTGAAAACTAGGTCAATCAAGATATACCAGTTATGTCTCAATTAACTGTAAAGATCAATTATTAATCTAGTTTTAATTATCTGATTGGAACTATCTCATTAAACATTACCCTGCATGAGTGGGTAAGGTTGGTCCATAATTTTGAATAGAATGTGGTGTACTGCAGGGTGCAGTGCCTGGTACTCTACATTTTTAATAATTCAAAAAATAAATAAATATAGAAAAGGATGGTTTCAAATGCCAAATTATTTCATTAAACACATCAATTGTGGTTGTTTTCCAGTTACATCCTTAAGTTAGGGATAGCAATCTAACCCTTTGCAATTGACATGTGTATACACTAAATATTTTTCGCACCAAAACAGAGCAATGCAGACACTGTTTTCATCTGTGCATCTGCATGAAGTAATTCTGTGGGGCCTTTTGGTGGGGGAAATCGTTATAACTCTGTTGGTCTGTGGCTCCAATTCTTGCGTTTTTTCCGCCAGTTTTGAAAATGTTCGAATTTTTTTCCGATTTTTCAACAGAGCTCTGCAGTCAAAACATCGTCACTTAAGACAATACATGTATACTTGCTTATTTACTCAAGTTGTCAACACTAAAAACTGTGAATACTCGCCCAAAGCTTATCAATTAGCCGGCAAATTAACAGTGTGATAAGGTGTGAAAACTACGTCAATCAAGATATTTGTACAAGTTATCATCATCATCAACGGATTTTTGATTAACATGCAGGTAGAGGGGCAACGTCCACATAAGTGGGCCCCCTTCCAGGTAGCTGGCTTCCTGCATGCATGGCAGATCTTACACTAGATCTCCAGGCTTGTCTATCATGAGGATCGATAGCAGAGAGCTTCCATTCTCTGCAATCTCTTTCTGTCAGCTGCTTCCAGTCATCTTGGGCCTTCCAGGCCTCCGCTTTCCACCTACCTGTATGTCACAGGCAGTCTTGACTGCACCGTTGGAGCATTCCACATGTCCATACCAGCGGAGCCTTCTCTCTTTCAGGATGAGGTCCAGGTCCTCAATGCCAAGAAGCTCAAGTATCTCACTGGACCTGATGGCGACAGTGTCCTGTGGCTTGACATTGCAGATCTGTCTGATCATTGCCCTGTCATTCCGCGGAAGACGTTGAAGGTTTGGCTTTGTCAATGGCCATGTTTCACTGGCATGGAGCATTGCACTCCGCACACATGAGCTGTACACACGGCCACGTGTCTTGAATGAGAGGTGGCGGGAAAAGAGAACTGGTAGCAACTCCTTGAATTTCTTCCAGGCTGTTTTCACATGTGATGTGGTTGAAAGGTCGCAACCACCCGCTGCTGAGAGCATATCACCTAGGTAGCAAAAGGAAGCTACAACCTCTAACTTGTCGGATCCGACTTGGACTTCCCTCTGTGGTCTGCCATCTAAGGGTCATGCAGTTCCTTGGCACCATGTACACCTGTAATCAGGTTCCTCTATCAAGCACTTGAGCCCACTGCATTTCTTGTGCACCCAGAACTTGTTATGCGCAAGTTATGTCTCAATTAATCCCTTTGTTCAGACACTAAATATTTTTTCTGCCAAAACAGGACATAGCAGACGTTTTTTTGTGGGTTTTTTTGCGCATCTGCATATGGTTATTCATTTATTCACTGGATATAAACAAATAAAGGGAAATCAAGAAAGGTACAACAATAAACAAACATAAACACCAATGTAAACTTGGATCGCTTACATCAATTGCCTTTCTTTCACGCTATCATTACGGTATAGTCATGTTGCGTTTGACTTCAATATTAAGTGATACCTTAGCGACTACCGGTATGGCGGCCAGAGATACAGAAATGAAAGTACAACAATAAATAAATTCAGAAATGGTTTGAATGAAAAGCCAAATGACTGCTAGAAGTATAGAATGAGATTAAAATTTAATCTAGTAAGTATATAACTTATAAAAAATACATGCAATAATATGGAATATTCATCAGTAATCATGCATGCAGAAAAAGTGGGTGGTATAACCCGGTTGTCGGGATCTATATAACAACTAGAATCGCGCAGTCGATGGCACGCCATCGCATATCCCCACGCTTTTTTAAAGATACGCCACTATATAATTTCTCAATTGCAACTCCCACCCAATCTTGAGATCAAAATTCCGAAAGTGTCATGCACTCCTCAGACCAAAGACCTATCAGTTCCCAAAGTTTCATGTTTCTATCTGAAACGGCGTAGGAGGAGTTATCCGGTAATCGTTAAAAAGGGGGTTATGGGGGTGAAAATCCAAGTTTTTGACCTCTGGTGACCTCAAACCTGACCCTAGGGGTCAAATTTTGATTGTTATGTATTCTACTCATTATGCTGTTCGATTTGATATGTCACACAACCAGGTTCTGAAAACTTTGATTTTTTACCCCCAGGGCACCCCACCCCCTGCCCTGGTCCCTAGGGGTATGATCAAAATTCCGAAAGTGTCATGCACTCCTCAGACCAAAGACCTATCAGTTCCCAAAGTTTCATGTTTCTATCTGAAACGGCGCAGGAGGAGTTATCCGGTAATCGTTAAAAAGGGGGTTATGGGGGTGAAAATCCAAGTTTTTGACCTCTGGTGACTTCAAACCTGACCCTAGGGGTCAAATTTTGATTGTTATGTATTCTACTCATTATGTCGTTCGATTTGATATGTCATACAACCAGGTTCTGAAAACTATGATTTTTTACCCCCGGGGCACCCCACCCCCTGGCCTGGCCCCTAGGGGTAGGATCAAAATTCCGAAAGTGTCATGCACTCCTCAGACCAAAGACCTATCAGTTCCTAAAGTTTCATGTTTCTATCTGAAACGGCGTAGGAGGAGTTATCCGGTAATCGTTAAAAAGGGGGTTATGGGGGTGAAAATCCAAGTTTTTGACCTCTGGTGACCTCACACCTGACCCTAGGGGTCAAATTTTGATTGTTATGTATTCTACTCATTATGCCGTTCAATTTGATATGTCACACGACCAGGTTCTGAAACCTTTGATTTTTTACCCCCAGGGCACCCCACCCCTTGGCCTGGCCCCTAGGGGTAGGATCAAAATTCCCAAAGTGTCATGCACTCCTCAGACCAAAGACCTATCAGTTCCCAAAGTTTTAAGTTTCTAGCTGTAAAAGTGTGGGAGGAGTTGTCCGGTAAGACGGACGGACGGACGTACGGACGACGAAGACAATTACAATATCCCCACTTTTTCTTCGAAAAGCGTGGGGATAATGACCGCGTGTAAAGCTGTCAACATTGATGGATGCAGATGACAGCGTTATAACGACGCTAAAGTGTACGTTATTCCCTCACCTGTTCACTGCATGCATATCAGCTGAAAGAACACCAGAAGCTTCCGAATGCGGAGAAAAAAACATAAAAAAGAAGTCCTTATGCAGGTTCAAGGGTGAAAAGATCTCCCCTAGCCCCATTTCATTCAAGATTTCACAAAAGCTCGGCTGGACTAAGGATACCGCACCATGCTTAACCCTTTTTGTACCAAACAGAATCTTTCTCCTCATATATAGCAGGAGTCCATTTCAAAATTTAGGGGGTGTCAGGTTGTGTGATCTTCAAAAATTTATTTGGAAAATGGCTGAACTGTTTGCAAACAGTGCAGGCCCTGATCAGATGCCACGTTCTGCAGCGTTTGATCTGGGCCTGCACCGTTTGCCAGGGTAACCGTTTTGGGGTTTCTGGTACCAAATGGGTTAAGCAAGTGTGACACAAAGAAAATCACTTAATTATCCCTTTAAGTTCTTTAATATCATAAGTTATAGGAAAAAACCTCTTGGGGTCTAAGAATGAGTTGGCCGGCCTCGGTAGCTCAATCTGATGTGCGTCTGACTCGTGATCAGGAGAACCCGGGTTAGATACCTGCCAGGGTCGGCAACATTCTTTCATGGAGATTAATCTTGAAATCTTTTCTACTGTCATTCACTCCCTTCCGCTGATTCAAGAAGGGCAGTTGTCAGTTTCTGGAAAAAGAATGTGCTCTGTACTGGTTAACCTCTTACGTATAAGTTTGCACAGGAAAAGTGTGGATAGGTAAACTGACCGGCTCAAAAATGACCTAAAATAGTGTTGACGGGTACGTTTAACTCCAATACAAACAAACCAAGAATGAGTTAACCCATTTTGTACCGAAAACCCAAAAACGGGTAATTAGCAAACAGCGCAAGCCCAGATCAGATGCTGCAGAATGTCTGCATCTGTATGTTTATAGTTGAGATTATATTCCTATATATAACGGTCAGTTTGATAAAGCTTATGCAAGCATGGTCTTAGCTGCCTTTGACAAATAAGAACATTAATTTTCTAACATGGTTAGATGGAGAAAAATAACAAAATATCCCAAACTTAGCCTCACTACTGCTCTGAAAGCTGCAGATTTCCATGTTTCATTCTTTTCACCAAGCTCTGACTTCAATGATTGGTTAAAATGACCTACTAACCTACCTTACAATAGATTCTGTCAATTTCTGGCTTTTGTAGTAAGGAACAATGTGAGAGAATGAGTATCCAGTATCAACAACCACCGTACATAACTTCTTCCCTGAAGAGTCTTTATTGTGTTTATACTGGCTTAGAAACGAGGCTGAAATATATGTGTTTATACTGGCTAAAAAACGAGACTGTAATACAAGTGTTTGCACTGGCTTAGAAACGATGCTGAAATATAAATAACTGTCTTTATACTGACTTAGAAATGAGGCTGAAATATAAATAACTGTGTACAGTAAAACCTGTCTTAGTGGCCACCTCTAATAAGCAAGCAACCTGTCTTAAGCAAGCAGGCTTTCAGTTCCCGAAAAGGGAAAATGTATTAAAATTCACCTGTGTTAAGCAAGCACCTGTCTTAAGCAAGCACTTTTTTATTATCCCTAAGGTGCTTGCTTAATACAGGTTTGACTGTATATACAGGCTTAGAAATATAACTGAATTATACATAGCACCTTATGGTAGATACATGGCACAATACATGTATTATATTACAACTTTAGTTTGTGTGGTTTTTAAGATGACTGGATATACATGTACCTGTGTGCAAGAGCCCTCACTCTAAAATTTATTTGTATGGGCCATTCTCATACAGGACCACATACACTTTAAGGTAGGAATTTGTTCACAAAAGAGGGGAAAATTATTGGTTTAAACAATATTTTATTTCGAGCTTTGATACACTTACAATACACATATATAAGTACGATGTGGCTAAAGGATCTGACAGTAAGCCTTGTGGCTTATAGACGTCATCTCCTGAAAATTATTGAGGGAGCCTATCAGAAATGGGCACTAAAGTCTCAAGCAAGTCTGTGCAGAAGCAAAGTTTTGCCAGAGCCTGTGCTGTTTGCAGACTTGTACAGGAAAGGTTCAGGTAGCTTCATGCAAGAATTCATGTATATAGCTGTACTATTAGTTGCAGAAAATGTTCATGTTTTTCCAATCCTGTCAGTATTAGGCTTACATATCAGGGCTGTTTTGTTTGTGCCGTGTGACGGCTGTAAAAGGTCTCCCCGTACATCCATTTAATGCTGTTATTTTTCCAATCCTTAGGGATTGCATATGCAATTGCTTTTTTAAGCCCCCCAGTGGAAATCTTTCCACTGACCGTTCCAAGGCGGTTCTTCTGTGGCGGTTTATTTGTGTTGTTGTTTGTTACTTACTGTGTGTATCACTTGTGTCTTTTTATTTTGGATGGCCATATGGCCATTTTGTGGGAAAGTAACTGTCCTTATGGCCTTCCTTTGTTTAGGTTTCCATTATGGTCTGGTCGCTTCATGTTTGTGTTTCTTTCCCTTTGGTATCTTTGATGGGTGGAGTAAGTTAATTGTATCGATTCCTGATCTTTGTTTTACTTCTACTTTACCTTTTTTCCACGGCAGGCATACATCTAAGCGGTTAACCAGTAAAGAAACCTTACTTTTACCAGAAACTGACTACAACCCTTCTTGAATCAGCAGAAGGAACAGCATGAATGCACAAAAGATTTCATGATCAGTCTCCACATTTTACACATGCAGAAAATGCACACCAGCTAATTCTCAAATCCATGAAACGATGTTGTGGGAATTGGTGGGGATCAAACCTGTGACTCCAAGATCACCAGTTGGATGCCTATTCCACTGCTGGAGTAAAATGTTATATTAATTTTGGTGCAATGATAATACAGGTAATGCCTTGGGAAAATTACCCACTTTACAACACAGTTTTGGATATTACAGGGTTTAATGATGGATCCCAAAAACATATAATTATATTATACAGAAAAAAATGACCATAAATGGTAAATATATAGATTATACAGAAAAATGACCATTACTGGTCATTTTGCTATATAATCTATACATTTTTGTTTGGATATAATCAGGGGCTGGGAAATTCCGCTTGTTCACTCGCCATGACGAGTAAATATGTTGAAGGACAAGTAAAAGTTTTGTGTAGTCCCTTTGAAATTTATCAAAATATAAATACCCTTGGACATGCAGGATGAGTGAAATTTTGAAGAATTTTCTAGCCCTGAAAATAACATAGCTGTTTAACCAACATGTTTTTGCTTTGGATCCCAACAATAGTGTTATAATAAGGTTGTGGTATACTTACGATTTGTTCTATACACTGCCTTGAACTGATACTCCTCAAATAATATCTCATTCACTGCCTCTTGTATTGATGTAAAGTTGAAATAAGGTTCTGTCAGAATAAGACTGCTCTCACTGAAATCCACCTAAAGAATATGCACATTCATACTACAGTAGCTTGATATGCCACACTATCACATCAAGCGGTTATTTCTAGATCAAAGTATCGTGCAGAGCATTGACTGTGATGCATAAGATCTGAAAACACTCATGAGGTCTGATACTGTAAAGCACTTAAATTTGGCAGAAGCAAATTTTGGTGTTTTTTATGAGTGGACCTTTTCGTGGATTTATATTTGGGCAGATATTCCATTTCCAAAAAGAAAAGAAACTAGAAATGCGTCCATAGGACACGGATGCCCCCGCCTGAAAATATGTCTGTTCGTATTCATCAATAGAAAGTTATTGACCCTGTTTAAGTTTTGGACCCTTTTTTCACGTTTGACCTCTAAGTATGACCTTGACCTTGTAGGTAAGGACCCTGGTTTTGTGTGAGGCAGATTGTCTCATGATGGCCAACATTTCTGCCAAATAATTTCAAAATCTATTCAGAGATAAAGTTATTGACCGACCATTTTTTTTTACCTTGGACCTCTAAGTATGACCTTGACCTTGGAGGTACGGATCTGGGTTTGCATGTGACACATCGTCTCATGATGGTTAATATTTCTTCAAAGTAATTTTAAAATCCATCCAGAAATAAGTAAGTTATTGACTGCGTTTAAGTTTCGGACCCTTTTTTTGACCTTTGACCTCTAAGTATGACCTTGACCTTGGAGGTACAGATCTGGGTTTGCACGTGACACATCGTCTCATGATGGTCAACACTTATTCAAAGTAATTTCAAAATCCATCCAGAAATAAGTAAGTTATTGACTGTGTTTAAGTTTCGGACCCCCTTTTTTTGGCCTTTGACCTCTAAGTATGACCTTGACCTTGGAGGTACCAACCTGGATTTTGCACATGACACATTGTCTCATGATGGCTAACATTTCTACAAAGTAATTTCAAAATCCATCCTAAAATAAGAAAGTTATTGACTGCGTTTAAGTTTCGGACCCTTTTTTTGACCTTTGACCTCTAAGTATGACCTTGACCTTGGAGGTACGGACCTGGGTTTTGCATGTGACAAGTCGTCTCATGATGGTTAACATTTCTGCCGAGTAATTTTAAAATCTATCAAGAAATAAAGAAGTTATTGACTGCGTTTAAGTTTCGGACGCACGGACGGACGCACGGACGGACGCACGGACAGGGGCAACGCTATATGCCCTTTCCACCATTCTTCGGATGGCGGAGGCATAAAAATCTGTTGAATCCCCAAAACCATGAAATATGACAAAATTCCATCAGAGTTGATCATCAACTGGGACCAAACAGCTATTCATCATGCAGGTAAAGCCATCAATCAATTACTGATTATATCTTCAGTTAATGACAATTACTGTCAAGGTGCTTTTGCTTTTATTCAGCTTTGTTGCTATGGCTAGGTCAATATCGGTCTTTATTTCAACTTCTAAAGAACTAAATACACTTTTTCTTTTGTCATGAATAATTTCCTTGACTGATTGATGTATCATACTAAGGATGTGTACTGGGAATAAAATATCTGCCAGTTTGTTATTCTTCTCTTGCACTCTTTGATTTTTACAGGCGGGTTTTTATTTTGGAGTGTTTTTTTTCTTGGCCGCCAAATATAGATGTTATACAGTACTGTGTTGCAAATCATTTTGCCATAGTAAATAATATGATTATAATATACTTTTTGCTTCCAAGTATGCCATTTTTCAAAAATAATAAATGGGAAAATTCGATGATACACTCTGTGTGCAAATGATGCCAGCAAGCTTATGCTTCTGGTTCTGCACTACACGTGGCTGCTTTCTTATGTCATATCAAATGCCAGAGCTCAGAGCAATCCTTGATTTAAAGGATGGTAATACCAATTCTGAAAATGTAAGTAGGGTAATGGGGTATTCTGTATTTTCATGTCAGAAAACTAGCATTAGACAGCAATATTTTTGTATGTTTTTTTTATAAAACATTTTCCTCATACCTGGGAGCTGGGGTCCAAATTAATCTGTTAATCATATAGCACTAAGTAAAATTGATATGCTTCATGTGATTTGTCAGCTACAGTAAAATTCTGCTATAAAGACCATGTAAAATTAAGACAAAATTTGCTTTCAAAAGCTTATTGATAAGATTTCAATTATTCTTTCTATCTGTTTTCTACATCCAATGTCTCCTAATTAGAGACCACCTTTGGAACTGTTCAAAAGTGGTCTTAAAGACCACTTTTTAACAGTCCCAAAGGTGGTCTTAATATAGAAATTTTTCTCCATTTGAAAATAATATCCGCTTCATTTGTGCATGGTGTTTTATGGGTGCAGCCCGATCTATTTCTCCAGGCCCAGAAGGGTGGGGGCATACATTATACTTGCTAAAACAGTTAACAATTTGACCACTTAAAAGCTTGTTAGGCTAAAGAAGCTGTGTACAAATGGGTCCTGGTTAAGGCTGCCACGATTAATCGTATAATCGATTAATCGATCGATAAATTCCACAAAAATGATTATCATTTCTGATTTGCTCTTAATCTATTACTTGTTAGGTACAATTTACTACCCAAAGTTATGCCTAAAATAGCTTGATGAGTGGCAAACAGTGCAGACCCTGATGAGACGCCGCATTCTGCGGCGTCTCATCTGGGTCTCCACTGTTTGCTCAGTCCTGTCTGTTCAAATAAACATATGGTAAAGTGTAACATATGATAAGAGTCATGCTCACAAGAATGCCAGACAGGTAAAATAATGACAAAAACCTTAGCGATTACCAATCGATTATTGATCGCAATGACAGGACTGATAATCGATTATCTTTTCAGCTCCGATTAGCCAGCCATAGTCCTGGTTGGAATAAATAATGACTGGTGAGCAGAACAACACAAGACCTGTTGTCATACAGGGTATCTCATCAGCTCGCACCTTGTCCTTCAAACATAACATTTCTGAGTCTGTTCATCATCATCATCATCAACTGATTTTTGATTAACGTGCAGATACAGGGGCAACGTCCACATAAGTGGGCCCCTTTCCAGGTAGCTGGCTTGCTGCACACATGGCAGATCTTACACCATATCTCCAGATTTGTCTATCATGAGGATCGATAGCAGAGAGCTTCCATTTTCTGCAATCTCTTTCTGTTAGCTCCTTCCAGGTCATCTTGGGCCTTCCAGGTCCCCGCTTTCCACCTACCTGTACGTCACAGGCAGTCTTGACTGCCGAGTTGGAGCGTTCCACATGTCCATACCAGCGAAGCCTTCTCTCTTTCAGGATTAGGTCTGTTAATGTCATGAACATGGGTGGGGTAGTGCTTACCAGGTAATAAAACTTTTAGGGCCCAGTTTTCAAAACTAATGATGTTATTTAACTGATCATTAAAATTTGGATCATTTAATATGGCAAATATGCTAATATTTTTGCTGAAAAAATGTGAGTAGTTTTTGCACATTATTTCCAGCAAAAACACCAGGGGCCAGTTGTTCAAAGCATCGTTAGCTTAACTAGCACACTAGTGGTCATATTGTTAACTGTTCTAGCAAGTAGAATATCGAAAATTTTGGTATTTTTGCTGAAAAAATGTGAGCAGCTTTTGCGGATGCAAAAGCTGCTCACATTTTTTCAGCAAAAACTTCAGCATATTTGCCTTATTTAATGATCAAAGTTTTAACGATACGTTAACTAACGACATCGTTAGTTTTGAAGAGCTGGCCCAGAGTATTAGATATTGTACTGGCTACAACACTATATTTTGACTGCTAATGAGCCTGTTAAGCTTATGACGCTTTGAACAACTGGGCCCTGACCATTATCTACTATCGTTCTAAGTATAAACTTAGTTCACCTCAAGGTTTGGAAATAATAGATCATATAAACTTCAGGTCAAAAGTTGTGAATTTTGCAAAACCTGACGCTGACACCAACATCAATGCCTGGAGCAGTGCAACAGCTTTCCCAGTAAATATTGATGGCTGTAAAAAAAAAGTACAAGCAAGAAGCTCAACAAGAGTTGTCAGAAGACAACATAGCTCGCCTTTGGGGGCCTAAGATGGATGAGGGCAAGTTATCAAAAAAGAGCCACAGTGACTTTGACCTTCAGCCCCAGACCCTGAAAGTCGAACTCGCTCGAGATATCATCATACCCAACATTTGTGTAAAGTTATATTAAAATCCATTCATAAATGTAGGCACTAGAGCGATCACAAAGTTTTTCTAAAAATAGCCACAGTTACCTTGACCTTCAGTCCCGGAACCTGAAAGTCAAAGTCACTCGAGATATCATCATACCCAATATTTGTGTGAAATTATATTAAAATCCATCCATAAATAAAGGCGCAAGAGCGATGAAAAAGATTTTCTAAAAATAGCCACAGAGACCTTGACCTTCTGCCCCAGACCCTGAAAGTCGAACGAGCTCGAGATATCATCAAACCCAACGTTTGTGTAAAGTTATATTAAAATCCATTTATAAATGTTGGCACTAGAGCGATCACAAAGTTTTTTCGAAAAATAGCCACAGTGACCTTGACCTTCAGGCCCAGACCCTGAAAGTTGAACTTGCTAGAGATATCATCATACCCAACATTTGTGTGAAGTTATATTAAAATCCATCAATAAGTTTAGGTGCAAACCCGATGACAATGTTTTTCTAAAAATAGACACAGTGACCTTGACCCAGTGACCCTGAAAGTAGTGACCTTGACCTTAAGCGCCAGACCCTGAAAGTCAAAGTCACTCGAGATATCATTATACCCAAGTTATATTAAAATCCATCAATAAATGAAGGCGCTAGAGTGATTACAATGTTTTTCTAAAAATAGCCAGTGACCTTCACTTTGAGCCCCAGACCCGCTATGTTTTTAAAAAGAAAAAAAAAAAGAAAAGGAAAACAAAAAAAACATGCCTCCCCCGGGATTTGAACTCACGCAGCTTGCAGGTAAACTTTAACACAGGATTTCAAGGGAGGTAATACAGAGGAAAATATTAACTTCTCAAAAAGACCAATTTAAGCCAAAAAACCTGTAAAATGAAGTAAAATGATAATGTTAAATATTGTTTTTTACCAATTGTTAATTATATATTCAAAATAAACTTGTAAAACATCACATATAAGAGCTTGCAGGTAAACTTTAACCAAATGCGGACGCCGACGCTGACGCCGGACGCCCGGGGGTATGGCAATAGCTCCCCCTTACTTTTGTAAGGCGAGCTAAAAATGATCCTGGAGATATCTGACCAAGACTCTGCTGTTTTAATACATGTACAGAGGACCTGTGTTATAACAACAGAATTTATTCCCTATTATTGTGCCGTTATAATGAATTTGTCCAGTTCGAGGTATGATAGGTTATACTAGAAATGCGTCCATAGGACACGGATGCCCCCGCCTGAAAATATGTCTATAATCGTATTCATCCATAGAAAGTTATTGACCGTGTTTCAGTTTTGGACCCTTTTATCACATTTGACCTCTAAGTATGACCTTGACATTGGAGGTA
This sequence comes from Lucinisca nassula, assembly GCA_963580285.1. Lineage (NCBI taxonomy): Eukaryota > Metazoa > Mollusca > Bivalvia > Lucinida > Lucinidae > Lucinisca > Lucinisca nassula. The sequence continues at coordinate 177,844,036 of OY757013.1, forward strand.
AGGACCTTGTTGTCTATTGATGGCCAACATTTCTGCAAAGTAATTTCAAAATCCATCCAGAGATAAGAAAGTTATTGACTGTGTTTCAAGTTTCGGACCATTTTTTTTAACCTTTGACCTCTAAGTATGACCTTGACCTTGGAAGTACGGATCTGGGTCTGCACGTGACACATCGTCTCATGATGGTTAACATTTCTTCAAAGTAATTTCTAAATCCATACAGAAATAAGTAAGTTATTGACTGAGTTTAAGTTTCAGACCCTTTTTTTGACCTTTGACCTCTAAGTATGACCTTGACCTTGGAGGTACGGACCTGGGTTTTGCACCTGACACGTCGTCTCATGATGGTTAACATTTCTACAAAGTAATTACAAAATCCATTCAGAAATAAGGAAGTTATTGACTGGGTTTATGTTTTGGACCCTTTTTTTTTACCTTTGACCTCTAAGCATGACCTTGACCTTGGAGGTACGGACCTGGGTTTTGCACCTGACACGTCGGCTCATGATGGTTAACATTTCTGCTAAGTAATTTCTAAATCCATACAGAAATGAGTAAGTTATTGACTGTGTTTAAGTTTCAGACCCTTGTTTTGACCTTTGACCTCTAAGTATGACCTTGACCTTGGAGGTACGGACCTGGGTTTTGAATGTGACACATCGTCTCATGATGGTTAACATTTCTACAAAGTAATTACAAAATCCATTCAGAAATAAGGAAGTTATTGACTGCGTTTAAGTTTCGGACCCTTTTTTTTACCTTTGACCTCTAAGCATGACCTTGACCTTGGAGGTACGGACCTGGGTTTTGCACCTGACTCATGATGGTTAACATTTCTGCCAAGTAATTTTAAAACCCATAAATAAATAAGGAAGTTATTGACCGCGTTTAAGTTTCGGACGCACGGACGGACGGATGCCCGGACATCCGCACCAACGAAACGACATTTAGGGGGCAAAAAATTTGGACAATTTGACACTTAAGTATATATTCGTGAGTCAAAATGGGGTTTATTCCGTAATTTTGGTACTTAAGTGGCAAAAATTCGCTCTTAGGTGGCTTGCCGCTTAAGAGAATTTGCCGCTTAAGTAGTCAATATGCCAACGCCTAGCCACTTAAGTATCCGTTCGTGAGAATGTGGACGAACGGACGGATGGACAGGGGCAACGCTATATGCCCTTTCCACCATTCTTCGAATGGCGGGGGCATAAAAAGGTCTTTTCCACATCATTAATCCAAGAAGCAAATGTTATAGACAGTTGTTAGAATCACCTCTGTGAGTATTAAATTACAAGAATCTGTAATGACTATGTATTCGATTTTGGCATTTCATACCTGAGGGAAGCCCACGTCGCTCGGAATCGAGGCTAAGCCTTAAGCTAAGAAGTCATTCTATTGAAATTGTCGTTATAACGAGTTTTGCCATTATAACGAATATCGGTATAACACGGGCTGACTGTATACCAAGTTAAGTTTCACAACCTGTTTGGTAGCAAAAGGCTCAATTTTAGAACAGAACACTTTATACCATATCAAATCATGCCTGATTTATTTTTCACGTACTTGTTCTACAAAATAGATGAACAGTGAAAAATTTAGACCAGACTGCTATAAACAGTCTGATATTGGTTTTCACTGTTTGCTTACATTTGGTCAGAAAGTTTGGTCTTAAAATGTCCTAAACTGTCATCATACTCTCATTTAGTTTCTTACCTTGAGAACATCTTTACCAAACATGTAATCCCACACCTGTTTCTCTATTTCCCAGTTCACTAGGTAACCCTGGAAACACAATATCACTTTTTACTGTTTACTTGTTTTCAAGTTTAACAGTCATATCAACACTAGTACGGTCGTATCAAGCCAGTCCATTATGAAACATAATGAAAATAATTTTTTCCACCAAAAAATGAAAATTTTCTAATAAAAAAAAATCTGATATTTTTCGTATTACCACTCTCAATATAGATTGTGGGTACTCGTTAGAGCTGCCTCAATCTACATTTTTTAGCAGAAATAAGAGGGTACACCCCATTTTTCTTGGTCAAACTCCACAAAGAATGTTAATGGACCAGCACATCACAAAAACACACCTATTTAATTCTGATTCCCTTGAATCCTACTTTAATATAGTAAAACTGGGGTTTACAAGAGTAAACCTTTTCATATTTCTGCTCTAAAATTACTTAGATTGTGGGTTTTTGTTAGAACCACCTCAATGAGACAGTTTTAACGTGTACCCACAATCTATATTTTGAGCAGAAACAATAAAAATCTCACTATTTTTCATCTGAAAATTTAAGTTTATGTGGCAGTAAAATTTACCACGTATTTGAATAGGCATGTTTTCATTATGAGGGATGAAAGCTGTCAACCACTAGCCACCAATCAGATCAGATGCACATTTAGAAGAGTAAACAGATTATTTTTTTCTTATTTCTGCTCTAAAATATAGATTATGGGTATCTATTAGAATCACCTCACTCAGACAGTTCTAATGAGCACCTACAATTCACTTCTGAAGCAAAAAGAACTCAAAATATCACATTTTTTTTTTCGGAAAAATTCCTTTTCCCTTTTGCATATTCTTCTGTACCAGATAAGAATATTTAGTATTCTTATCCCACACATCTAATGATCTTATCAAATCCTATCCAGGCAACAGCAGTCAGGTCCAGATAATACAGAAAACTGAAGATAAACTTGGGATGTTTTTTTCTTATTCCTCCATAAAAACATGTGCTCTGGGTACTTGTTAGAATCGCCTCTATGAGGTGACTCTACATATGTTCACAACAAGAAATAAGAAAACTATTTCTTAGTTTTGCTGCATTACTCTTCCTTATCAAGAGAAATGGCAGTTCATGGAAATAATGACCAACATTGTGTGCTGTTACAGTCTGTCTATTCTTAGTTGTCAATAAAGTTGCAAATAAAAATGCACATTTAATACATTAAGTCTTATTCTGCTGTTAATGGCAATCCATACCTTTGCAAACAGTGTAGATCCTGATCAGATGGTTTCTTCAGAAGCCATCTGATCAGGATGATCTATACTGTTTGGCATCAAATCTGTAAGTTTGATATAATAAATTACATCAAGTAATTTGATTGTTTGAAATGTAAATGGGTGTGGCTAAATTAATTTATACAGTGGGATGAGGGTTAACCCTTATCTTGCTGTTCACGACAACCCCTATCTTTGCAAACGGTGTAGATCCAGATCAGAAGCATCTGATCAGGATCTACACTGTTTGGCATTCAGATTATGAATTTGTAGCAATAAATTACATCTAGTAATTTGATTGGTTGATAGACAGAAATGGGTGTGGCTTAAATGAATATTCAGCAAGAGAATGGTTAAAAGCAGTGAAGATAATTTGTCTTTTTACAGTCAACTTACCTACCACATTTACCATTATGTATTCAGACAGACAGTTTTCTGAGCAAATAGTGTAGACCCAAATGAAAAGCCACAGAACACAGCATATCATCAGGGTCTACAATGTTTGCTGCTCATCTGGCTAATTTCAGACACAACATTGATCAGTAAATTGTACTTGTTCCAGTTTAAGAACAAGCATAGTAAGTAATTCAGGTGTTATAGAAAATATGGTGTATTCATAAAAGGTTCTCACATGTACATACATGTATTATCCTAACTGGGTAGTAGAATAGCTCTTCCCATGTAAAAGAACTAAATGAAATGTTTCTCTTACCTTCTGAAATGGTAGCAGATAGTAGAGACCTGACAAATCCTTACATTCATCAATCTGATCACCAACAAATATCCGGGTCCGCACATTCTTAGCTTTTGAAACACAGTTGGGAACAATTCTGCAAAAAAAGATGGTTATTTTATTCGACATATTTTGCAATAATCTAGACCTGTCAAAAATTTCTCGCTTAGTTTGGTAGTAAGAGAATTTTACAATGAAAATGATCTTAAGAGACATATTTCTGGATATATGAAAAAATATGTAAGTGTACTAAATTTCATCACAGTACCATATTAAATGGATTTCCATTTTGTTTTTACTATTTTGAATTTTAAACTGCAATTTAATGAGGCGGCCATCTAGGTAATGTGACCAAGATCCCATGAACAAACTTTCTTTCCCCCAACCCATGGAAAACCCACATGTAATTTGGTTTCAATTGGCCCAGCAGTTTCTGAGGAGAAGTCTTTTGAAAATGTTGACGTGGACGACGGATCACTGCCTATACTATAAGCTCCTCCGGAGCCTTCGGCTCTGGGCAGCTAACCAGAAATTCAACTTTGGCGAAGTTGATGTCGCACCTGCTCCCCACCTGCCCAACACAAAAAATAAAGTTTATTTAAGGCAGAAGAAATGAATATAGGGCTTTGAGAAGAATCCATAGCCTATATATGTGATGTAAAAAACTTACAAATTTCACAACGTGATAAAATGAACTAAAACGATTCAAGAATTATCTCCAAAGCATATGAACATCCTCATATCATGGAGAAAACACAAGCTAAGTTTCAAAATGATTAGTATAAAACTGTAAGAGGAGTTGCGATGACGAGGTGCCTATCGTATATCAACTGAAGGTTAACAATGATTAAGTTCACAATGTGGAAAAAGTGACAAAAATTGATCCGAAGATTAAGTCCAAACCACATGCAGAGCCTCATGCCATGGCAAAAACACATGCAAAGTTTCAAAATGATTAGTATAAAAATTAAAACTGTAAGAGGAGTTGCGTTGACAAGAGGTACCCATGGTGTATCAATCGAAGCTCAAAAATGACTAAGTTCACAATGCGCAAAAAGCGAAAAAAAATATTCTGAGAATTATGTCGAAATCACATGCACATCCTCATACCATGGCAAAAGCACATGCAAAGTTTCAAAATGATTGTATAAAACTGTAAGAGGAGTTGCGATGACAAGATATCAATTGAAGGTTAAAAATGACTAAGTTCACAATGTGGAAAAAGTGATACAAATTGATCCGAAGATAATGTCCAAACCACATGCACATCCTCAATCCTCATACCATAGAAAAAACACACACAAAAATTCAAAATGATCGATATAAAACTGTAAGAGGAGTTGCGATGACAAGAGGTACCTATTGTATATCCACTGAAGCCTAAAAATGGCTAAGTTCACAATGTGCAAACAGTGAAAAAAAATATTCTGAGAATTATGTTGAAACCACATGCACATCCTCAAACCATGTCAAAAGCACATGCAAAGTTTCAAAATGATCGGTATAAAACTGCAAGAGGAGTTGCGATGACAAGAGGTACCTATCATATATCAATTGAAGGTTAAAAATGACTAAGTTCACAATGTGGAAAAAGTGACAAAAATGGATCGGACGATATAGTCCAAACCACATGCACATCCTCAAACCATGGCAAAAGCACACGCAAAGTGCGGAAATAATCGGTATGAAACTGTAGGAGGAGTTGCGATGACAAGACACCCAGTGTAAAATGTTGACGGAAAGACGGACGGACGGAAACTTGCAGGCCTATGTCTTCCTGCTAAAGCAGGTGCGACAAAAACTGTAAGAGGAATTGCGTTGACAAGAGGTGTCTATTGTATATTAATTGAAGCTCAAAAATGACTAAGTTCACAATGCGCAAAAAGCGAAAAAAAAAATATTCTGAGAAGTATGTCGAAATCACATGCACATCCTCATAGGCTCATTCCATGGCAAAAGCACATGCAAAGTTTCGAAATGATTGGTATAAAACTGTAAGAGGAGTTGCGATGACAAGAGGTACCTTTCATATATCAATTGAAGGTTAAAAAAGACTACCGGTAAGTTCACAATGTGGAAAAAGTGATACAAATTGATCCGAAGATAATGTCCAAACCACATGCACATCCTCATACCATAGCAAAAACACACACAAAGTTTCAAAATGATCAATATAAAACTGTAAGAGGAGTTGCGATGACAAGAGGTACCTATTGTATATCAACTGAAGCCTGAAGTTCACAATGTGCAAAAAGTGAAAAAAAATATTCTGAGAATTATGTCGAAACCACATGCACAACCTCAAACCATGGGGAAAGCACACGCAAAGTTTCAAAATGATCGGTATAAGCTCACAATGTGGAAAAAGTGACAAAAATTGATCGGATGATAAAGTCCAAACAACATGCGCATCCTCATACCATGACAAAAACACACGCAAAGTTTCAAAATAATCAATATGAAACTGTAGGAGGAGTTACGATGACAAGACACCCAGTGTAAAATGTTGACGGAAAGACGGAGGAACAACCAGGCAGACGGACGGATGGAAACTTGCATGCCTATGTCTTCCTGCTAAGTAGGTGCGACAAAAAACTGGCAGTATAATTTATCATTGAAGACAAAGCGTAAGAGAATGATCTTTTCTATCTATCTACTGATACTGCATCACCCCCTTGTGGGGATTATGTGCAGGTTTTAATTCCAAGTTGAGAGAATTTAAGCAAGGGTGGGCATCTAAATGTGCCCTTTTTACATGGGTGTGCGCATTTAAAGTGTCTTTTTTTTTACATAATTTCATGCATTGAAAGTGCCCTTTGTCCTGACCAGTACCTTGCCCTTTTTGGGAGCTGGGGTAACACTAGTAGATCTGATCAGATGGCTTCTGAACAGTAACTACGCTGTTTGTCATGTAGATCTGATCAGATGGCTTCTGAACTGTAACTACGCTGTTTGTCATGTAGATCTGATCAGATGGCTTCTGAACAGTAACTATGCTGTTTGTCATGTAGATCTGATCAGATGGCTTCTGAACAGTAACTATGCTGTTTGTCATGTAGATCTGATCAGATGGCTTCTGAACAGTAACTATGCTGTTTGTCATGTAGATCTGATCAGATGGCTTCTGAACAGTAACTATGCTGTTTGTCATGTAGATCTGATCAGATGGCTTCTGAACAGTAACTACGCTGTTTGTCATGTAGATCTGATCAGATGGCTTCTGAACAGTAACTATGCTGTTTGTCATGTAGATCTGATCAGATGGCTTCTGAACAGTAACTATGCTGTTTGTCATGTAGATCTGATCAGATGGCTTCTGAACAGTAACTATGCTGTTTGTCATGTAGATCTGATCAGATGGCTTCTGAACAGTAACTATGCTGTTTGTCATGTAGATCTGATCAGATGGCTTCTGAACAGTAACTATGCTGTTTGTCATGTAGATCTGATCAGATGGCTTCTGAACAGTAACTAAGCTGTTTGTCATGAAGATCTGATCAGATGGCTTCTGAACAGTAACTATGCTGTTTGTCATGTAGATCTGATCAGATGGCTTCTGAACAGTAACTATGCTGTTTGTCATGTAGATCTGATCAGATGGCTTCTGAACAGTAACTATGCTGTTTGTCATGAAGATCTGATCAGATGGCTTCTGAACAGTAACTATGCTGTTTGTCATGTAGATCTGATCAGATGGCTTCTGAACAGTAACTATGCTGTTTGTCATGAAGATCTGATCAGATGGCTTCTGAACAGTAACTACGCTGTTTGTCATGTAGATCTGATCAGATGGCTTCTGAACAGTAACTACGCTGTTTGTCATGAAGATCTGATCAGATGGCTTCTGAACAGTAACTATGCTGTTTGTCATGAAGATCTGATCAGATGGCTTCTGAACAGTAACTATGCTGTTTGTCATGAAGATCTGATCAGATGGCTTCTGAACAGTAACTATGCTGTTTGTCATGAAGATCTGATCAGATGGCTTCTGAACAGTAACTACGCTGTTTGTCATGTAGATCTGATCAGATGGCTTCTGAACAGTAACTACGCTGTTTGTCATGAAGATCTGATCAGATGGCTTCTGAACAGTAACTATGCTGTTTGTCATGAAGATCTGATCAGATGGCTTCTGAACAGTAACTACGCTGTTTGTCATGTAGATCTGATCAGATGGCTTCTGAACAGTAACTATGCTGTTTGTCATGAAGATCTGATCAGATGGCTTCTGAACAGTAACTATGCTGTTTGTCATGTAGATCTGATCAGATGGCTTCTGAACAGTAACTACGCTGTTTGTCATGTAGATCTGATCAGATGGCTTCTGAACAGTAACTATGCTGTTTGTCATGAAGATCTGATCAGATGGCTTCTGAACAGTAACTATGCTGTTTGTCATGAAGATCTGATCAGATGGCTTCTGAACAGTAACTACGCTGTTTGTCATGTAGATCTGATCAGATGGCTTCTGAACAGTAACTATGCTGTTTGTCATGAAGATCTGATCAGATGGCTTCTGAACAGTAACTACGCTGTTTGTCATGTAGATCTGATCAGATGGCTTCTGAACAGTAACTATGCTGTTTGTCATGAAGATCTGATCAGATGGCTTCTGAACAGTAACTAAGCTGTTTTTCATGTAGATCTGATCAGATTGCTTCTGAACAGTAACTACGCTGTTTGTCATGTAGATCTGATCAGATGGCTTCTGAACAGTAACTAAGCTGTTTTTCATGTAGATCTGATCAGATTGCTTCTGAACAGTAACTACACTGTTTGTCATGAAGATCTGATCAGATGGCTTCTGAACAGTTACTAGGCTGTTTGTCATGTAGATCTGATCAGATGGCTTCTGAACAGTTACTAGGCTGTTTGTCATGTAGATCTGATCAGATGGCTTCTGAACAGTAACTGTGCTGTTTGTCATGAAGATCTGATCAGATGGCTTCTGAACAGTAACTGTGCTGTTTGTCATGTAGATCTGATCAGATGGCTTCTGAACAGTAACTATGCTGTTTGTCATGTAGATCTGATCAGATGGCTTCTGAACAGTAACTATGCTGTTTGTCATGAAGATCTGATCAGATGGCTTCTGAACAGTAACTATGCTGTTTGTCATGAAGATCTGATCAGATGGCTTCTGAACAGTAACTATGCTGTTTGTCGTGTAGATCTGATCAGATGGCTTCTGAACAGTAACTATGCTGTTTGTCATGTAGATCTGATCAGATGGCTTCTGAACAGTAACTATGCTGTTTGTCATGAAGATCTGATCAGATGGCTTCTGAACAGTAACTAAGCTGTTTGTCATGAAGATCTGATCAGATGGCTTCTGAACAGTAACTAAGCTGTTTGTCATGTAGATCTGATCAGATGGCTTCTGAACAGTAACTATGCTGTTTGTCATGTAGATCTGATCAGATAGCTTCTGAACAGTAACTACGCTGTTTGTCATGTAGATCTGATCAGATGGCTTCTGAACAGTAACTATGCTGTTTGTCATGCAGTTTGTGAATTGAACAAATATATCATATAGGGCATAATTTGATTGGTTGATAGGCGGGAATTAATTAACCCATTGTATACAGGAAACCCCTAAAGGGGTACCTTGGTAAACTGTGCAGATCCAGATCAGACACTGCAGAACACAGCATCTGATCAGGGCCTGCACTATTTGCTAACAGAATTTTCCATAAAAAAAGAGAAATAAGAGGGCCAGAGGGCCCTGAATCGCTCACCTGAGTATCAGTGTCTCTAGTGCATTCTTGGCCCAAGGGCTATAATTTGAATAAACTTGGTAGCGGTCCAATAGATAGGCTTCAGACCAAATATCAAAGACCTGGGCCTTCTAGTTTCAGAAAAGAAGATTTTTAAAGGATTTCCCTATATAAGCCTATGTAAAACCGGGGGCGCTGGCGCATGGGCATTTTTGGCGCCAGGGCTATAATTTGACCAATCTCAGCAGAGGTTCACTAGTTGAAGCTTCATACCAGATATCAAAGAACTTGGCCTTCTGGTTTCGGACAAGAAGTTTTTTGAAGGTTTTTTTCTATATATGCCTATGTAAAACTAGTGGGTCCCAGCGCAAGGACATTTTTTGCCCAAAGGCTATAATTTGAACAATCTTGGTAGAGGTCTATTAGATGAAGCTTCATACCAAATATCAAAGACTTTGGCCTGGTGGTTTCAGAGAAGATTTTCTAAAGATTTTCCCTATATAAGCCTATGAAAAACCAAAGGGCCCCGGGGTGGGGGCATTTTTGGCACCAGCACTATAATTTGAACAATCTTGGTAGGGGTCAACTAGATGAAGCTTCGTACATGTACCAAATAGCAAAGACCTGGGCCTTGGGGTTTCAGAGTCGAAGATTTTTAAAGAATTTCCCAATATAAGCCCATGTAAACCCAAAGGGCCCCGGGGCAGGGCATTTTTGGACCCGGCACTATTATTTAAACAATCTTGGTAGAGGTCCACTAGATGAAGCTTCATACCAAATATCAAAGATCTGGGCCTTGCTGTTTTAGAGAAGATGATTTTTAAAGATTTTCCTTATATAAGCCCATGTAAAACAAAAGGGCCCCGGGGCTGGGGCATTTTTGGCCCCTGCACTATAATTTGAACAATCTTGGTAGGGGTTCACTAGATGAAGCTTCATACCAAATAGAAAAGACCTGGGCCTTGCGGTTTCAGAGAAGAAAATTTTTAAAGATTTTCCCAATATAAGCCCATGTAAAACCAAAGGGCCCCGGAGTGGGGCATTTTTGGCCCCAGCACTATATTTTGAACAATCTTGGTAGGGATCCACTATATCAAGCTCCATACCATATATCAAAGATCTGGGCCTTGCGGTAGAGAAGAACATTTTTAAAGATTTTCCCCATATAAGCCCATGTAAAACCAAAGGGCCCTGGAGCGGGGGCATTTTTCACCCCAGCACTATAATTTGAACAATCTTGGTAGAGGTCCACTAGATAAAGCTTCATACCAAACAGCAAAGACCTGGGCCTTGTGGTTTCAGAGAAGATTTTTAAAGATTTTCCCTATATAAGCCCAAGTAAAACCAAAGGGCCCCAGGGCGGGGCATTTTTGGACCCAGCACTATGATTTGAACAATCTTGGTAGAGGTCCACGAGATGAAGCTTCATACGAAATATCAAAGATCTGGGCCTTGCGGTTTCAGAGAAGACGATTTTTAAAGATTTTCCCAATATAAGCCCATGTAAAACCAAAAGGCCCAGGGCCGGGGGCATTTTTGGCCCCAGCACTATAATTTGAACAATCTTGGTAGGGGTCAACTAGATGAAGCTTTATACTAAAAAGCAAAGACCTGGGCCTTGCGGTTTCAGAGAAGGAGATTTTTAAAGATTTTCCATATATAAGCCCATGTTAAACCAAAGGGCCCCGGGGCGGGGGCATTATTGGCCCGAGCTCTATAACATGAACAATCTTGGTAGGGGTCCACTAGATAAAGCTTCATACCAAATATCAAAGATCTGGGCCTTGCGGTTTCAGAGAAGAAGATTTTTAAAGGCTTTCCCCCATATAAGCCCCTGTAAAACCAAAGGGCCCTGGAGCGGGGGCATTTTTCACCCCAGCACTATAATTTGAACAATCTTGGTAGAGGTCCACTAGATGAAGCTTCATACCAAATATCAAAGATCAGGGCCTTGCGGTTTCAGAGAAGAAGGTTTTTAAAGGTTTTCCCTATATAAGCCCATGTACAACCAAAGGGCCCCGGGGCTGGCATTTTTTGCCCCAGCACTATAATTTGAACAATCTTGGTAGGTAAGTAAGTAAGTAAGTAAGTAAGTAAGTAAAGACTTTATTTAGTGAGGGTAAAAACATTTAGCACATACAAAAAAATCATGTAATAACTAATCTTCTATGAGGCCCTCAGTATTTACAATTATGTGATTTGACCTACTTTTTGATCCGACAAGACCAATATTCGAACTTGATTGAGATACTGTCATGATGATAATTCTGTGCAAGTTTGATGATGACTGGACCAAACTTGTGGCCTTTTTAAGTTTTAGAGTGTTCACAAGGTATTTCTATGATTTGACCTACTTTTTGACCCGACATGACCCATATTCAAACTTGACCGGGATAGTGTCACAATGATCATTCTGAGCATATTTGATGATGATTGGACCAAAACTGTAGCCTCCAGTGTGTTAACAAGGTTTTTCTATGATTTGACCAGCTGACCTACTTTTTGACCCGACATGACCCATATTCAAACATGACCAAGATATTGACACAATGATCATTATGATCAAGTTTGATGATGATCAGACAAAAACTGTGGCCTCTAGAGTTTTCACAAGGTTTTTCTATGATTTGACCTACTGACCTACTTTTTGATCCGACATGACCCATATTCGAACTTGACCGAGATATTGTCACAATAATTGTTCTGAGCAAGTTTGATGATGACAGAACCCAAACTGTGGCCTCGAGAGTGTTCAGAAGGTTTTTTTTTATTTGACCTACTGACCTACTTTTTGACCCGACATGACCCATATTCAAACTTGACTGAGATATTGTCATGAAAATCATTCTGAGGAAGTTTGATGATGATTGGACCAAAACTGTGGCCTCTAGTATGTTCACAAGAAAAGGTTTACGTACGACTGACGATGGACGACTGACGACGACGCCGGACATCTCACAGTCACAAAAGCTCACCATGACCTTCGGTCAGGTGAGCCAAAAAAAGGAAGTGGCTATTGACAGCCGGCTGTCGATAGCGAATTCGCTATTGACAGCCGGCTGTCGATAGCGAATTCGCTATTGACAGCCAGCTAAGATATTGGATATATATACTTATGTATAAATGAATATAATCTGATAAAAAAATATGAATGCATAAATAAAAATGAAATAATTATAGAATATTAAAGTGAACTACTAAACTTTTTTCATACAAATGAAAATTTTTCATCAAAATAATATGAACTATTAAAGTGTTCATTATACTTAAGGCATAAATGGTTGGAACTCTACAAGATGTAACTCATGCTGTGGCTAAAATAAATAAATAAATAAATAAATATTTTGTTTTATAGATTATTAAGAATCTCAATAAATAAATAAATGAGTCTAAATAATGTATATGCAATTATTTTTAGCTCGCCTGTACGGAGTACATGGAGAGCTATTGTTGTCACCTCGGTCGTCTGAGTGCATGTTTGCATTCCCATAACACTGTGTTAAAGTTTTTCAAATGCTTTTATCTCAACAGTCACTAATCACAGAGCACTCATATTTGGAACTTAAGTACCTGGGAGTGTCTTCTGATGATGTCAAACTATATCTAGACCACTGTGACCTATATTTCATGGTTCAGTGATTTTGACTATTATCTCGTTTACTGTTTGATAGAGAAATGTCATACCTGGATTATTAGTTCCATGTGACCCGATAATTGACCATAAATATATCTAGGTCTGTGTGACCTATATTTCATGGTTCAGTTAGTTTGCCTATTATCTTGAATACTTTTTGATGGAGAAGTGTCATACCTGGGTTATTAGTTCCATGTGACCCCATGATTGACCTCAAAATATGTCTAGGTCACTGTGACCTATATTTCATGGTTCAGTGATTTTGCCTACTATCTTGAATGCTATTTGATGTAGAAATGTCTCACCTGGATTATTAGTTTCATGTGATCTGATAATTGACCTCAAAATATATCCAGGTCATTGTGACCTATATTTCATGGTTCAGTGATTTTGCCTATTTAGTATTATCTCAAATACTATTTGATGAAGAAACGTCATACCTGGATTATTTATTCCATGTGACCCCATGATTGACGTTGAATTATATCTAGGTCACTGTGACCTATATTTCATGGTTCAGTGATTTGGCCTATTATCTTGAATACTATTTGATGGAGAAATGTGTCACCTGGATTATGAGTTCTATGTGATCCAATGATTTACCTCAAAGTGTATCTGGGTCATTGTGACCTATATTTCATGGGTCAGTGATTTTGCTTATTATCTTGAACACTATTTTGATGGAGAAATGTTAAACCTGGGATATTACTTCAATGTAACCAGATGACTGACCACAAAATACATATACATGTAGGTCAATGTGACCTATATTTCATGATTCATTGGGTCTGCAAAATATTTTGAATACTATTTTTTGGAGAAACTTCAATCCTGGATTATAAGTTTTATGTGACCAGATGATTGACACAGAAATATATCTAGGTCAGTGTGACCTATTTTCATGGTTCAATGATTTTGACTTATATTTCAGACACAATTTGAATCTGAAATGTAATATCTGGAATAAATGTTCCATGTGACCTGATCATTGATCTCAAAATATATTTAGCTGAGTGTGACCTATATTTCATGGTTCAATAGTTTTACCTTATATCTTGAAGGCGCGAAACAGGCAAGCTACATGTGTGCTGTCATGCGACAGCTCTTGTTACTGTACAAGTTAGCGGATCACTTTTAAAATTTTGGATGTTAGCTATCGACAGCCTGCTGTCAATAACGATCGCCTTTCTTTTATTCCAAAATTGGATAGATATACTAGAAGCTGCTAATCTGGAGCAATGTGTACAGCTGAGTATAAGTGCACAAACGAAAAGACATTTTCATGTCACACATGAGCCTTATCCCAAAATAGCAGAAGGCACATTAGAGCTCTGGAGAAGGAGTAACGAGATTACTTCTGGCATTAAAATATGTTATGGGTACATGTTAGAATTGCCTTGTTGCTTTTCCAACAGATACCAGAAATGCCCGGTTAACACCAGTCTTGGTTAATAGATATGAGGAAAGTTTACCTAAATATCTAGGTTTTCCTCCTTATCTAGAGCTCCCATCAACACTGTAAAGGTCATTTTGGAGACGTTGCTTCCAATTTTGTGGGACTTTTATCGGATATTGAGATGAAATGACACCTCAAGCCCTGCTGTCCAATGAAACCAATAGGGTTTATAAGCATGGACGGACTGACTCGCACCGCATTGCCTGGGCAGGCTTAGATCCTCTAAGAGGTTTGCCAGTACTTGTGTGCAGGTCAGTTTCAGCTCTGTGGGAAGCATCATGCAGCTCATCTATTTCTTCAAGCTCCAATGGATGGGAGCTAAAATAACATTGTGGATTGTCCCATCAACATCTCCAACAGATCACTATATACCATTGTTCTGATGATCACGACAACCCCTACCTTTTGAAAACAGTGTAGATCCAGATCAGATGGCTTCTGAATAAACCAACTGATCAGGATCTAAATGTTTGTTATTCAATTTGGGAACTGGACAAATACATTATACATTGTGTATTCTGCAATTTATTTGGTTAACAGTAAGAAATTGGTGTGGCAAAATTAATTCACTCAGCAGGACAATGGTTAATTGTTGTGGGCCTTGGAGTTTTACTATGTCAGTTTGTCCTATAAAAGTGTTCACTTTCCATATGCATGTTTGGCCATGATGTAGATAACTTGTGAAAAAAGAGGGCCCACAGGGCCCTGATTGCTCACCTGAGTATCAGTGTCTCTATTACATCCTTGGCCCAAGGGCTATACTTTGAACAAACTTGGTAGCGGTCCACTAGATGAAGCTTCTTACCAAATATCAAAGACCTGGGCCTTCTGGTTTCAGACAAGAAGATTTTTTAAAGGTTTTCCCTATATACACCTATGTGAAAACAGTGGGCCCTGGCACGGGGGCATTTTTGGCCCCAGTATTACCAGGGCTATAATTTGAACAATCTAGGTAGAGGTCCACTAGATGAAGCTTCATACCAAATATCAAAGCCCTGGACCATGCAGTTTCAGAGAAGAATATTTTCAAAGTTTTCAGTAAAAAAAAATCTATTTTTAGCTCCTGTGACCTAGATATGCAATGGACAGGAACGATTTGAACAACTTTGAAAGGGGACCACCTATGATCATTCCCGTGAAGTTTGGTCAAAATAAGATCAGTGGTTTAGAGCCTCAGAAGGAGATGTTGTTTGAAGAAATTGTTTAGGGATGGACGGACGGACGGATGCACACACTCACGGGCACACGGCAGACAAAAAGTGATTCCAAAAGCTCAGCTCTTCACTACGTGTCAGATGAGCTAAAATTACACGGTTTTGACTTTTTCCCCACACAAAAGTCTATGCGACCAAATTTGACCTTGGCCTAAAATAGGTCAAGGTCATTCAGGAGTCATCATTTGAACAAATTTTGATGGGCCCCCGAGTCACCAATGCCACATACCAAGTTACATGATAATCGGCCCGCTGATTCCAGAGAAGAAAATTTCTGAAGGGTTTTTACCTTATATGGACATGATGGCCATATAGGTCATGTGACCAAATTCATATTGATTAATTGTCATTTCCTTGTTCTTAAAAACTTTCATATGAAATTTCGTTACAAATGGCTTTGTGGTGTCTGAGAAAAATAAGTTATAATTCTCATATCTGAATGACCTTGAACAAAGGTCAAAGAATGACCTTGACCTTGAATACTCATGTAGTTTCATCCACCCATTTAGCTTACCGCATCTTCTAATTTTGGATCACAGGCTGCAATACTGAATAGTTTCCAAAAAATACATGGTTTTGACTTTTCCCCATACAAAAGACTATGTGACCAAATTTGACCTTGGCCTAAAATTGGTCAAGATCATCCAAGGGTCATCATTTGAACAAAATATGATGGACCTGAGTCCCTTATGCTACATACCAAGTTTCAGGCTAATCAGCCCACTGGTTCCGAAGAAGAAGATTTTTGAAGGGTTTTTACCTTATATGGGCATGGCGGCAATCTTAGTCACATGACCTGGACCCTGCGAACAAACTTTTGTTGCCCCATCGCATGGATGCTCCACATGATATATGACTCCAGTCGGCCTTGGGGTTCCAGATGAAATGATGTTTGAAAATGTTGACAGACAACAGACAGACAATGGAGCCTTACCATACTATAAGCACTCCTTCGGCTTTGGCTCAGGTGAGCAAAAAACTCAGGAATTTCCACCAACAATGGCCTCAGTCACAGGCAAAACAGTAAATATTTGTTTGCATTAAGAAGATAAATAAGGCTTCACAATAGTCTTAGTCATAGAAATGATATGTATCAGAAGATAGACAGTCACCAAATCATTGGAACAACTGGTAATATCACTACTTAAATTCAGCAGGTTCCATAGTAAAGACCAACTGACAGAAAATCACAGTACCTGAAGCCATTATATAATAAATTATATTAAATAACCTGTCCATAAATGTTTATAAAGTAAAACATACAATAAATTTGCAATAACCCATTTTCATCAATTGAGTTGGCTGGCTGTCGATAGCGAATTCGCTATCGACAGCCGGCTGTCAATAGCGAATTCGCTATTGACAGCCGGCTGTCAATAGCGATCGCCCTAAAAAAAACGGAATAATTAGACCTGACACCCCTTATAAGACAAATGGACTAATCCAACATTTAGCAATGGAAGATTTCACTAGTATACAATGGGTTAATGCAGCAGGATAAGGGCTAAAAGCATTAGGTTCTAACAAGCACTAACAATCTATGTGTAAGGAATTCCCTTGGAAATCCCACCTTATATAGGGAAATGTCGAGTTTACACAATCTTAGATTGGAGAAGAAATAAGGAAAATATCAAACATTTTCAAGTGTTAAATTTTAATTCTACAGGTATGAAAGATACCATTGTTGCACCTGGGAGTGCTATCCTAATATAATGACACAAGTGACATTCATTGTTATACTGGAAAGAAATTTGAGAAAGGTTTTAACTGGGCAGTGCAAGGGCAATTATCATACCTGTGATATCTCCCGGATCATGCGGGAGGCTCCCGCATTTGAAGCATACCTCCCGCTCTCCCGTACGGGAGACAGAATCTCCCGCATTTGCAATTTTCCTGTCCCCGATTTTTTCCAGAGCTACCATTTGCGGTAAGCGGTAACAGACTTAAAATTTTGACTGCTGACGACAATTAAAAAATAAGCAGGAGAATATATCGGCTACTAAACGGTAAACACCAACTTAAAAAAAACAAGAGGGCCCAGAGGGCCCTGGTTCGCTCACCTGATCCAATGTATAACAAGTGGGCCCCGGGCAGGGTCAATTTTGGCCCCAGGGCTATAATTTGAACAATCTTGGTAGAGGTCCACAAGATGAAGCTTCATATCAAATATGAAAGACCTGGGCTTTCTGGTTTCAGAGAATAAGTCTATGTAAAACAAGATTTTCCCTATATAAGTTAAACCAAAGGGCCCCGGAGCGGGGGCATTTTTGGCCCCAGGGCTATAATTTGAACAATCTTGGTAGAGGTCCACTAGCTGAAGCTTCATAACAAATATCAAAGACCTAAGCCTTGTGTTTCAGAGAAGATGATTTTTAAAGATTTTCCCTATATAAGTCTATGTAAAACCAAAGGGCCACATGGCGGGGGCATTTTTGGTCTCAGGGCTATAATTTGAACAATCTTTATGGAGGTCCACTAGCTGAAGCTTCATAACAAATAACGAAGACCTAAGCCTTGTGGTTTCAGAGAAGAAGATTTTTCAAGATTTTCCCTATATAAGTCTATGTAAAACCAAAGGAACCCGGAGTGGGGGCATTTTTGGCCCCAGGGCTAGAATTTGAACAATCTTGGTAGAGGTCCACTAGATGAAGCTTCGTACCAAATATCAAAGACCTGGGCCTTGTGATTTCAGAGAAGAAGATTTTTCAAGATTTTCCCTATATAAGCCTATGTAAAACCAAAGGGCCCTGGTGCGGGGGCATTTTTGGCCCCAGCACTATAATTTGAACAATCTTGGTAGGGGTCCACTAGATGAAGCTTCATACCAAATATCAAAGACCTGGACCTTGTGGTTTCAGAGAAGAAGATTTTTAAAGATTTTCCCTATATAAGCCCATGTAAAACCAAAGGGCCCCCGTGCAGGGGGGGGGGGGGGCATTTTTAGCTTCAGCACTATAATTTGAACAATCTTGGTAGGGGTCCACTAGATGAAGCTTCGTACCAAATATCAAAGACCTGGGCCTTGTGGTTTCAGAGAAGAAGATTTTTAAAGATTTTCCCTATATAAGCCCATGTAAAACCAAAGGGCCCTGGTGCGGGGGCATTTTTGGCCCCAGCACTATAATTTGAACAATCTTGGTAGGGGTCCACTAGATGAAGCTTCATACTAAATATCAAAGACCTGGGCCTTGTGGTTTCAGAGAAGAAGATTTTTAAAGATTTTCCCTATATTAGCCCATGTAAAACCAAAGGGCCCCCCGTGCGGGGGCATTTTTAGCTCCAGCACAATAATTTGAACAATCTTGGTAGGGGTCCACTAGATAAAGCTTCATACCAAATATCAAAGACCTGGGCCTTGCGGTTTCAGAGAAGAAGATTTTTAAAGATTTTCCCTATATAAGCCCATGTAAAACCAAAGGGCCCCCGTGCGGGGGCATTTTTGGCCCCAGCACTTTAATTTGAACAATCTTGGTAGGGGTCCACTAGATGAAGCTTCATACCAAATATCAAAGACCTGGGCCTTGCAGTTTCAGGAAAGAAGATTTTTAAAGATTTTCCCTATATAAGCCCATGTAAAACCAAAGGGCCCCCGTGCGGGGGCATTTTTAGCTCCAGCACTATAATTTGAACAATCTTGGTAGGGGTCCACTAGATGAAGCTTCATACCAAATATCAAAGACCTGGGCCTTGTGGTTTCAGGGAAGAAGATTTTTAAAGATTTTCCCTATATAAGCCCATGTAAAACCAAAGGGCCCCCGTGCGGGGGCATTTTTAGCTCCAGCACTATAATTTGAACAATTTTAGTAGGGGTCCACTAGATGAAGCTTCATACCAAATATCAAAGACATGGGCCTTGTGGTTTCAGAGAAGAAGATTTTTAAAGATTTTCCCTATATAAGCCCATGTAAAACCAAAGGGCCCTCGTGCGGGGGCATTTTTGGCCCTAGCACTATAATTTGAACAATCTTGGTAGGGGTCCATTAGATGAAGCTTCATACCAAATATCAAAGACCTGGGCCTTGCAGTTTCAGAGAAGAAGATTTTTTAAGTTTTCGGTGAAAAAAATCTATTTTTGGCTACTGTGACCTATATGTGCAACGGACCGGAACCATTTGAACAACTTAGAAAGGGGACCACCTAAGGATCATTCCTGTGAAGTTTGGTCAAAATCCGATCAGTGGTTTAGGAGGAGATGTTGTTTGAAGAAAAGTTTACGGACGGACGCACGGACGCACGGACGCACGGCGGACGACGGACAAAAAGTGATCCCAAAAGCTCACCTTGTCACTACGTGACAGGTGAGCTAAAAAGCCGATAATCCTTTGTACTGTCTCGGGTGACTACATAACCTGAGGTAATTCATTTACCGTTAGGTGCATCTGCACTTGACCTGGTACAGATACTCAGTAGTTTTGTAAGGTGACAGTGACAATTCTATTTTACTTATATTTAGCTTAGATTTAAATTGAAATTGTGTCCTTATTTTCCCAGTTTTTTATTACTGTTTGTTCCTTTTATATCGCTCTCCCATATGTCTTTTATTTTCATATTTTATGTAAAGTTAGAAATTTTGATTTTGAAAGTGGAAATAGTTATTATTTACCAATCAATGACGAGTAATTATTAAAAGTAGAAGTAAAACAAAGATCAGGAATTGATACAATTAACTTACTCCACCCATAAAAGACACCAAAGGGAAAGAAATACAAACATTAAGCGACCAGACCATAATGGAAACCTAAACAAAGGAAGGCCATAAGGACAGTTACTTTCCCACAAATGGCCATATGGCCATCCAAAACCAAAAGACACAAGTGATACATACAGTAAGTAACAAACAACAACATAAATAAATCGCCACAGAAGAGCCGCCTTGGTACGGTCAGTGGAAGATTTCCACTGGGGGGGCTTAAATCGATTTTACGTGGCCACAATCCTTGCCCTTACTTCCGTCGCGATTTAGACAAATGATCTGCTCAGTCCGCATGAAGGCCTCCAAACTTCAGACAAACCATAACAAAAATAAAAGTCATGAAATCAACAGCAGACTTTCTTATAGTGAAATTGCTCCCCTTGAGTAAGCTTTTTACAAGTACTGTATTTAAAAAGATATGTGACACGGAAAATCATGTTAGTGAAATCTATAATTAGTGTGCATTTATTAGCTGACCTGACCGAAGGTCTAAGCTTTTGTGACTGTGAGATGCCCGGCGTCGTTGTGCGTCATCCGTGCGTAAACTTTTCTTGTGAACACACCAGAGGTCACAGTTTTGGGCCAATCATCATAAAACTTCGTCAGAATGATCATCATGACAATATCTTGGCCAAGTTCGAATGTGGGTCATGATAGGTCAAAAAGTAGGTCAGTAGGTCAAATCATAGAAAAACCTTGTGAACACACTAGAGGCCACAGTTTTGGACCAATCATCATATATTTACCTGGGAATGATCATCTTGACAATATCTCGGTCATGCTTGAATATGGGTCATGTTGGGTCAGAAAGTAGGTCACTAGGTCAAATCATAGAAAAACCTTGTGAACACACTAGTGGCCACAGTTTTTGTCTGATCATCATCAAACTTGCTAAGAATGGCCATATTGACAATATCTTTGTGCTCTGGGTCTGTTCAGTAGCAGTAAAACCCAGCACTGGATAAAGAGGAGGACTGGAAACATTTTAGGATATCTTTTCTAATCAAGTATTTCTACACTGAAGCATGTTGTGGGTACTTTCAACAATAGGTGATTTTGACAAATACCCACAATATATGTTGTGGGTACTTGAAATCACATCACTTGTGGTTACAGCATTGTTCGTAAATAACCTACAACTTGCTATTTTGAAATTAAACTTGACAAAATATGTTCCTATCATTTTAATTAAGTAGTTCCAGTTCCTTTGTACATCTAAACCACAAAAAATGACAAGAGAAAAAAAAAAAAAAAAAAAAAGCACTTAAACATGCCGTCAGAAAGTCTGCCTCATTGAGACCCCAATATCCCTCATCTGAGACGCAAATCTCCCTCATGGTCAACATAAAATTATCACAGGTATGAATTATTTTCCAGGAAAACACACTAAGCATTTTGCTTTAGGCGCTGACTGCCATAAATCCAAATTTAACATTAAGTTAATAGGCATTTTTATTCAAAACTAAGGCGCCCCGCGCCTTGGGCGACTGAGCCTGTTAATCTGCATCCCAGTTTTCCATATACCATGTGAGCAAAAAATATTGCCAAATCGTGCTTGCTTTCTGCTATCAATCAATCTTCATATACTGAGTCGTTCACATTTGGTCATTACATCAGTTGATCACATTTGGTCATTAACCTACTGAATTGCAATGTCTGCAATCTTGCATTTTACTGCACAGTTGATGAGTGATTGATTGTTTGGGATTTAACAACACATCAACTCTCATGGAACATTTTGTGTGGTCTTCCAGAGAAAGGGAGAAAAGAGACAGAAGAGGAGATGCATGTGTGGGACAACACTATTAAGGTCATTTTGGAGACGTTGCTTCCGATTTTGTGGGTCTTTTACCCGACATTGAGATAAATGACATCTCAAGCCATACCACCCAAAGAAACCGTTAGGGTTTAAGGGACGGTCCGACTCACATCATTTTCCTGGGCAGACTTAGACCCAAGCTGTTTACCAGTACTCAAGTTTGGTTGGTTTCAGCTCTGGGCAGAAGTATTGTGCAGCCCAATCTATTTCTCCAGGCCCCGATGGGCAGGGGCGTCCAGAAGAGACTGAATCAGACTTTGCTTGCATCACTGGGGTGTCCAACTGATACTGGCTTACAGTTGGACAAGACCGGCTGTCCTTGCAGCAGGTAAGGGTAGAGGGGGAATGTTGTTATTTCTTCTGTTTCTACACTTCCATTCAGTCGGATTCAGAATCAGAATTGTTACTGGTGACACGTCAAATGACATTCATACACCAGGACCTGTGATGGGAAGTTCACAGGTCCTGGTGTATGAATGTCATTTGACGTGTCACCAGTAACAATTCTGATTCTGATTCTGAATCAGACTGAATGGAAGTGTAGAAACATAAAGTGTTTTATAAAAAGCCCGCATAAAATATAAAGATGCCCTTGTATTAGGAGGAAGGTTGGAGGGACAGGGACTTACAAATACCACTGCTCTTTCAGACAGGCACTGTCATAAACTCATGAAAATCCCGGGCGGAAGTTCTCACTTGATTGTCTCCCTTCCTTCTAACACTAATTCCCGGTAACTACCGGTCCTGGTACTTCTCGATGTACGGTACCGGGGAGATTTCACTACACTCCCCCCAACTTTATGATGAAAGCCTTCATCCAAGGTGGGGATATCTGAAAAGAGATATGACAGCCACAGGCCGCCACAAAAACCTTACCTCTTTGGTGTAGCACATCTTACCAGGAAACTGTCTTGAACTACAAGTCCAAGTGGTATCTTGTTGATGGACACTTTCTTGAGCTACAAGCCCAAGTGATTCCATCTTGTTGACTGTCTTGAGCTACAAGCCCAAGTTACTTCTTGATGAGTGATGAATGTCTTGAGCTACAATTAAGCCCAAGTGACTTCTTGGTGAGTGATGACTGTCTTGAGCTACAAGCCCATGTGACTTCTTTGTGTGATGACTATCTTGAGTTACAAGCCCAAGTGACTTCTTGGTGAGTGATGACTGTCTTGAGCTACAAGCCCAAGTGACTTCTTGGCGAGTGATGACTGTCTTGAGCTACAAGCCCATGTGACTTCTTGGTGAGTTATGACTGTCTTGAGCTACAAGCCCATGTGACTTCTTTGTGAGCGATGCCTATCTTGAGCTACAAGCCCAAGTGACTTCTTGGTGAGTTATGACTGTCTGGAGCTACAAGCCCATGTGACTTCTTTGTGAGTGATAACTGTCTTGAGCTACAAGCCCAAGTGATTTCTCCTTGAAGACTGTCCTGAACTACAAGCCCAGGTGATTTCTTCTTGAAGACTGTCCTGAACTACAAGCCCAGGTCCCTAAGTGATAGACTACAAGATGTATCACCCCAGGAGAATGGTTACATCTTCTTGACGACTGGACTACAAGCCCAGGTGATTTCTTGAAGATGAAGACTAGCCTGAACTACAAGCCCATGTGATTTTTGAAGAATGTCGACTGTCTCAGACTACAAGCCCAAGTGATTTCTTCTTGTTGACTGTCCTGAACTACAAGCCCAGGTGATTTCTTCTTGTTGACTGTCCTGAACTACAAGCCCAGGTGATTTCTCAAAGATGAAGACTGTCCTGAACTACAAGCCCAGGTGATTTCTTGAAGAAGGACGACTTTCTCAGACTACAAGCCCAAGTGATTTCTTCTTATAGACTGTCCTGAACTACAAGCCCAGGTGATTTCTTGAAGAACGACGACTTTCTCAGACTACAAGCCCGAGTGATTTCTTCTTGAAGACTGTCCTGAACTACAAGCCCAGGTGATTTCTTGAAGAACGACGACTTTCTCAGACTACAAGCCCGAGTGATTTCTTCTTGAAGACTGTCCTGAACTACAAGCCCAGGTGATTTCTTGAAGAACAACGACTTTCTCAGACTACAAGCCCGAGTGATTTCTTCTTGAAGACTGTCCTGAACTACAAGCCCAGGTGATTTCTTGAAGAACGACAACTTTCTCAGACTACAAGCCTGAGTTATTTCTTCTTGAAGACTGTCCTGAACTACAAGCCCAGGTGATTTCTTGAAGAACAACGACTTTCTCAGACTACAAGCCCGAGTGATTTCTTCTTGAAGACTGTCCTGAACTACAAGCCCAGGTGATTTCTTGAAGAACGACGACTTTCTCAGACTACAAGCCCGAGTGATTTCTCCTTGAAGACTGTCCTGAACTACAAGCCCAGGTGATTTCTTGAAGAACGACGACTTTCTCAGACTACAAGCCCGAGTGATTTCTTCTTGAAGACTGTCCTGAACTACAAGCCCAGATGATTTCTTGAAGAAAGACGACTTTCTCAGACTACAAGCCCGAGTGATTTCTTCTTGAAGAATAATGGATTCGTCCGGCTGTCTTGAACTACAAGTCCAAGTAATCCCATGGATCTATGGAGTCATCCGGCTGTCTTGAACTACAAGTCCAAGCTTTCATCTTGAAGAATAATGGATTCGTCCGGCTGTCTTGAACTACAAGTCCAAGTTATCCCATGGATCTATGGAGTCATCCGGCTGTCTTCAAGACCATTTTCAAGTACCCCTTGTGTATCCCAGTTTTCACCAGTTTGCAGACAACATGTTGTGCAACTGCCTGTATTTACTGGGATCTTCTATTCTTTTTGCCACAACTGTTAGGTCCTTCTAGTGCTATCCTTGGTCACTGGAACCGCTGCCTGATTTTGTTTTCTGCTTGCAAAGCCATGCCTGATATATCCTGCAGTCTTTCTTTCTGTGGCCATACTGTTTGCAGAAGAAGCACTTCATTGAGCGTTTTTTTCTTTCTGTACTAGACCCTTGTTTTCCTTCGTCTGATGAAGAATGCGAACTTACTTGCAGTTTGCTTGCAAAGTTTTCTAGAGCTGCTTGTATGATTTGTTCTATTCTAGTTTCAGATATAGCTTCTACAGCATTTATTGTAGCATCATTTCCTCTTTTTGGCTTTTTGCGATCAATAGCCTGGGAAATATACTGCTGATACTTGATAAGATTTAATGCCTCTTCTATGCTTTCTGGGTGTTTAAAACAAGGATGTTTGGCAGCATCCTTATCATTACAACCTTGGCAAAATCTGGCAATTGCTTCCTGTTTCATATGGTCTTCTAGCAAATCTACAAAAGCTGCTGTTGCCAATGTCATCACACGGTCTGCCCAATCTTCTAAGCTTTCTTCTGATCTCTGGTAGGATTGGTGAAATTTTGCTCTGGATGTTTCCACCAACTCTTTGACACCAAACCTACTTTCTAACTTCTTCATCAACCTACGAAAGGAATATTCCTCAATATCTGCAACAGCTATGACGAAGAAATCTAGCGCTTTGCCCTCAAGACTCCACAACAAATAGTCCTTACTCTCTGTCTCTGACCATTTCATAATTTTTCGATAGCTATCAAATTTATTTTTGAAAGACAGCCAGTTTGTTTTCCCATCAAAACGTAAAGTTTTTGGATGTTTCCGAGGGTCCCCATGCCTGTATGAATGTCGATGGACTGAGGCATCTGCATCAGAGTCTGAAGATGATGAATGATGTCTTCTCAGTCTTGATTTATGGGACTCTCTCTTTGTTCTGTATGATTTAGGTCTTGAAGGGGATCGTGAATTTGTCCTTGACCTATCACGTCTTTTCGATGTTGACCTTGATCTGTGATGCCTTCTTGTCTTCTGCGATTTTGACTTTTTGTCAGATCTACAAGACCTTGACCTTGAAGGAGATCCAGACCGTGACCTTGAACTTGACGAAGAGTGACGTCTAGATTTATGCCGTTTTGAATCATCTTTCTTAGTGGAGTATTTCTTTTCACTGTGTTTTTTAGAAGATCTTGATCTTGAACTTGACCTTGATGATGACCTTGAGTATGACCTAGATTTTGGTTGTGAATGCCTATGTGTTTTTATCTTCTGATCTTTACCACTAGACCTTTTGGAGTGGTGTCTGTGTGACCTTGACCTTGAAGCCGATCTTGAAGAACTTGGTGACCTACTATTCCTTGACCTGGATATAGACTCAACACTTTTTGGTACTTTTGCAGCACTTAATAGTGATTCAGCATCAGATTCACTTGTATGATTTTTCTTTCCAGAACTTGAAGTTATCTGGTCTACTGTATTTTTACTGGACTGAATATGTTCTTTTCTTGACCTCTCACTAGCAGAGCGTTCTGTATCTGTCCTTTCATCCGGTGATGATGGCCTGGAACCGGTTTTACAAAAACGCAGTTGATGTGGCCCCTGATCAGATGGCGCTAACATAGTGGGAAATCTTTGCTCCTTTGAATCTTCTATCCCTCTACTAAAAGCTTCTAACATAGCAGTCAACTTTTGATGCTGTAAATGATCATAAACCCTTGAGTCGGTTTGAGTTTCTGTGAACTCTTTATAAAGCTGACAAGCCAAAGCTTCTGCTCCCTTAGCTGATTGTTCTTCATCTGAAGCCTCCAGTAGCCATCCCTTTGAAGCAGCTCTCGCTAACATAGCGAATGTTTCCGGGTGACTGGACCTTGAGCTAGGAACTTGAGATTTGCCTAACATAGCACAAATCCCTGCCTCTGGAAATTCTGTATTTTGGCCTGTAACTGTCGCAAGCATAGCGGTTGTGTCTGGCTCTGCTGGCTGTAACCTTGACCTTACATCTGAAGGTTTCACCAACCTGGCGAAAGTGTCTGGCTCTCCAGATGCTGTGGCATCAAAGGTAACCAATTGCTCCCATCTGTCTGCACTCGGCGGTGATGGCAAACTCAGTGGTTCTACTGCAGCCTGTGCACTGGCAAAGGTTATCTGTGGCATTAAAATGTCTGTTTTTGGAACAGATGGTAGACCAAGGGAGTCCATATCAAAAGGATCTGGTGTATGTGGCTCTGGGAAGTCTAACATATCCAGGACTTCAGCAGACAGGTTTCTTCTGAGTGCAAGGTTGAGTGCCTCCTTTTTGACAACTTTGTAGGCCTGTCTGAATTTCACTAGCAGTTGGGCTAATCTGTCACCAACTCCTGGGATCATCTTCAGTTCATCCACAGATGCTGTGTTGACATTGATCCTCATGGTGTACAAGTGTGGCTTTTACAGGTATTTCCGAGTGTAACAAGGTAAGCTAGGCCTGTTCTGTTGCTAGCCTGTAATCACCTGTCAAACTGCTTTCTCCCTACACGATGCACCTGAATGTCTACAAGGCTAAACAGGTCTGATCAAAGGGGAGTGGGTGGGGGTAATGTTTTGAGCAGTTACTGTAACATTTAAACGGTCTACAAGACTCGTCTTGGATGTTTATATTGTAAATTGTCCTGTAATACTGGCCTCCGTTCACACAAGTGCAAACAATTCCACCTAAGTAAATTTTACTGTCTGACCAAATACTGGATAAATTTGGACTTTATGGGTCAGAAATGTCAAGAGCACTAAGTACCTCTTTGCAGTTTCCAAATCTAAACACTTATTTGAAATACCGACATCTTTTCCCCCTTTGTGTTTGAAAGACACGGACACTATGTCAATAGGAAAAGACGAAAAATAAATGTTTCTATTTAACTGCAAATACGGGTGTTTACCTCGTCGCCATTAAAGTGTTTTATAAAAAGCCCGCATAAAATATAAAGATGCCCTTGTATTAGGAGGAAGGTTGGAGGGACAGGGACTTACAAATACCACTGCTCTTTCAGACAGGCACTGTCATAAACTCATGAAAATCCCGGGCGGAAGTTCTCACTTGATTGTCTCCCTTCCTTCTAACACTAATTCCCGGTAACTACCGGTCCTAGTACTTCTCGATGTATGGTACCTGGGAGATTTCACTACAAACAGAAGAAATAACAACATTCCCTCTCTACCCTTACCTGCTGCAAGGACAGCCGGTCTTGTCCAACTGTAAGCCAGTATCAGTTGGACACGCCAGTGATGCAAGCAAAGTTGATGAGAAATAAATTCAAAAGTATTTCATGCACGAGCACCTTGCTAATAGCCACTTTCAAAAACTCGCACACCTTTTTTAACTTTCAGCATCGTCCTTAGCAAACCAAAACGTTTAAATATGCGTTTTCTTGTATAAATCAAATAAATAAATTCAAAGTGTCACTAGTGAATGCATCCCAAGAACTTACCTAGGTTCTGAGTCAGTAGAATAACCAATTTTAGCGCTGCCAGCACCATTGTCAAGCACTACGACCACCATCTTTACTCTGTATAGGTAGACGCACATAAATTATAGATGAAAATATTAAGCGCTTAAACAATTCAGCGCGCTTGCTGTTTACCGGTCGCATTCAGCGAGCTACCGTACCAGTGAACTGAAAACCAGTCTACTTTCACTTTCGTCGCACAACATATACTTAATTTCTTCTGTTTTATGATTTTTCGACCGTTTATTTCGATTTTATCCTTTATTGTAAAACCGAATGTCAATGTGCAAAATGCCGAAGTTATCCAGAATAAAGATGAAGGGGCGATAAAGGTGAATGAGGACGCAATTCCAAACTGACTCTGTGTACATTTTTTCAAAGGGAAACAACCCCAATTACTTTCATTGTTGCTAATGTACACAATTGATTTTGACAGGTGCTTTTATCGAATGTAAATACTTTTACAAGAAGCCAATAAATTTTGTCACAGTCAAGTGCAAAACCTATATTTGTTATGTATCAACGTTTTACTTTATTTTATTGGTTTAAGGTAAATTGATCAGTCTAAATAGAAACGGTATGGAATTGTGGAAAATTGTGAAGTGTTTTTAGCATGTGAGGTATTAATAGTTAAAAATAAAAGAATTTCATTAAAGACTTTTGTTGAAAACAGTGTTTACAATGATTAAATTTTTATAAAAGCTATTAAAAAGAAGGCCTCTTAGTCTTATTTGCTAAATGAAGGGATAATAATGTGAAAAATTTATGGCAAGTAAAATTAATCTGGAGGTTGATAGTTTAAGTATAAAATGTATGAACACTGAAAAAAGAATCTTAAATGCAGATATTAAATAAAAGAACAATTCATGTAAAAAATTTAACTTGTGAATGACAGTCACACAATCAGAATGGTTAGTGTAGAAATGTTGCATCTGCCAATAGATTCACCACTGCCAAGTTTGGCAAGAGTTGCAGCAAGAAAGAAGGCTAAAGCTACAGTTCCAATTCCGCCACCCATTGATTCTCTAGCAATACCTTGGCGAGGCCATGGTGGGAGACAGCCAACTCTCAGTAGTGTGGAGTTTGACCGACAGCTGGACAAAATTGCTGTGTGGTTGGAAGACTGGAGTCATGAACAGGTATTCTAAATAAATATAGAGCACATTGGAGTCTCCGAGTGGCCACTTTATTGTT
Organism: Lucinisca nassula; assembly: GCA_963580285.1. NCBI lineage: Eukaryota > Metazoa > Mollusca > Bivalvia > Lucinida > Lucinidae > Lucinisca > Lucinisca nassula. The sequence goes on from OY757013.1 coordinate 177,873,783, forward strand.
ATTGCTGTAGACCTTTAAATGCCAGTCATAACTCTAAGTAGATGGCATGTTCAAATATTATTTTGTTTGTTTCTTTTCATCACGTGAACTAGTCCGTGAAATGAAGACCCCCTAAACCCCACTTTATATAGAGAAAACTTGGGTTTACAGGGGTATTCATTATTTTTCTTATTTCTGCTCCAAGACATAGGTTGTGGGTACTCGTTAGAACCGCCTCAATGAGGCAGTTCTAACGAGCACCCACATCCTATGTTTTGAGCATTTATAAGAAAAATATGAAGGATTTTCATCAGATAAGTAGCCATTTTGGAGATGTGAAAAATGCACTATGTCGTACGGGCGAATTATCGTAATGTTGTTTGTTTTCAGAGGAAGTCAAGCTTTAGATTTCTTTGGAATTGTCTGCCTAGAATTTTTGTGAAAAAAAGAGTAGAAAAAAATTTGAATGTCATCAGCTTGTGCTGGTTTTGCTTTGTGTTGATAGCTTTCAGGGTGCATGCAGGAAATCCCTAAAGGGGTACCTTGGCAAACAGTACAGGCCCAGATCAGACACCCCAGCGCCTGATCAGGGCCTGCACTATTTGCTAACAATTTTCCATCAAACATAGAATAAAAATGAAAAAATAGACCTGCCACCCCTTAAGGGGTACCTTGGCAAACAGTACAGGCCCAGATCAGACACCCCAGTGCCTGATCAGGGCCATCACTATTTGCTAACAATTTTCCATCAAAAATAGAATAAAAATGAAAAAATAGACCTGCCACCCCTTACATGAAAAATGAACTTGTCCAATATATAGTAATGGGAGAGTCCACTAGTATACAATGGGTTAAGTGGAGGCAACCCTTTCAAAAGCATTTTGTCTCCCTTGCCAACAGAGGTCAACTCTTGAAGGAACGAATTTCCTCCAGAGTTAAGACTTCCATTTTACTGGAAAGCAAGCAGGAATGAAGAAAGTCGTTTTCCTTACAAAAGCAATAGAAAATAATCTGCCACATGTAGCCATTCACCTTTAATGGTACAGTGAATGATTCAAGTCTGATTTTGTCTGATACTGATGATGTCATTAGTTAACATATTCAGGGCTTGAAAATTATTCCAGGCCATGTAGATTTTGGAAAATTCCAAAGGGAAGTGGCAAAACTTTTACTAGTTCTCCAAAACATTTTACTCACAAGGTGAGTGAATGAGTGAAATTTTCCAGCTCGATGCTATTGAAATTTAATCACTTAATATGGCAAATCGCAAGTGCAAAAGCTTTTCACATTTTTCAGCAAAAATGCCTGTATATTATCCTGCTGGAACAGTCAACATTGTGACCACTATGGAGCTTATGAAGCTAACCATGCTTTGAACAACTGATAATAGTAATAATATATGTTTATTTATTACTATATAAAAGTGGGGTTTGAGGGCTCAAAATTATTTAGGCGTGTTTTTGTGATGTCGATGTAAAAAAAAAAAAATTGTTATGTTACGAAGCTGAGGAAATATGAGTAAGTTGAAGAATAGAAGTCTTTATGTTTCCATATTAAAAGGGATTCATGTGAATATAACTGCAGACAGCAGGAATTTTTATGCCCCCGCCATTCGAAGAATGGTGGAAGCCGGAAGGGCATATAGCGTTGCCCCTGTCCGTCCATCCGTTTGTTCATTCATTCATCCATTCGTCCGTCTGAAACTTAAACACAGCCAATAACTTTCTTATTTGTGGATGGATTTTGAAATTACTTTGCAGAAATGTTAACCATCTTGAGACGATGTTCTTGCAAAAACCCAGGTCCGTACCTCCAAGGTCAAGGTCATACTTAGAGGTCAAAGGTCAAAAAATGGTCCGAAACTTAAACGCAGTCAATAACTTTCTTATTTCTGGATTGATTTTGAAACTACTTTCTAGAAATGTTAACCATCATGAGACGATGTGTCACATGCAAAACCAAGGTCCGTACCACCAAGGTCAAGGTCATACTTAGAGGTCAAAGGTCAAAAGAAGGGTCCGAAACTTAAACGCAGTCAATAACTTTCGATTTAAGCCCCCCAGTGGAAATCTTCCACTGACCATTCCAAGGCGGCTTTTCTGTGGCGATTTATTTATGTTGTTGTTTGTTACTTACTGTGTGTATCACTTGTGTCTTTTAATTTTGGATGGCCATATGGCCATTTTGTGGGAGGGTAACTGTCCTTATGGCCTTCCTTTGTTTAGGTTTCCATTATGGTCTGGTCGCTTAATGTTTGTATTTCTTTCCCTTTGGTGTCTTTTATGGGTGGAGTGGGTTAATTGTATCAATTCCTGATCTTTGTTTTACTTCTACTTTTCTTATTTCGGGATGGATTTTGAAATTACTTGGCAGAAATGTTGGCCATCATGATACAATCTGCCTCACACAAAACCAAGGTCCTTACTTCCAAGGTCAAGGTCATTTATTAGAGGTCAGATGTGAAAAAAAGGGTCCAAAACATAAACACCATCAGTAACTTTCTATGGATTAATACGAATATTCATATTTTCAGGCAGGGGCATCCATGTCCTATGGACGCATTTCTAGTTTTAAATTCATTCAAATATTAAACTGAAATGAAAAGTCTGAATACCACACATAAAAGCATAATTTATAGGTTTTTGTAAAATATCAGACTTGTTTGCTTTAACATTAACACCCCAACCATCAACCTCACCTCACATACACCTTAGAGGGAACGGTCCTCAGAAATGTGGATCCCATTAAATACCGTGGTGCGACAAATACACACAATTTGAGATGGAATACACAATTAGCAATACCATATGTGTACTAAGACAATAATTAGAAAGCTTGGTTACTGAGGAGAATCTTCATCAGTGTCCTCAGGATGTAAAAGAGGCAGCATATTAAAGGACTTGTTTGCCCAGTCTTTGAATGTGATAGTTGTATCTGGGACCCCAATGAAGAAATAGAAAAAGTTCAGAATAGAGCTGCTAGATTTGTAACAAACAATTACTCCTTTGAAACTGGGAGAATGACTGGAATACTAGGAAAATTAAGATGGGAGTCTCTCAAGAAAAGGAGAAGAGACAGTAGGCTCATATTCCGACAGATGACCTTGTTCCCCCAGCTAGGCGCTGTAGAAATCACCATTCTTTGGCGTTTCAGACCCCTACTACAAGAACTGACATTTACAAAGATTCTTTCTTCCTTTGGACCATTAGAGATTGGATTGCCCTTCCCAATTCGATCATTACCATGGCTGAAGGTGCTGAGGATAGTGCAGCTAAGCTAACCTCTTTGGTGAGAGCTGGGGACTAACTTCTCATATAACAAGTCCTGGGCCCAGTTGTTCAAAGCATCGTTAGCTTAACGAGCTCGTTAGTGGTCAAATTGTTAACTCTTCTAGCAAGTACAATATCATAAATTTTGGAGTTTTTGCTGAAAAAATGTGAGCAGCTTTTGCGTCCGCAAAAGCTGCTCACATTTTTTCAGCAAAAATTTCAGCATATTTGCCATATTTAATGATCAAAGTTTTAACGATACGTTAACTAACGATGTCGTTAGTTTTGAACAACTGGCCCCTGGTGTATGACTGTCATTTGACATGTCACCAGTAACAATTCTGATTCAATTCTGACTTAAATTTAAGCTCTGTTTTTTGATGAGACAGTCACTTAGTTTATAGCAATCTTATCTGGATCTACTCTGTTTTCCATCCTGTTGATGATCTTTACAAAAAGCCCTTATTTACAAGAATGGGCATGACCAAATACACAGATGGGAGAGTCCACTCCAAAACACTAAGGGATAGAGTTAGAGCCATAGAAATATCCAGTACACCTAATTTGATTCAGTTTGCAACTTTGCACTGATTCGGATAAATTCTAGCCCTCAGGTCAGTCTGTTAGCCGTCATACTCTTAACCCTTATCTTGCTGAATATTCATTTAGGCCACACCCATTTCTGTCTATCAACCAATCAAATCACTTGATCTGGTTTATTGCTACAAATTCATAAACTGAATGCCAAACAGTGTAGATCCAGATCAGATGGCTTCTTCAGAAGCCATCTGATCTGGATCTACACTGTTTGCAAAGATATGGCTTGTTGTGAACAGCAAGATAAGGGTTAACCCTTAGCCTGCCAAGAAAAAGTTGTCTGTTGTCATCTGCTGATACTTCTTGCAAACATTTCAGACATATTTTTACATACAGGCAAACAGTGTGGACCCCATAGAGACTGCTCCTCTAACTGCTTCTAGAGGAGATGTCTGATCTGGGTCCACACTGTTTGCAACAATGGCTTTTAAAGTAACCAGCAGACAATGGTTGTTTTGATTTGCAGTTTAAGGGTTATATCTCTGGTATTATAACATGCCATGGTTTACAGACAAATCCCAAAAATGGTCATTTTTCTATATAATCCTTACATTTTTGTTTGGGTTGTATATTGACCCATTTTGTACCAGAAACCCCAAAACGGGTACCCAGACAAACCATGCAAACCCAGATCTGACGCAGCAGAATGCAGTGTCTGATCAGGGCTTCCACTGCTAAAAGTTCAGTCATTTTCCAAATAAATTTTGATGAAAACGCAATGTGACATCCCTTAATTTTGAAATGGACTCCTGCTGTATATAAGGAGGAAGATTCCATTGGGTACAAAAAGGTTTATAGTCTTTGGACTCCAAAATAGTGTTCTAGGGCTAGCCTCGGTAGCAAATTTTCCCTTGTTTACTCACTATAATCAAGTATTCCTGATACTGATTATGCTTGCTGCATGGTCAGAAACATTTCTAACATGTACTTAAAACATATCAGTTGATTGGAAAGTAGGAAGAATGATTGTCAAAGTACTTCACTAAACTAGACTGGATACCATACCATATTGTGTGTACTGTTTATAATAGTGATTAAACTTAAATTCTAATCACTTTTGAATATCCAGCATATATTTTTATGGGGATTTAACACCGATAAATTATCAGAAATGCTATGATTAATAGACCATTAATCTGTTTCCCTTTTGGATTATTTTAAGTTATATGACCTTTTATGCAAACACCCTAATCTTTGTTTAATTTGTATAAATGTTTCCTTAGACTTACCTGTACAATATTACTGATTTTTTTATGTCATCAGCATTTCAGAAGTTGAGAAATACTAACTGTTTCTGTCCCATTAGTCATCCAGTCATCTTTCAGATTTCAACATGTATGGCATTTTTAGCTCACCTGAGCCGAAGGCTCATGTGAGGTATTAGTATACCACGAGCCGGCGTCCGTCGTCGTCGTCGTCGTCCGTCGTCGTCCGTTGTCCTCACTTTCAAAGAAGTATATCTCCGGAACCAGTGGGCCAATCTTGATCAAATTTCATGTGAAGCATTATCAGGTAGGGGGAAAGGCTGCATACAGTTTTCGGGCAGATCGGATCGGAACTCTGGTTGCCATGGCAACAAATAGCTCCCATAGACTTAACATAGGAAAAAGTTTGTCATCACTCTAGCTCCGTCAATTTTTTTCTGATTGTCTTCATTCTTGATAACGAGGACAGGCATGAAATCTCGATCAAGTTCGATTTTGGGCTGAATCGGATTATTCACTCAGGAGTTACGTGCCCTTGAGCGTTCTTAACATAGGAAAAAGCTTGTCATCACTCTAGCTCCGTCAATTTTTTTCTGATCGACTTCATTCTTGCAGATAACGAGGACAGGCATGAAATCTCGATCAAGTTCGATTTTGGGCTGAATCGGATTATTCACTCAGGAGTTACGTGCCCTTGAGCGTTGAAAAAATTGCCTATTGACTTAACATGGGGAGAATGTTGTCATCACCGTAGCTGCTTCAATTATTTTCAGATTGGCTTTATTCTTGCAGATAACCAGCACAGCCATGAAATCTCGGTCAAGTTCGATAACTGGCAGAATCGGATCATTCACTTAGGAGTTACCTGCCCTTGTGTGTTTTTGCATTAGGGTTAATGGGAATTTCAAAAATGTATATCTTAAAGACTACTTGGCCAACTTTGATCAAATTTCATGTGTCGCATTATTGGGCAAGTGGAAAGGCTTCATTAGGTTTTCAGGCAGATCTGAGTGGAACTCTGGTTGCCATGGCAACATCTAGCTCCCATAGACTTCACATAGGAAAAAGCTTGTCATCACTCTAGCTCCGTCAATTTTTTTCTGATCGACTTCATTCTTGCAGATAACCAGTACAGGCATAAAATCTCGGTCAAGTTCGATTTTGGGCCGAATCGGATTATTTGCCTTGGAGTTACCTGCCCTTGAGCATAAAAAAATACGTTGTGACCACGATAGCAACTTTATTTTTATTCAGATCAGCTTCAAACTTGCAGGTAACGTGGACAGGCATAAAATCTCAGTTAAGTTCGAATCGGAATATTGACCTCGGAGTTACATGACCTTGAGCGACAAAAAATTTGCCCATAGACTTTACATAGGGAAAATGTTGTGACTACGATAGCGACTTGAATTTTTTTCAGATCAGCTTCAAACTTGCAGGTAACGAGGACAGACATAAAATCTCGATTAAGTTCGATTTTGGGCCGAATCGGATTATTTGCCTTGGAGTTACCTGCCCTTGAGCATAAAAAAATACGTTGTGACCACGATAGCAACTTTATTTTTATCTATATCAGCTTCAAACTTGCAGGTAACGAGGACAGGCATTAAATCTCGGTTAAGTTCAATTTTGGGCCGAATCGGAATATTGACCTCGGAGTTACGTGACCTTGAGCGACAAAAAATTTGCCCATAGACTTAATTAAGGAAAATGTTGCGACTACGATAGCGACTTGAATTTTTTTCAGATCAGCTTCAAACTTGCAGGTAACGAGGACAGACATAAAATCTCGGTTAAGTTCGATTTTGGGCCGAATCGGAATATTTGCCTTGGAGTTACCTGCCCTTGAGCATAAAAAAATACGTTGTGACCACGATAGCAACTTTATTTTTATTCATATCAGCTTCAAACTTGCAGGTAACGAGGACAGGCATAAAATCTCGGTTAAGTTCGATTTTGGGCCGAATCGGAATATTGACCTCGGAGTTATGTGACCTTGAGAGACAAAAAAATTTGCCCATAGACTTAACGTAGGGAAAATGTTGTGACAGAAATAGCGACTTGAATTTTTAGCTCACCTGAGCCAAAGGCTCCAGTGAGCCGATAGTATACCAAGGCTCCGGAGTCCGTCCTCTGTCGTCCGTCCATCCGTCGTCCAGACTTTCAATGAAGCATATCTCAGAAGGCAGTCGACCAATCTTGTTTAAATTTTATGTGTAGCACCATTGGGCAAGGGGAAAGGCTGCATTAGGTTTTGGAGCTAGTCTGGTTCATTTGTTCCTTCATTCTTCTTTCTCTCCATATAGAGATAATAGACCAATGTTAAATTTTTAATCAAAGATTTCTCAGGAACTATAAAAGCTAGAAGCATCAAATTTGGTATTCAATAGAATAATGATGACTTATATGTGTAAGAGACATTGGGCTTTCTCAGCTTATTTGTTCATCTGTTCTTTCATTCTTCTTTCTCTCCATTTTGACCAATGTTAAATTTTCGTCAAAGATTTCTCAGGAACTATAGAAGCTAGAAGTCTCAAACTTGGAATGCAATGCAATAATGATGACTTATATCCTGTAAGAGTCAATGGGCTGGATTCTATTAGCAGATTTAGTAGTCAAGTCTGTGAATTGTTAAAACTTAAGTTCCTCAGGTGAGCGGTTTAGGCTCATTGAGCCCCTTGTTTTCTGTCATTTGTGTTTTATGGCACTTTAAACATATCACACATATACTGATATGTTCATTAAACTGATTAACCAAAGCATTGTGGAGAAAAAAACAACAACATAAAACTTAGGCAGCTCAGTTATTCAAAGATGTCATCAGTAACCAAATAATGGTCAAGCAAGTATCTAATACACATACCAGGGCAAGTCAATAAGTAACCAGCCTATCCCATTTCCAACTGACCGAGACAACCAAGGTTTTCATGCCTTGTTTCAATACATGTTTTAGGCATGAGGGCAATCTTGCACCCTTATCGTGTCATTCACTCGTAAGGTATTGAACGCCAAACATGGCTATAGCGATGCAAAAGCAAGCTTTTCGTCAAAAGTTGAGTACCGTACCTCCAAGGCTGTAATTAGGTACTTGTATTTGAAAGGGAAACAAGAACAGAAAATACATTGCGAGTTGACCTGTGTATGACTCTTCTGCACCATCATGCGCACAAGTTAAATTCTTGGTTGGGGAATTCAAGCGTGGTAGAAAATCTTTATAAGACGAAACCAGGTCTGGAATCAGAATCTGTACAGCTATTAGATGCCACCGATGAAGAAAGGTGTAACAAAGTACAGAATCTGGTGTACTCTGGTGGGCGAATTAAGGTGGAAGCAAAATCGAATGCATTACATATTTCACATGGTAGCATTTCAACAATTTTACAAGATCGCTTGGGTATGCGCAAGCTAACAGCCCTTAGCGACAAGCAAAATTAATGGCAACCAGAGTATTAGTACGCAGCCCGTTATTGAAGCGGTTTAGATCAAAGGAAGATGATTTTCTTTCACCTCTGCTGACTGTAGATGAGACATGGGTCTATTATTATGAGCCAGAGAATACGACTCAAAGTTGCCAGTGGGTAGGGACAGGATCTCCGGGGCCAAAGAAGTTAAAAACGCAACCTTCTGCTGGCACGGTGATGGCAACTGTATTTTTGGACGCACAAGACGTTATTATGTTTGACTTTCTAGAAAAGGAAAGTACAATAGCAGGTGCGCATTATGCAAATTTGCTTGACCAACTGAGAACTGTGATCTGTGAAAAACGCCGAGGTAAACTGTCCAAAGGGATTCTGCTCCAACAAGACAATCCATGAGTCCAAACTTGCAAAATTGCAATGGATGCTTTTGAGCAGAATGGGTACGAGCTAATACATCACCCCACCTATTCTCCGGACTTAGCTCCAAGTGACTATTTTCTGTTCCCAAACTTGTAAAAGGATATTCATGGACTCATTTAGGGTCCAGCGAAGAAGATGAGATGAGGAGTGGGTTAGAGACAAGAACCCTGGCTTCTTCAGTTCTGGACTGATGGCACTGGAACAGCGTTGGTCCAAGTGTATCATTTTAGAAGGCAATTACATTGAAAAAGAAGAGATCAATCTCACCCAGAAATATGTTAGGCTGGTTTTTAGCTCACCTGAGCCGAAGGCTCATGTGAGGTATTAGTATACCACGAGCCGGCGTCCGTCGTCGTCTGTCTCCATCGTCGTCGTCCACACTTTCAAAGAAGTATATCTCCAGAACCAGTGGGCCAATCTTGATCAAATTTCATGTGAAGCATTATCAGGTAGGGGGAAAGGCTGCATACTGTTTTCGGGCAGATCGGATTGGAACTCTGGTTGCCATGGCAACAAATAGCTCCCATAGACTTAACATAGGAAAAAGCTTGTCATCACTCTAGCTCCGTCAATTTTTTTCTGATCGACTTCATTCTTGCAGATAACGAGGACAGGCATGAAATCTCGATCAAGTTCGATTTTGGGCTGAATCGGATTATTCACTCAGGAGTTACGTGCCCTTGAGCGTTCTTAACATAGGAAAAAGCTTGTCATCACTCTAGCTCCGTCAATTTTTTTCTGATCGACTTCATTCTTGCAGATAACGAGGACAGGCATGAAATCTCGATCAAGTTCGATTTTGGGCTGAATCGGATTATTCACTCAGGAGTTACGTGCCCTTGAGCGTTGAAAAAATTGCCTATTGACTTAACATGGGGAGAATGTTGTCATCACCGTAGCTGCTTCAATTATTTTCAGATTGGCTTTATTCTTGCAGATAACCAGCACAGCCATGAAATCTCGGTCAAGTTCGATAACTGGCAGAATCGGATCATTCACTTAGGAGTTACCTGCCCTTGTGTGTTTTTGCATTAGGGTTAATGGGAATTTCAAAAATGTATATCTTAAAGACTACTTGGCCAACTTTGATCAAATTTCATGTGTCGCATTATTGGGCAAGTGGAAAGGCTTCATTAGGTTTTCAGGCAGATCTGAGTGGAACTCTGGTTGCCATGGCAACATCTAGCTCCCATAGACTTCACATAGGAAAAAGCTTGTCATCACTCTAGCTCCGTCAATTTTTTTCTGATCGACTTCATTCTTGCAGATAACCAGTACAGGCATAAAATCTCGGTCAAGTTCGATTTTGGGCCGAATCGGATTATTTGCCTTGGAGTTACCTGCCCTTGAGCATAAAAAAATACGTTGTGACCACGATAGCAACTTTATTTTTATTCAGATCAGCTTCAAACTTGCAGGTAACGTGGACAGGCATAAAATCTCAGTTAAGTTCGAATCGGAATATTGACCTCGGAGTTACATGACCTTGAGCGACAAAAAATTTGCCCATAGACTTTACATAGGGAAAATGTTGTGACTACGATGGCGACTTGAATTTTTTTCAGATCAGCTTCAAACTTGCAGGTAACGAGGACAGACATAAAATCTCGGTTAAGTTCGATTTTGGGCGGAATCGGATTATTTGCCTTGGAGTTACCTGCCCTTGAGCATAAAAAAATACGTTGTGACCACGATAGCAACTTTATTTTTATTCATATCAGCTTCAAACTTGCAGGTAACGAGGACAGGCATAAAATCTCGGTTAAGTTCAATTTTGGGCCGAATCGGAATATTGACCTCGGAGTTACGTGACCTTGAGCGACAAAAAATTTGCCCATAGACTAAATTAGGGAAAATGCTGCGACTACGATAGTGACTTGAATTTTTTTCAGATCAGCTTCAAACTTGCAGGTAACGAGGACAGACATAAAATCTCGGTTAAGTTCGATTTTGGGCCGAATCGGAATATTTGCCTTGGAGTTACCTGCCCTTGAGCATAAAAAAATACGTTGTGACCACGATAGCAACTTTATTTTTATTCATATCAGCTTCAAACTTGCAGGTAACGAGGACAGGCATAAAATCTCGGTTAAGTTCGATTTTGGGCCGAATCGGAATATTGACCTCGGAGTTACGTGACCTTGAGAGACAAAAACATTTGCCCATAGACTTAACGTAGGGAAAATGTTGTGACAGAAATAGCGACTTGAATTTTTAGCTCACCTGAGCCAAAGGCTCCAGTGAGCTGATAGTATACCAAGGCTCCGGAGTCCGTCCTCTGTCGTCAGTCCATCCGTCGTCCACACTTTCAATGAAGTATATCTCAGAAGGCAGTCGACCAATCTTGTTTAAATTTTATGTGTAGCACCATTGGGCAAGGGGAAAGGCTGCATTAGGTTTTGGAGCTAGTCTGGTTCATTTGTTCCTTCATTCTTCTTTCTCTCCATATAGAGATAATAGACCAATGTTAAATTTTTAATCAAAGATTTCTCAGAAACTATAAAAGCTAGAAGCATCAAATTTGGTATTCAATAGAATAATGATGACTTATTTTGTGTAAGAGACATTGGGCTTTCTCAGCTTATTTGTTCATCTGTTCTTTCATTCTTCTTTCTCTCCATTTTGACCAATGTTAAATTTTCGTCAAAGATTTCTCAGGAACTATAGAAGCTAGAAGTCTCAAACTTGGAATGCAATGCAATAATGATGACTTATATCCTGTAAGGGTCAATGGGCTGGATTCTATTAGCAGATTTAGTAGTCAAGTCTGTGAATTGTTAAAACTTAAGTTCCTCAGGTGAGCGGTTTAGGCTCATTGAGCCTCTTGTTTGATTGACTCGCCCTCGTCTCTATTGCAGAGATATTTTTACTGAAACAATGTGAGTAGCTTTTGCATTTGCAAAAGGATCATCAGCAAAGAGTATCTTCAAATATTTCCATGAAATAAATTGAGAAAAAAAAGACAAACAAAAGAACAAACAAAAACATGTATAAATACAAGGGTTTTGCTTTATCATTGAAATTATTTACTATATACAAAGACGGTGCATCTCATTTCGTCGTAAACCACTTTGTCAAATGTAGCTTTCAGTTGAATACAACATTTCGACGAAAAATTATTAAAATGGGACAATTGAATTGGTCGAATATTTTTTTAAGAAATGTGACAGTTGGTAGAATTGATTTTACCATGATACGGCAAATAATCTGAGCTCATCGTATAATCCAAGCTCATCGTGACTAGTTGTTATTGGCTTGGTTCGTCTTTTTAGCTCACCGGAACTAAGTTCCCGTAAGCTATTCTACTACCCCCCCCCCCCCCACGGCGTCAGCGTCCACAAATGTTAAAGTTTTTTAGTTGCTCATAACTTCTTTATGTGAACATGGATTAAGTTCATATTTGGTATTGTGATAGATACTGGGCTAAAGTTTTTATCTTCATTATCAGCACCCATGACCGTAACCTTAAGGTCAAGGTCACAGACTTAGAATTTTAATGTTAAAGTTTTTGTGTTAAGGTTTTTAGGAGCTCATTACTTTATTATCTTTGGATGGATTAAGTTTATACTCGGTATGGTTATAGATACTTGTCTCAAATTTTCAGAAGCAGCATCAGCGCTCATGACCGTAACCTTGGGGTCAAGGTCACAGACTTAGAATTCTTATGTTAAAGTTTTTGTGTTAAAGTTTTTAGGAGTTCATTTCTTATTTACCTTTTGATAGATTTAGTTCATGCTTGGGCTGGTGATAGGTACTAGTCAAAAGTCCTTATCAGCAGCATCATCATACATGACTGTGACCTTTGGGTCAAGGTCACAGACTAAGGACTTTTATGTTTTTGCACTGAAGATTCCTGATCATTACTTGGTTGCCTTCAGACGAATTTACTTGAGACTTGGAATGGTGATAGATACTGCTTTAAATTTCTCGAGTGAGTTCAACTTTCAAGGTCATGACCTCAAGGTCACTGTGGCTATCTTAAGAAGAACTTTGTCATCGCTCTAGCACCTACATTCATTTGCAGATTTTAATATAACTTCACACAAATGTTGCTTATGATATTATCTCCAGCAAGTTGGAATTTCAAGGTCATGACCTCAAGGTCAAGGTCACTATGGCTATTTTTAGAAAAACTTTGTCATCGCTCCAGGGCCTACATTTATTGACAGATTTTTATATAAATTCACACAAATGTTGCATATGATAAACAGATAATACCTCAAGCGAGTTCAACTTTCAAGGTCATGACCTCAAGGTCAAGGTCACTGTGGCTATTTTTAGAAAAAACTTTATCACCCTAGCACCTATATTTATTGATAGATTTTAATATAACTTCACACAAATGTTGGGTATGATAGTATCTTGAGCAGGTTTGTCTTTCAGGGTCCTGAGGTAGAGGTCATGGTCACTGGCTATTTTCAGAATAACTTTGTCATGGCTGTATGGGCTACATTTGTTGATGAATTTTGCCATGACTTTACACAAATGTTGCTTATGATATAGAATATCTCGGGTGAGTTTGACTTTCAAGGTCATGACCTCAAGGTTAAGGACAGTGGGGGTATTTTTAAAAAACATTGTCATCACTCTATAACTTCATACAAATATTGGGTATGATAATATCTCAAGGGAGTTTGACTTTCAGGGTCCTCAGGTCAAGGTCACTGTGGCTATTTTTAGAAAACTTTGTCTTTGCTCTAGAGGCTAGATTTATTGATAGATTTTAATATAACTATATTGATATAGCGCTGGATTCTTTCTTCGTGACTTGGTTTCTGTTATGGTTCTGAAAATTTGCTTTTGTGCAACTGAGTCAAAGCGTGACTTCGTGAGCTATCCTGTCCGGCGACAGGTCTTATTTTTATAACAATAGGTCGGTTATAATATAGATGATTTTATACAAGTGGTCATTTTATATGAAATTTTTTTAATGAGGCTTTGGCTCAAATGAGGGAGGCTCCAAAATTTTACTAAACCCCAGTTGTCTATATATAAAGTGGGGTTTAGGGGGGTCTTCATTTCACGCACTTAAACCTGATTAGGAAATTCCACAAAGCTTTCTGAAGTATATTTATAAGTTTGAAATTGGGATTTTGAAACAGGAATATGGCAGAAAAGTCGTCAGTTCCAAAATCTTAGAGTTTTGAGGTCAGTTAATTTCGTTTTCTTTCTAGCTTCTATCAATTTTTTGACAGAAATTTTACAATTTTTCGACGAAATGTCATTTCGACGATTTTTTTGACAAAAATTCAACCAAACATTGGTTCGACGAAAAGTACTATTCGGCGGAAAATACAATCAAGTGAATCGACCAAGTGGTTTTCGACGAAATGTCATGGAAGCATATAGAAGCCTCCGTGGTGCAGTGGATACGCTACTCGCCTTGTAAACCAGGGATCGCAGGATCGATCCCAGGCTTCTCCAGACTTTCGGATGAGTCTTTAAACCGAGGTCCCGTCTCTGTATGACCTTAGCTGTTGGTGGGACGTAAAACTAAAACTCACTCACTCATGGAAGCATACAAAGAAATAATGAAATCTATAGACACATCCATAGTCTACGTCACACAAGGTCAAAGGTCATTGGCCTCGTTTTATCTGGTGGGCAAAAAAAACTTCCGGTTCCATACTCTACTGTTGATGTAGCACAAATTATTTTCTGTAATAACTATTGTTAAATCATCTTTCTATCAAAACTGTTTGCCACAAACCATTTTGACATTAAACTGCTTCTTTTTCGTATAAAATTGGATAGAAAATATACATGCTTTAATCTTATTTCCATTCGTTAAATATAGCGCATCGACTACGTTTTGGCACGATGGTGGGTAGTTTTATAACGCTTTTTAGGCAACAAAACCTGCGATAAAATGTCAGACGAGACTGGTTCTATATCATTTATTACTGCAAAAACACAAACTGACAGGGATCAGTTAATTTTGTGGAGAAGAAATGAGTTTAATCACACGATAAATATTCGAAATTCTCATTGACACTGTACGGCAACAGTCATGTTTTGCCACCCAGATAAAAGAGAATCTTTACATGGGAGGTAATTGGCGCATGCGCAGTGAAATGTAAACAAGGTCACGTGTCAAAGCATTGGATCCGTCTATTCTGTGGTCTGAGCCATGCAAATACCATTTATTCATTTTTATCCCCCGACCGAATAGGTTCGGGGGATATAGCGATCAGCCTGGCGTCCGTCCGTCCGTCCATCCGTAGACACAACCTTGTGATGGCCATAACTCCTATACCCTTTGAGATTCATTGATGGTTCTTGGCACAATTGTTCACAAGGCTGAGACGGTGTGTCATGTGCAAGAACCAGAACTCTGGATGCCATACTTTTTTAGTTATCTCCCCTTTTAATAAAATAGAATGACTACTTTGTAATGGCCATAACTCCAATACCCTTTGAGATATATTGATGGTACCTGGCACAGTTGTTCACAAGGCTGAGACGACGTGTCATGCACAAGACCCACGACTCTGGTTGCCATGGTTTTGGAGTTATCTCCCCTTCCAATAAAATAGAGTGACAACCTTGTGATGGCCATAATTCCAATACCCTTTAAGATATATTGATGATACATGGCACACTTGTTCACAAGGCCAAGACGGTATGTCATGCACAAGAACCACAACCTTAGGTGCCATGGTTTTTTAGTTGTCTCCCCTTCCAATAATATAGAATCGCTACCTTGTGATGGCCACATCTCCAACACTCTTTGAAATATATTGATGATACTTGGTACAGTTGTACATGAGGTTAAGCAGGTGTGTCACGTGCAAGAACCACAACTCTGGGTGCCCTGGTTTTTTATTTATCTCCCCTGACAATATAACCTTGTGATGGCCATAACTCCAATACCCTTTGAGATATATTGATGGTACTTGGCACAATTGTACACAATGTTGAGACGGCGCTTCATGCCTAAGAACCACAACTCTGGGAGCTATGATATTTTAATTATCTCCCCTTCCAATATAACAGTATGACAACCTTGTGATCATCGTATACCCTTTGAGACATATTGGTGGTACTTGATGCAGATGTACATGAAGTTAAGCAGGTGTGTCATGCTCAAGTATTACAACTCTGGGTGCTCTGGTTTTTTAGTTATCTCCCCTGGCAATATAACATTTTGATGGCCATAACTCCAACACCCTTTGAGATATATTGAAGGAACTTGGCACAATTGTATACAAGGTACAGAAGGGATGTCATGTGCAAGAACCACAACTGTTGGTGCTGTGGTATTTGAGTTATCTACCCTTTCAATAAAACAGTATGACCAGCTTGTGATCACCATATCTCCAATACCTTTTGAGACATACTGATGGTACTTAATACAGAAATACATGAGCTTAAGCAGGCATGTCATGCGCAAGAACCACATTTCTGAGTGCCCTGGTTTTTCAGTTATCTCCCCTGACAGTATAATCTTGTGATGGCCATAACGGCAATACTTTTGTGATATATTGCTGGTTTAATTCTGATGCACTTTCTATTGGTGAACCATCTTCTTTGTACGGGCCTCCGTGGCCTAATGGATAAGAACGCTGACTCTTAGTCATTAGGTCTCTCACCGCCGTGGGTTCGAGCCTCGCTCGGGTCATGTGTGAGACGCCAAGTTCTGCAACGGAAGGTCAGGTGGTTTTTCTCCGGGTACTCCGGTTTTCGCCCACCTATGATTAACGATCGGCTCGATATGAGTGAAATAATCTTGAAAGGGCCGTAAAACCCAAACCAAAAAAAAAAAAAAAAAAAAAACCATCTTCTTTGTACCCATGAAAGTTACCCGGATGTAGTGGTATGACATCAAGTCATTTTTTTCTGATATTTTGATGATATTCTTGTTATGTTTTATAGTTAACAGTCTCAGGTATAAATGACAGGATAAGTTTGATCTAAGTTTACATGCACATTAACAGCACACTGGTAAAGGCAAGCACACAGGGTAAGGAACAAACGCACAGGATAAGGAAATTTTTTCGCTCAGGATAAGGAAGAAAATGGTGGAATCGGCATCACATGCAGGTTTGTTGTTGTTCTAGACCTCGTGTTATTGTTACTAATCAATACGGCTGCTCACATTAGCTTCACGGAAGACACATATTATTCTCAAATTAATCTTCGATGGTCCGAATGGACAGTTACAGCCAGTCGAACGGAGAACCGGACACAGTGGAGCTACTCAACCACGAAATCTCATTATTTTACATGAACTGCTCTTCTGGGAGGATGGCATGCAATTTTTTTGTTGGTTGTAGACATACACATGATAAATTGGACTGTTGCATTTACAATTTAAGGAAAATTTGAAATTGGAAGGCCCACAGTGAGAAATCCTAGTTACATTTTCAATACAACACCCACAGGCAAGGAAATGGGTACAACCCATATGATAAGACTAAATTTTCTGGGGAAAATAGAAGTTGTATGGTCGAAGCACTGGTAAATTTCCATCTCAGATTACATTTTCCGATATTAATAATTAGTCCTACATAGTGCAACTGTCGAATTCAGACCATCGAAGATAAATTTGTGAATAATATGTTTCTTCTGTGAAGCTAATGTGAACAGCCTTTTTGATTAGTAACCATAACACGAGATCTAGAAAAACAACAAACCTGCACATGTGATGCCTATTCTGCCATTTTCTTTCTTATCCTAAGCGGAAAAAATTCCTTATCCTGTGTGTTTGATCCTTACCCTGCGCGCTTGCCTTTACAGAGTTTATATCACATTATATTGTTACATGGTTTAAAGGTAGTCAGCCACGATAGCGCAGAGGTTGTGCATTCGAATCCGGCAAGTTAGGACACTGCTTCACTCCACCCAGGTGTAAATGGGTAGCAGTGGTGTAATAGTCACTGCCTCTTTCTCGCGCATGTGAAAACATCCGTGATGAGTGTTCGAGAGCAATTAAATAAGCATGAAGCTTCCATCGCAATCAAACTAAAATAAATTAGTATAAACTAAAGGTGGATCAAAAAAAATGTTCAGATTATATCGTAAAATGGCCATATGGTCATTGTTCAGGATAATCCATGCATTTTTGTTTTGCTATAACAACCTTGATTTTCCCATTTTGTACCGGAAACCCCAAAACCGGTACCCTGGCAAACAGTGCAGGTCCAGTTCAGACACTGCAGAATGCTGTATCTGATCAGGGCGTACCCTATTTGTAAAAAGTTCAGCCATTTTCCAAATAAATTTAGAAGAAGAAAAAACCTCACACCCCAAAATTTTGAAATGGACTCCTGCCATATATGAGGAGGAAGATTCCATTTGGTATAAAAAAGGTTAACTAACAAAGATTCTGCTTTGGACCTCAACAAAGAGGTTGTGGTACTGTATTTATCCTAAGTATTCGGACACCTAAACTCCTAACCGTACCTGCTCTTAAATTTGAACATGTACAATTTAATACCCCATGTTTAGCCTAAAAATAGCTGAATGAGTGGCAAACACTGTAGACCCTGATGAGATGCCGCATTCTGCGGCATCTCATCTGAGTCTTCACTGTTTGCATAGTCCTGTCTGTCTGAAAAAAAAAATGGTACATCATGAATAACAGACTGAGATATAGCTCTTTTCCTGGGTATGAATTGAAGCCATAAAAAACCCTGAATAACTACTTGAGCAAGGATCATTATTGCTGGCATTTAGCTTTGATTTAACCCTTTCAACTCTGGTCTCTGTAGTGGACTCTTCCATTTTTGAACTTGGACACATCCATTCTTGAAGATAGGGGCTGTTAACAGGATGGCAAACAGTGTAAATCCAGATGAAATGACAAATTGTTAGCTGTCTTATTTGGATTTACCTTGTTTAAATAGGTATCTGCACTGTTCTTGGTTCCCGACCACTGAGGCTTGGAGAAATAGATTGGGCTATATGGTGCTTCCACGCAAAGAGCTGAAACCGACCGCACATGAATACTGGTAATCCACTTGGAGGCTCTAAGCCTGCCAAGGAAAGTGGTGTGAGTCGGACTGTGCCAATTGGTTTCATTGGACTGAAGGGTCTGAGATTTTATTTCATCTCAGAGTTGGATAAAAGTCCCACTAAATTGGAAGCAACATCACCAAAATGCCCTACATGTATGTAGTGTTAATGGGGATGTTAAACCTCAAATCAAACAAAATCTGCACTGGACTACAGGACTGAAAGAGTTGACCCATTGTATCCTAGTGGACTCTTCCATTGCTGTATGTTGGACAAGTAGATTTGTCATATAAGGGGTGGTAGGCCTATTTTTTTCGTTCTTATTCTTTTTGATGAAAAATTCTGTTCGCAAATAGTGCAGGCCCTGATCATATGCCGCATTCTTCGGCGTCTGATCTGGGCCTGCACCTGCACTGTTTGCCAAGTTATCCCTTTAGGGGTTTCCCGCCTGCAATGGGCTAATATTCATTGAAATCATGCTGAAATGAAAATGTTTGTTTAAATTTAAGTGAAATTACAGTGACTGGTCCATCTGCCTCAGACAGGTTTTTTTGGACCAAGATCAATTTTGATACCAAGTTTAAAATACTGTTATATAGTAGACAGATATGTTTATGATATAATTCATAATCATGTTTTGATATAATGTTTATGTGACAGAAATACAATATTGAATAATTTGATAAATGCTTATAAGAATCAGATAAAATAATATTTGTTTTTGCATAATGCTATTGCTCACTGATCAATTAACCCATTTTATACTAAATGGAATCTTCCCCCTTGTATACAGAAGGAATCCATTTCAAAATTTAGAGGTGTCAGTATCAGTTTGTTTTGAAAATGGTTGGACTTTCGCAAAAAGTGAAGATGCTGATCAGAGGCAGCATTTTGCAACATCTGACCTGGGCCTGCGCTGCTTGCCAGTGATCTGCTTTATGGTTTCCTGTATGGATTACGATTATCTGTGTCCGAAAATGGTGTCTTTCATATCTCTAAAAGAGCATTTTTCAGATGAAATTTTTTGATAATTTTCTTATTTCAATTCCAAACCTTGATTGTGGGAGACGGTTCTGATGAGTACCCACAATTTATGTGGTCGAAAGATCACAGTCACCCGCTGCTGAGAGCATGTCACCTAAGTAGCAAAAGGAAGTTACCACTTCCAGCTTGTCAGGTGCGACTTGGACTTCTCTCTGTGGTCTGCCATCTAAGAGGCATGCGGTTCCTTGGCACCGTGTACACCTATCATCTGGGTCCTCTGTCAAGAGCTTGAGCCCACGGCATTTCTTATGTACCCAGAACTTGCAGTCATTGCAGAACTTGCAGCTGAATTTCTTGCAAACACTAAAGACCCGGATCAGATGCCCCTAGGTGCAGTGTCTGATCTAAGCCTGTTCTGTTTTCCAGTTTCCCCCCTTTTGGAGTTTCCAGTCTGAAATGGGTTGCCGCATGTTGAGCAGATAGCATTTTCAAAGTACAGTAAAATTCCTTTATTAAGACCACCTTTGTGACTGTTCAAAAGTGGTCTTTAAGACTATGCACTATTTGCTAACAGAATTTTCCATCAAATATAGAATAGAAATAAAAACATATGCCTGTCATCCCTTACATGACAAATTGACTTGTCCAGCATATAGCAGTGGAAGAATCCACTAGCATACAATGGGTTAATAGCGGAATTCTACTGTATTTTTCTGATAGTTCAGCAAACATGAGGCTTGACATTACACGTATATATAAATCATGTGTTGGCCTGAAAAAAAAAAACAATTTATATGTAATGTCTGGCCTTATTTTTGCTGAGAAAGAATGAAAAAAAGTAGATTACTGTTTGCTGTAGAGTTTTCTGCAGTGCCTGAAGATTAATGGCTGTTACAAAGAATATCTCAGTTCATATCAAAGATCATAACTCCAGATAAAAAGGATTAACAAACACAAATTGCAGATACTATATTTTAACCCTTGTCCTGCTAATCCCGGATATGTCTTATCTTTGAAACAATGTAGATCCAGATCAGATGGCTTCTGACGAAGCCATCTGATCAGGATCTACATTGTTTGCCATTCAGATTGTGAATTTGTTGCAATAATTTGCATCAAGTAATCTGATTGGTTGATAATCAGTAGTGGGTGTGGCATGTATAAATATACAAAACAAAAACATAGACAAGGGCGAGCACATCCGCCCGCATATATACTCAATAAGCTGGGGGCACAGACCAAACAATGTAAAAATGTACATACGTTACAAAAATATGCAAAAATCAAACAAAAAAAAATAAAAAAAAACAAAATACCAATATCAAAATTGATACAAAAAGCGTAGACGACATCCATAGACATGGTGCTGGCGTGAGGGTGTAGATGCGGCTGAAGCTACAAGCTAGAAGAAAGAAATGGATGGACTCTACAATTTTGTGGTGCAAATAAGCACCACAAAATGGCTAAAAACTTTGTCTCGAATCCCCTGATTGGGTATAAGGTGCATAACACGTAGCATGGAAACGTGTATAGCAATCTTTAGAAACGTCTTCCAAATCGCAATGAAACTTTCAAACAAAATTAACTGCTAAACGATCCCCTTTATGATAAGGTCAAACTCGGAGCCTACCCTGTTACACAAAACAACCCACACCCCTTTGCGGCAAACCGCAAAAACCCAAGGCACAGCACTGCTATAACTTAAACGCAGGCAATCACGTAGCCAAACCTTTAGAATGGAGTTCTAAATTACTACAACTAAACTATGTTGCACCAAAACAAAGGCTCACATTGGAACTGTGCAACACATCCACAGCCCTTGAAAAATGAAGCACGCCTAGCCCAGAAACTCCAATCAATAAAGATGCCCTTTAGCGACAGGACACATGCACTCCTGAAGCAAACGGGAAGACAAAATATAAGCCCCACCGAGACCTGGAAAGGTCACGGCACCGTTTCACAAACCTCTCAGGACGGAGCTCGGCGATTGGCTACAGGGTAAGGGGATGCCCGTGGGCTCGGAGACACCTGAGACGTGAGACTACAAACATGAGACGGACGGGGCTGGAGCCGAGCGATGGTCTCCCTGTTCACCGGCAACGGGGAATGGGGGTACCACCGAACGGCTACGGTGTAGTGCCAGCATGGATTCGTTCCCTGGGACCCCACCAGCTGACGACCCGCGACACGGGGAAACTGGAAAACAACAACAATAGACAAGGGTTAAGGACAGTATAGTTTGAGGGCCACAAGGGAGATTATAATAGTTCTGTACTAATTGTGTTACCCTGGTGAAATAAAGTATTTATTATTATTATTATTATTTGTTCTCTAACATTTTGCAGTTATGAAACTTAAGGATGCCAATAAGGAGTATGATAAAGTCCCTTTTCCCCTTAATTACTCCAAGATGGCTGATGAGACCAAGGTTAGCTCTAAACTCCTAAACTTATAGTAAATGAAATAAGGCTTACTTGAGCATCTCTTGGGATTTAAATTCAATTTAGGTATTCTGGGCCTTACAATTTCAAGAATATTTCACCCATGTGTGTCTCAGATCACTAAATGGAGGGGAGGGGAGTGGGGGTCGGGGTCGCAAAGTGCTGTGAGAAAAAAACACCTGATCTTTTGTTGAAGAAATTCCTCCTGACTCGTGACCTAATTAGGCCTAAACCAACAACTGTCTTTCAGTTGATTTCCGTACCCTCCAACGTACCAGAAACTTCCCTTTGACAGACATTTTTTATTCAGTTCAACCTGCTCAAGGATCTGGCCATTCTTACTACTTGTAATAACATAAATGGATACAGGGTACAGCTTTACATACTTTTATCACCCTTATCAACAGGCCTGAATTGGGGTCTACTCTGAACCCATTGTATGCTAGTGGACTCTTCCATTGCTATATGTTGGACAAGTCCATTTTTCATATAAGGGGTTCCAGGCCTTTTTTTTTTTTCATTTTTATTCGCTTTTTGATGGAAAATCCAATAAGCAAACAATACATGCCCTGATCAGACACCGCATTCTGCACTGTTTGCCAAGGTATGCAATGGGTTAAAGAAGGCATGCAATAGGTTAACCCTTGTCCTGCTGAGCCCGGGCGTGTCTTATCTTTGAAACAATGTAGATCCAGATCAGATGGCTTCTGAAGAAGCCATCTGATCTGGATCTTCATTGTTTGTCATTCAGTTTATGAATTTGCTGCAATGATTTGCATCAAGAAATCGGATAGGTTGATAAGCAGTGGTGGGTGTGGCATATTTAAATATTCAGCAGGTCAAGGGTTAAAGAAAGCATTTTTTTCCCTTTTTACAGCAAGTCTTCAAGGTGTCCAAAGTTTTAGGATTTTTATGGTATATAATGATAATCTGTTAAATGTATAAAGGTTACACCAATTACCCAATTACACGTTGTTATGCTCTAAATACTTAATTAAATTAAATTTTGTACAATAGAAATGAATACAATCTGGTTAAGTTACTTTTTCAATGAAAAAAGAAAAAGAAAGGTACAACTTATAAGAAAGACAATGGGGAGAAAGGAGCACCCTGTAATAAACTATTAGCCAGAAAATTTCAATCCCTTTTTAATTATGACAGGATCCAGACTCAGGGAGAATGCGGTGATCGAAGGGGTGCTCATTCTGTATGAAAAAGGAAGTAAAAGTCTGGAATAAACACTTCTGAAATTGAATGGGTTTCAGAAGTGAAATGTAACAGGCATTATACTGAATAAATTGAACAAGAACAAAAAAAAAAACTTATAAGAAAGACAGAATGAGAGACATTTGATCTGTTAATCAGATGTTGAAAAAGAATTTATAAATTAAACTGTTGAAATTCATTTCGATCTTGATAAATTTAACCCTTTTTGTACCAAATGGAATCTTCCTCCTTATATATAGCAGGAGTCAATTTCAAAATTTAGGGGTGTCAGGTTGTGTTTTCTTCAAAATTGATTTGGAAAATGACTGAACTTTTAGCAAACAGTGGAGGCCCTGATCAGACGCCGCTTTCTGTGGCGCCTGATCTGGGCCTGCACTGTTTGCCAGGGTACCCGTTTTGGGGTTTCTGGTACAAAATGGGTTAATAAACATTTACTTAAAAAGCCTAATTGTCAATGAAGAAATCAATAATCTGTCCCTTTGAACTAATTTCTTGGAACACACACAGCACCTCCACTTTCTGAAGAAGTCATCTGACCAGGACCTTCATTCTTTGGCATTCAGTTTGTGAGTTTGAATGAATAAATTACATCAAGTGTTTTGATTGGTTGATAGTCAGAAATGGTAAAACTAATTTATTCAGCATGACAATGGTTAACAGGTCATCATACTACAACCAACCAAAATGTACCTTAAGTGAATGTATTTCATATTATTTTTTCCTGTATTTGAGACCATACCTTATCAATGCACATAAAATGATCTTCAAATGCTCGATACTTATTTCAAGTACCCTTAACCCATTGTATGCTAATGGACTCTTCCAGTGCTATAGACACATCCAAACACTACGTCATCACTCAATAATACTATTTGCCGGGACGTACGGGTGGTGGGCAAAAAACGTATTTGGCCGTTTATCGCCATTGTAAATGCAATGTTATTTTCTGTAAACTAGTATTTTGTTTGGACTCGAAATGACAAATTTGAGCGTTAAACTTTTATAATAGACATTTCTTAGCTAGTAATTATTGGTTTCTAGAAGATTTGAGGATGTTTTTGATGATAATTACCTGTTAAACTTATGCAGGTAACGAGGCGGGACGGTCTTAATTATTTGTAATAAAAATGCGCAAAACGAATGACTAAATGCGGAAGATGCATGAATGAACTCTAAAATATATATATCTACCCATTTAAAGTGTAATTCGATCGATTTTCTGTGACAGTCAACTAAAATATGCCCGTAATATTAAACCAATTTACAATGTGTTTATATGGAACCAGGGGCTTTTTGCCAACCACGAAAGATCGTTATCGGAAGGAAAAGTAATTTTGCGCATGCGCAATGACAGGTTGACAGGTCAAAACATTGGATCCGTCTATATGTTGGTCAAGTCCATTTGTCATATATAGTAACGGGTGTTAGGCACATGTTTTCGTTTATATTCTATTTTTTGATGGAAAATTCTGTTTGCAAATAGTGCAGGCCTTGATCAGACACCGCAGAATAGATGTCGCATTCTGCAGCGTCTGATCTGGGCTTGCACTTTTTGCCAAGGTACTCTTTTAGGGGTTTCCCGCATGCAATGGATTAACTCTTAAGATGTCAGTGGCAACAATTGCAGTCTGTTTTGTCGTCTGCAGGTTACTTTAAATGTGCATTATTGAGCTTCCAGGTCTCTAATTATTTTCCTGGTTTTTATCTTCAATGCATACTCCTTTGTCATGTGTACACTTTTGGAGCCAAATACAGCTTCAGAACTTTGTGAAAATGGTCGTTTTCATTCGTGTTTACCCTTCGCTCTGAACATGCGTTCGGAATTTCTGTTCTAAAAATAAATCTGTCACTTTACACATACATGGCGGCAGTATCGTCTCTGAGTGTTGTTTCTTATGGCATGGTATTCAGCGTCATATTTTTTTCCGATTCAGGCATGGCCTAAGCAAACAAGGCCAAAAATGAATGTCGCATAACGTCATATATGGGGTTTCTATTTTTGTCACGAACTAAAAATAGATCTAACTAGTGTTCGAAACCTAGTTAGGGAATCCCTCTCAAACTCGTTTACCTGTCATCATAATTGTTTGCATTTTTGCATAAAATGCATTCATTTGTATTGTTTTAAAGAAAAGGAAGTGGCTATTGACAGCCGGCTGTCGATAGCGAATTCGCTATTGACAGCCGGCTGTCGATAGCGAATTCGCTATTGACAGCCAGCTTAGATATTTGATATATATACTTACATATAAATGAATATAATTTGATAAAAAAACATGAATGCATAAATAAAAATGAAATAATTTTAGAATATTAAAGTGAACTATTAAACTTTTTTCATACAAATAAAAATTTTTCATCAGAATAATATGAACGCTTAAAATGTCCATTACACTTAAGGCATAAATGGTTGGAACTCTACAAGATATAACTCCATGCTGTGGCTAAAACAAATAAATAAATATTTTGTTTTATAGATTATTAAAAGAATCTCAATAAAAAATAAAGGAGTCTAAATAATGTATATGCAATTATTTTTAGCTCGCCTGTACGGAGTACATGGAGAGCTATTGTTGTCACCTCGGTCGTCTGCGTGCATGTTTGCGTTCCCGTCACACTGTGTTTAAGTTTTTCAAATGCTTATATCTCAACAGCCACTCATCACAGAGCACTTATAATTGGAACTTATAAAGTACCTGGGACAGCCCCAGCCCATAGGGGCTTGAAGAAATATATGGGCTGCATGATGCTTCCAGGCAGAGCTGAATCCGGCCTGCACACTAGTACTGGTAAACCGCTTAGAGGTTCTAAGCCTGTCCAGGAACCACGGTGCGAGGCGGACCATCCATGCTAATAAACCCTATTGGTTTCATTGGGCGACAGGGCTTGAGATGTCATTTCATCTCAATGTCGGGTAAAAGTCCCACAAAATTGGAAGCAACATCTCCAAAATGACCTTAACAGTGTTGACAGGGACGTTAAACATCAAATCAAACAAACAAAGTACCTGGGAGGGTCTTCTGATGACGTCAAAATATATCTAGGCCACTGTGACCTATATTTCATGGTTCAGTGATTTTGCCTACTATCTCGAATACTATTTGATGAAGAAATGTCATACCTGGATTATTAGTTCCATGTGACCCGATAATTGACCAAAAAATATATCTAGGTCTGTGTGACCTATATTTCATGGTTCAGTGATTTTGCCTATTATCTTGAATACTTTTTGATATAGAATTGTCATACCTGGGTTGTTAGTTCCATGTGACCCCATGATTGACCTCAAAATATATCTAGGTCACTGTGACCTATATTTCATGGTTCAGTGATTTTGCCTACTATCTTGAATGCTATTTGATGCAGAAATTTCTCAACTGGATTATTTGTTTCATGTGATCTGATAATTGACCTAAAAATATATCCAGGTCATTGTGACCTATATTTCATGGTTCAATGATTTTGCCTATTATCTCGAATACTATTTGATGAAGAAACGTCATACCTGGATTATTAATTCACATTAGGCTTTTGTAACAGTTTACTAAGCATTTAGTCTGAGAGACATTTAGACCTCTAAGCGCACCTTAGCATAAGACTGATGTCCACACCAAGGCCCAGTTGTCTGATTCTCAGTAGACATGTATCCCCAGGACTATATTTTGAACAATCTTGGTAGAGGTCCATTAGATGACGCTTCATACCAAATATCAAAGACCTGGGCCTTCTGTTTTCAGACAAGAAGATTTTTAAAGGTTTTCCCTATATAAGTCTATGTAAAACTGGTGGGCCCTGGTGCAGGGGCATTTTTTGTCCAAGGGCTATAATTTGAACAATCTTGGTAAAGATCAACTAGATGAAGCTTCATACCAAATACCAAAGACCTGGGCCTTCTGGTTTCAGACAAGAAGATTTTTAAAGGTTTTCCCTATATAAGTCTATGTAAAACTGGTGGGACCCAGCACAGGGATTTATGGCCCCAGGGCTATATTTTGAACACTCTTGGTAGAGGTCCACTAGATAAAGCTTCATACCAAATATCAAAGACCTGGGCCTTCTGGTTTCAGACAGTCAAGATGTACTGGTGGACCCTGGCGCGGGGGCATTTATGGCCCTAGGGCTCTAATTTGAACAATATTGGTAGAGGTCCACTAGTGGAAGCTTCATACCAAATATCAAAGACTTTCAGACAAGAAGATTTTTAAAGGTTTTCCTTATATAAGTCTATGTAAAACTGGTGGGTCCCCGAAGCGGGGGTATTTTTGGCCCCAGGGCTATAAGTTGAACAATCTTTGTAGAGCTCCACTAGATGAAGCTTCATACCAAATATCAAAGACCTGGACCATGCGGTTTCAGAGAAGATTTTCAAAGTTATCAGTAAAAAAAAATCTATTTTTAGCTTCTGTGACCTAGATCTGCAACGGACCGGAATGATTTGAACAACTTTGAAAGGAGACCACCTAAGGATCATTCCTGTGAAGTTTGGTCAAAATACGATCAGTGGTTTAGGAGGAGATGTTGTTTGAAGAAATTGTTTAGGAATGGACAGACGGACACACGCACTCACCGACACACGACAGACAAAAAGTAATCCCAAAAGCTCATCTCGTCACTACGTGACAGGCGAGCTAAAAATACATGGTTTTGACTTTTTTCTCATGCAAAAGTCTATGCGACCAAATTTGACCTTGGCCTAAAATAGGTCAAGGTCATTCAGGAGTCATCATCTGAATAAATTTTGATGGGCCCAGAGTCCCCAATGCCACATACCAAGTTACATGACAATCGGCCCACTGGTTCCAGAGAAGAAAGATTTCTCAAGGGTTTTTACCTTATATGGGCATGACGGCCATATTGGTCATGTGACCAAATTCATATTGATTGTCATTTCCTTCTTCTTAAAAACTTTCATATGAAATTTCATTACAAATGGCTTTGTGGTGTCTGAGAAAAATTAACCAAAAGGTAAACCGGGACGTGGACGCCCGCACGGACATCGCTATTCTAAAGGACGGAATTTTTCCTTGAAAAACCCATCCAGTAAGTTTTAATTCTCATATTTGAATGACCTTGAACAAAGGTCAAAGAATGACCTTGACCTTGAATACTCAAGTAGTTTCATCCACCCATTTAGCTTACTGTATCTACTAATTTTCAGATCACAGGCTGCAATAGTTTCCAAACAAGAGGCCCATGGGCCACTATGCTCACCAGAGCTCAGGTGGGCACTGCCCAATGGCAGCCATGTATTTTAACATGATACATGTATCATTTTAATCTACCAAATGAACCCCCATGTCCAAATGAGCACCCATGTGGACTCAGTATCTGAAACATTAGGCCTTTTATGAAGTAGATGGGTGGGGCATGGACCCATTGGAGCCCTGGTTGATATCACTAAATGCGTCTTATCAATAAGGAACAAGAATATATATGGTTCAGCAGTGGGGATCTGTAAGGCCTCTTAAGTAGTTGAGGGGTTGGGGCATGCCATGTTGATCCCAGGAAAGCCCAATATTGTTGTCCCTAAATATGTCTTATCATAAGGACCAAGTATATATATGGTTTAGAGGTGGGAATCTGAACTGTTTCTGAGATTTGAGGCCCTTTTATGAAGGATAGGAATGGCCCCTGCGGACCCTCCTACAGTAGGTGTGCTAATAATAAGGAACAAGAACATATATGATTATGGGGTGGGGATTTGAATGGTTTCTGAAATATAAAGCCTTTTATGAAGTGGAAGGGCGGGGCACATTGCCTCAGCACAAAGAGACCCCCAGGTTGGTGTGATTAAACGAGTCTTATCATAAGGAACAAGTATATAATTTAGGGGTGGCGATCTGAACTATTTCTGAGATATATGGCTTTTAATGAAGTAAAGCGATGGGGCACGGCCTGGGCATGCCCCGGGGACTCCCAAGCTGGTGTCACTGAATGCGTCTTATCATAAGAAAGATGAATATATATGGTTTAGGGTGGGGCTAAGGACAGTTTCTGAGATATAAGGCCTTTTGTGAAGTGGAGGGGTGGGGCAAGGCCCTGGGAGACTCCCAGGTTGGTGTCAATGAATGTGTCTTATCATGAGGAACAAGAATATGTATGGTTTAGAGGTAGCCATCTGTAGGGTTTCCGAGACATTGTGAGATTAAGAAATGGAAGGGGTGGGGCATGGCCCCAGCACATCCCTGGGGACCCCCAGGTTGGTGTCACTGAATGCGTCTTATCATAATGAACAAGAATATATATGGTTTAGGGGTGAGGATCTGAACAGTTTCTGAGATATATGGCCTTTTGTGAAGTAAAGGGGTGGGGCAAGGCCCCGGCGCATCCCTGAGAACCCCCAGGTTGGTGTCAATGAATGTGTCTGATCATAAGGATCAAGAATATATATGGTTTAGGGGCAGGGATTTGTAAGGTTTCCGAGATATTGGGCCTTTTATGAAATGGAGGGCATGGGGCATGGCCCCGGGGCATCCCAGGGACCCCCAGGTTAATGTCACTGAATGGGTCTTATCATAAGGAACAAGAATATATATGGTTTAGGGGTGGGGATCTGAATGGTTTCCAAGATATTGGGCCTTTTATTAAGTGGAGGGGGTGGGGCATGGCCTCGGCGCATCCCTTAGGACCCCCAGGTTCGTGTCACTGAATGTGTCTTATCAATAGGAACAAGAATATATATGGTTTAGGGGTTGGGATCTGAATGGTTTCTGTGATATATGGCCTTTTATGAAGTGGAGGGGGTGGGGCATGGCCCCGGCACAACCTGGGGGACCCTCAGGTTGGCATAAAAGCATATGGCTGAGAGAAGTTAACTCAAGAAACATTTCTATAAAAGTTTTGTCAAAATATCTGCAATGACTTGGCAGTAAATGCCATTTTTCAATTTTCCCCATTATAAGTCTATGGAAACTCTATGTTTTTTTTTTTTTTTTTTTTTTTTGGTTTGGGTTTTACAGCCCTTTCAAGATTATTTCACTATTATCGAGCCGATCGTTAATCATAGGTGGACGAAAACCGGAGTACCCGGAGAAAAACCACCTGACCTTCCATTGCAGAACTTGGCGTCTCACACGTGACCCGAGCGAGGCTCGAACCCATGGCGGTGAGAGACCTAATGACTAAGAGTCAGCGCTCTTATCCATTAGGCCACGGAGGCCCGTTGAAACTCTAAGTTGCCATAGCAACCAAACTAATGAGCCGATTTTCATAAAAAACACAAACTTTCAATCCCCCAACCAAAGGATGCTACAGATAAAATTTGGGCCCAATCGGCCCAGTGGCTTCAGAGGAGAAGATGTTTAAAAGTGTTGACACCAGACATACGACGATGACGGACAACTGCCTATCCTATAAGCTCCCCCGGAGCCTTCGGCTCTGGTGAGCTAAAAATACACGGTTTTGACTTTTCCCCATACAAAAGTCTATGCGACCAAATTTGAACTTGGCCTAAAATTAGTCAAGGTCATCCAAGGATCATCATTTGAACAAAATATGATGGACCCGAGTCCCTAATACTACATCCCAAGTTTCGGGCCAATGGGCCCACTGGTTTCGGAGAAGAAGATTTTTGAAGGGTTTTTACCGTATATGGGCATGGCGGCCATCTTGGTCACATGACCTGGGCCCTGCGATCAAACTTTCGTTCCCCCATCCCATGGATGCTCCACATGAAATATGACTCCAATTGGCCTTGGGGTTTCAGAGGAGAAGATGTTTGAAAATGTTGACAGACAACAGACGACAGACAGACAACGGAGCCTTACCATACTATAAGCTCACCTATGAGCCTTCGGCTCAGGTGAGCTAAAAACTCAGGAATTTCCACAAACAATGGCCTCAGTCACAAGCAAAACAGTAAATATTTGTTTGCATTAAGAAGATTAATAAGGCTTCACAATATTCTTTGTCATACAAATGATATGTATCAGAAGATAGACAGTCACCAAATCATTGGAACAGCTGGTAATATCACTACTTTAGCAGGTTCCATGGTAAAGACCAACTGACGGGATAATCACAGTACCTGAAGCCATTATATAATAAATTATATTAAAAAACCTGTCCATAAATGTTTATAAAGTAAAACATACAATAAATTTGCAATAACCCATTTTCATCAATTTAGTTTGCTGGATGTCAATAGCGAATTCGCTATCGACAGCCGGCTGTCAATAGCGATCGCCTAAAGAAAAATACCAGCTATATGTACTTTATTTTTGGAAGCATTTTTTCCAGATAGCTCAATAATGCACCTTTAAAAGTCATAGTTACAAACAGTGGGGACTCAGATCACACTGCTCCTCTATAGTGTCAGTGTGTTCTCACTGAAATGAGGCCATCCTGACGAGTAGACACAACAATCCTTTATTTAAACCTGCTGAATGATTTCATTAAGGGGAATGGGAATACCTTCAGGGGAGGCAACTCCTGCAAAAGTATTTTTGTCTCCCATGTCAGTAGGGGTCGACTCTTAAAGGAAAGAATTTGCTCCTGAGGAGCAAATTCTTTCCTTTAAGAGTAGACCCCTTTTACAGTGTGAAAGGGCTTACAGAAAGGCGAACGGGAAGTCCCGAAAGTTGTTTCCCTTTGAAAAGTGGCGGAAAATTATGTCAGGTGTTCACATTCCCCTTAAGTCACACCCATTCTTGACTTTCAGTCAATTCAGATTACTTGATGTTATTTATTCCAGCAAATTCACAATCTGAATATAAAACAGTGTAGATACAGATCAGATGGCTTCTTCACTGTTTGTAAAGGTAGAGCATATCCTGATTCAGCAGGACCAAGGGTTTTGAACTTAAAAAAGATATCTCTAAATGAGACTAAGTAAGCCTCCTTACTTGATGCTATGATTAACCCATAATGGTTCCAACTTTCCCTGTCTCGAAAAAATTTCATGGTCCCAAGAGGTGTTCAAGGCATTGAAGTTCATCTGTTACAATTTCAGAGATGTTCGATCATTGAGGAGGTCCTCCGTCGCAGTAACTACAACCAGTTTCAGTTCTTATCTACCTCGCTACAACCAGTACTTCACCGAGATTTCATGTACACAGCCCAGAGCCATTTCCCGACCCTGGAGTTTATCCCTGTCAGTACTCATACCAGTAGGAAAATAAAGGTACTGTAACATACAAACAGATAAAGTCGGTATTTTGTGATTTGTTTTAAATTGAGGTTTTACGTCCTCGTCAACACTATTTAGGTAATTTTGGAGACATTGCTTCCAGTTTTGTGGGATATTTACCCGAAATTGAGATGAAATGATATCTGAACACTACTGTCCAAACAAACCAATAGGGTTAATATGCAGGTGACTGGCACCACTTTGCCTGGGCAGGCTTAGATTACTAGTACTCGGGTGCAGTCGGTTTCAGCTCTACATTGAAGCATCATGCAGCCCAATCCATTTCTCCAAGCCCCTATTAGCGGGGTATTATGTGATAATTGAAGGTTTATTTTGGTCATTTCTCCATAAATAATACCCACAACATAGGTTTTTATGGAGAAATAAGCAAAATTATTCTTCAGTTATCACCAAATACCCACCTAACCCTTATATTGCTGAATATTCAGTTAAGCCACACCCATTTCTGACTTTGAACCAATCAGATTACTTGATGTAATTTATTCCTACAAATTCATAAATTGAATGTCAAACAGTGTAGATCCTGATCAGATGGCTTCTTCAGAAGCCATCTGATCTGGATCTACACTGTTTCCAAAGATAGGGGTTGTCGTGAACAGCAGGATAAGAGCTAATTTGTTGCTATGACTGTAAGGATGTTCTGTAGTCAGAAAGCTAAAGGGGTAGTTGGTGCTTGAGACCACATTGTCTTGGGTATACAGCTTAACCCATTTAGTACCAGAAACCCCAAAACGGGTACCAGGGCAAACAGTGCAGGCCCAGATCAGAGGCTGCAGAACGCGGCGTCTGATCTGGGCCTCCACTGTTTGCTAAAAGTTCAGTCATTTTCCAAATAAATTTTGATGAAAACACAACCTGACATCCCTAAATTTTGAAATGGACTCCTGCTATATATAAAGCCCCGGTCCCACAGACCTTGCGACTGCGATGCTACCTCTCTGCAACTGATTTCGTTGCAACTGGCCCGCGACCTTTGCAGCTGTTGCAACAAAATTTGCTCCGAAAATGTGATTGCCGACCCGTCGGCTACCGGTCGCCGAACAATCGGCGATTAACGTTGACCAAAGTCGGCTATTGATCAGCAACTTGTCGCCAAAGAATCGCCGATTGATCGGCGACTGACTTGCAACAAGTGAAACATGATCGAGGACTAGTCGGCGATCAATCAGCAACTCTTCAGAGACTGGATAAAACCGATCTGCGACTTGTCGGAGACTGTTTTGCGGTTTTTTTTTACACAGACAAAAAAAAACTAAATTTTTGACTGCTGAGAGTCTTCTATGGGCTGCTGCAAGTCCTCATCATCCGAAATTTGTGTCCGAGCCTTGCTTCCCATTTTATTTCGGCTGCGCCACCGTTTTCTTTTGCCCGCCTCTCCGAACCATGTTGCCTCTTTGAAAGCTGTCGTCAAAATGATGCTAGGATGTTAACAGTGTTTTTATTGTAGTTGGCGCTATAATCGTTTGGTGGTTTTAAAACCTTTTTACAGCTTGTCGGCGACCAGTTGCAGATCAATCGCAGATCGATCGCCGAACAGTTGCCGACCGATGGCCAATAGGTCTTGGATCGATCGGGGACCTGTCGGCGATCGGTCTGCGACCAGTCTCCGATAAGTTGCAATAAGGTTGCTAGAATTTACAGCCAAATTTGCATAAATTCTGTCGGGGATCGATTGGTGACTGTTCGGTGATCGATCGAAGATTGGTCTGCGACGTTTAGAAAACCATTGCAACTAGTCTGCGATCAAAATCAGTCGCAGCCAGTCTTTTGTGCATGCACAAAAGACGATCGGCAACTAAATTTGATCGGCGACCTTGCTGCAACCTTTATTAAACCTCTCTGCGACTTCTGCAACCGCTCCGCGATTGCCATTTTTTTAGTCGCGGAGAGGTTGCATCGCGGTCACAAGCTCTGTGGGACCGGGCCTTAAGGAGGAAGATTTCATTTGGTACAATAAAGGGTTAAGCATTTTAATAACACACCCATGAGACTAAATCATTTTCCTCCTGAATAAATTAGTATAGCCACACCTATTTATGACTAGCAACCAATCAGACTACTTAATGTAATTATTCAGTTCTCAGAATGACAAACAGTGTAGATCTTGATCAGATGACTTCTTCTGAAGTCACTTTGGCTATGAAGTTGACATCTTCATTTACATTACAGTTTTTTAAGAGCTCATAATTTCCAAACCATATGATGGTTTTGGTTCACATTTGGTGTGATGATAGATATAGGTCCGAAGTTTTATTCAGCAATACCCCATCCATACCATATACCTCGAGGTCAGGGTAAGGGACTTAAGAAATTTTTAGTGTTAAAGTTTTTCAAGAGCTCATAATTATAGCCCCGCTTTGAAAAAGTGGGGGCTATATTGGATTTGGCTTGTCCGGAATTCCGTCTGTAATTTGTCCGGAATTCTGTCTGTCTGTCTGTCTGTCTGTAATATTTGATAGTGGGTACCTTGTTACCGCAACTCCTCTTACAGTTCTAGGTCAATCCTTTTGAAACTTTACAGGTGTTTTTATATAGGTCTGAAGATGTGCATATTCTTTTTTCATTATCCTTAAATAATTTTTTTCACTTATTTCACCTTTTTTAACTTGGACAATTTTTGAGATCTACTAATGTTAAAATGTATAGGGAGTAGCTACCTTGTTACCGCAACTCCTCTTACAGTTCTAGGTCAATCCTTTTGAAACTTAAAAGGTGTTTTCATATAGGACTGAAGATGTGCATATTCTTTTTTCATTATCCTTAAATAATTTTTTTCACTTATTTCACCTTTTTTAACTTAGACAATTTTTGAGATCTACTAATGTTAAAATGTATAGGGAGTAGCTACCTTGTGACCACAACTCCTCTTACAGTTCTAGGTCAATCCTTTTGAAACTTTACAGGTGTTTTCATATAGGTCTGAAGATGTGCATATTCTTTTTAGCTCGCCTGTACGAAGTACAAGGAGAGCTATTGTTGTCACCTCGGATGGCGTGCGCGTGTGCGTTTGCGTTTGCGTTCCCGTCATACTGCGTTAAAGTTTTTCAAATGCTTGTATCTCAACAGTCACTCATCACAGACCACTCTTATTTGGAACTTAAGTACCTGGGAGGGTCCTCTGATGTTCAAAGAGAACAGACACCTGGGTTCATGCCCCGGGGTGGGGCTAGGGGTCAAAAACTAGAACACCTTTGTAATTCTGTGTTAAAGTTTTTGAAATGCTTATATTTCAACAGTCACTCATCACAAAGCATTCATATTTACAACTTGGATACCTGGGAGTGTCTTCTGAAATTCCAAGACAACACATCCCTGGGTTCATGCCTGGGATTGGGGATTGGGTGGGGCTGGGGATCAAAATCTAGGACACCTTTGTAATTTGTTGTATTCCTTTCCATTATACTAACGAGTTATAGACACAATTGGTTATACATCAGCCAATCAAGTGACATTGGTTCAAGTGTAAAAGGGTGAAGGTCATGGTGACCTACATTTCATGGTCCAGTGATTTTGCCTTATATCTTGAAGTCTATTTGTTGGAGAAATGTCATACCTGGGATATTAGTTCCATGTGACTCCACGATTGACCTCAAAATATATCTAGGTCACTGTGACCTATATTTCATGGTTCAGCGATTTTGCCTATTATCTCGAATACTATTTGATGGAGAAATGTCATACCTGGATAATTAGTTCCATATGACCCAATAATTGACCGCAAAATATATCTAGGTCATGGTGACCTACATTTCACAGTCCAGTGATTTTGTCTATTATCTTGAATACAATTTGATGGAGAAATGTTATACCTGGGTGATTAAATGCAGGTGACCCCATTATTGACCTCAAAATATATCTAGGTCACTGTGACCTATATTTTATGGTTCAGCGATTTTGCCTATTATCTAGAATACTATTTGATGGAGAAATGTCATACCTGGATTATTAGTTCCATATGACCCAATAATTGACCGCAAAATATATCTAGGTCATGGTGACCTACATTTCATGGTCCAGTGATTCTGTCTATTATCTTGATTACTATTTGATGGAGAAATGTTATACCTGGGTTATTAGTTGCATGTGACCCCATTATTGACCACAAAATATATCTAGGTCAGTATGACCTATATTTCATGGTTCAGTGATTTTGCCTATTATCTTGAATACAATTTGACAGAGAAACGTCACACCTGGATTATTAGTTCCCTGTGACTCTATAATTGACCGCAAAATATATCCAGGTCAGTGTGACCTATATTTCATGGTTCAGTGATTTTGCCTATTATCTTGAACACTATTTGATGGAGAAATGTCATACCTGGATTATTTATTCCATGTGACCCCATGATTGAGCTTGAATTAATATCTAGGTCAGTGTGTCCTATATTTTATGGTTCAGTGATTTTTCCTATTTTCTTGAATACTATTTGATGGAGAAATGTCTTACCTGGATAATTAGTTCCATGTGACCCGATGATTGACATGGAAATATATCTAGGTCCTTGTGACCTATTTTCATGGTTCAATGATTTTGCCTTATAATTCAGATACAATTTGATCCTGAAATGTAATAACTGGAATATATGTTCCATGTGACCTGATTATTGATCTCAAATATATCAAGGTGAGTGTGACCTATATTTCATGGTTCATAAATTTTTCCTTATATCTTGAATGCGCGAAACAGGCGAGCTATGCTGTCCGGTGACAGCTCTTGTTTCATCATCCTTAAATAATTTTTTTCACTTATTTCACCTTTTTTAACTTAGACAATTTTTGAGATCTACTAATGTTAAAATGTATAGGGAGTAGCTACCTTGTGACCACAACTCCTCTTACAGTTCTAGGTCATTCCTTTTGAAACTTTACAGGTGTTTTCATATAGGTCTGAAGATGTGCATATTCTTTTTTCATTATCCTTAAATAATTTTTTTCACTTATTTCACCTTTTTTAACTTAGACAATTTTTTAGATCTACTAATGTTAAAATGTATAGGGAGTTGCTACCGTGTGATCGCAACTCCTCTTACAGTTCTAGTCAATCCTTTTGAAATTTAACAGGTGTTTTCATATAGGTCTGAAGATGTGCATGTGCTTTTTTCATTATCCAAAACCTATTTTTTAACTTAGACTGTTTTTCAGATCTAATAACGCGAAAAGTCTATAAGGCGTAGGTACCTTGTTAGGGATTTAACCCTCTCACAAGTCTTTACCTTTAATTCATGAGTCTTTCTCCTCTGACAGGGCTATAGCGGGGCTATAGTCAGATTCTCTGACAGTTCTTGTTTCAAAACCATATAATAGATTTGGTTCATATCTAGTAGGATCATAGGTAATTGTCCAAAAATTTATTCAGCAATACTTTTGCCTCTGCCTTTGACCTCAAGGTCAAGGTCACACATAGACTTTGAAATTTTATGCTAAAGTTTTTGAAGAGCTCATCTCTTCCAAAACATATGATGGATTTGATAGGTCCAAAGTTTAATTTAGCAATATCCCAGTCCATGCCTATGGTCTTCAGGTCAAGGTCATGGACTTTGTAATTTTATGTTAAAGTTTTGTTGAAGAGCTAAATTTTTCCAAACCATATTACGGATTTGGTATATATCTGGTATGATGATCGATAAAGATCCAAATGTTTATTCAGCAATAACCCAGCCCATGTCCATGACCTTATGGGCACTTTTCCAGGCGAGCTACATTGTCTAATGACAGTTGTTATTGCGCCTACTTAAAGCATGGTTGGATATAGGAGTCCAGTTTCTGTCTGTTGGGTCATTCATCCCTTCATTCCTCAGATCATCAACATTTGTGACAAACCTACTATTCAGCCCTCTGTATGTTTTTGGGATTCAGCTTTAACCATTTTATATCCAAAACCATGTTAAAATGAATAGTGTTAAAAAAATGTTTGCATGTAAAATGGTCAACTAGAATTTTTCACAAAACAGCAATTGTATTTTTAGTATGCCCCCGCATGGGATGATGCCTCATCCAGGGGCATATAGTTTTTCGGTTTTCCGTACGTGCTTCCATGGGTATGTGCATACTTGTGTCCGAATGTACATCCATCTGTAAGAAAGTGTGTATGTATGTAATCATGTTAGACTCAGGTTAAGGTTTTTGCACCAGGTAGAGCCTGAACTTTTAAGAGATCATATTTTCCAAACCATGTGATGGATCATATATTGGATGATGATAGATATAGGTCCAAAGTTTTGTTCAGCACTACCCCCCCCCCCCCATGCCCATGACCTCAAGGTCAAGGTTATGGACTTAGAAACTTTTAAGGTTGTAGACTCCGGTTAAGGTATTTGTACCAGGTAGAACCTTATTATTTAAGAGCTCATATCGTCCAAAGTATAAGAAGGGTTTGGTTCGTATTTGGTATGATGATATATATAGTTGCAAAGTTTTATTCAGCAATACCCCCACTCATGCCTATGTCCTCAAGGTCAAGGTCAGGTTAAGCTATTTGTACCAGGTAGAACCTTATCATTCCAAAGCATATGATGGATTTGGATCATATTTGGTATGATGATAGATATAGGTGCATATGCACTCATGCCTATGACCTCAAGGTCAAGGTCACAGACTTAGAAAGTTTTCAAAGATCTAGTATTTTCCAAACCATATGATGGATTTGGTTTATATTTGCTATGATGATAGATACAGGTCCAAAGGTTTATTTGGCAATACCCCCACTCATGCCTAAAACTTCAAGGTTAAGGTCACACACTTTAAAAATTTTAATGTTGATTTTTTAAGAGTTCATATTTTCCAAACCGTATGATGGATTATGATTATATTTGGTGCTATGATAGATAAAGGTCCAAAGTGATATTCAGCTGTACCCCCACCCATGTACATGACCTCAAGGTCAAGGTCACAGACATAGAAATTTTCAAATTTAAGTATGTTAATAACCCATATTGTCCAAACTATATAATGGATTTGCGGCCCCCGCCCATCAGGGCTTGAAGAAATAGATGAGCTGCATGATGCTTCCACGCAGAGCTGAAACCGACCTGCACACGAGAACTGGTAAACTGCTTAGAGGATCTAAGCCTGCCCAGGCAAAGAGGTGCTAATCGGACCATCCATGCTTATAAACCCTTTTGGTTTCATTGGTCGGCAGGGCTTGAGATGTTATTTCATCTCAGTGTCGGGTAAAAGTCCCACAAAATTGGAAGCAACGTCTCCAAAATGTTGACGGGGACGTTATACCTCAACTCAAACAAAAATATAATGGATTTGCTTCATATTTGGTATGGCAATAGTTACAACTCCAAAGTTTTATTCAGCCTTACCCCACAGCCCTGACCTCAAGGTCAAGGTCACAGACTTAGAAATGTTTTATGTTATGCCTTTTTAGAGCTCATAATTCCTAAACTATTCCATGGATTTGCTTCATATTTGGAATGATTATAGATACAGGTCAAAAGTTCCATTCAGCCATAACCCCACCTCTGCCACATGACCTCAAGGTCAAGGTTTCAGACTTAGCAATTTTTAATGTTAACATTTTTAAGAACCCATATTTTCCAAACCATTTGATGGATTGGGTCCGTATTTTGTATGATGATAGTTACTTTTCAAAGGTTTAATCAGCAATACCCCAACCTATGCCAATGACCTCGAGGAAACTTTTCCAGGCGAGTTATGCTGTCCAATGACAGGTGTTATTGTAATTGTAATATGAGTTTTTTGGGGGTGAGGTGGTCCCTGGGTGGAGGCATCTGTCACCAGTCAAAATTTTAGGGCATTTACATTTTTGGAAAATTAAAGAATAAATAAGTGAGAAAGGGATCTTGATGTGGGGTGAATGTTGAATGAATGGTTTTATTTTTTTAGGTCATAGTAAGAGAGAATGGGTGAATCAGAAAAACAGATTTCAGGAAAAAAAAGTAATTTTCATAATTTCAATATTTTCCCAGGATTTTGTTCATCCAGGTAAATCTTTGTAAAGTAGGTCTTGAGGCATTGTTTTGACAAACAAGCATGTTAAGCAACATGGCTTGAGAAATGTTTTTGCACCTTTTAGGAAACAAAGCTGCTTAAAAGTTATAGCTTGGAAACCATCAAGCGGAACAATAAGATTCAATCAACTAAGAAAACATAGGTCACTCCTTGGGTTACAAACTGGAACTTAGCAGACAGCCTAATTAGAAATTAGGGAAACAGTAGTCACTCTGAGGTGGCACACTTCTATTGTTCAAAGAAACTTGTGATCTTTAGATAATTGGCTTCTTTTCTCAGGTGTTAATCTATAATTTTGAGCAAAATCTTTTAAGACCCTTTTGGGCCTGACGTTTGATTGGTCACACTGACACTTCTAAAATATGAATCTATTGGTTGGATGAAAGAAGGCGGTTTATTGGCTCATTTTTTGAGACAGGGCTAATGAGCCCACACAACATAAAAACATGCTGAACATTAGCAGACCGGGGGCAATCGAGTCAAAAGGCGCAGTTAAGTGACCTTTTGAACTAGAACATTGAACTGTTACTTGGTTTTGCATCGTAGACCCTGCACAGACTGTTTGATTCAAA
This sequence comes from Lucinisca nassula, assembly GCA_963580285.1. Lineage (NCBI taxonomy): Eukaryota > Metazoa > Mollusca > Bivalvia > Lucinida > Lucinidae > Lucinisca > Lucinisca nassula. The sequence goes on from OY757013.1 coordinate 177,914,984, forward strand.
GTTCTGTGTAGAGACTTACAAATCTTTGCTAAATCTTTGTAACAAACTGAAAGAAAATAGACTCTACAACATAAGGAAATTAAGGAAATTAAACAGCTAAGTAAGGGAGATAACTTTAGGAAATTTGCAAGACATTTGATGAAGTAAATTGATGAACATTAAGTTTTGGGAAAATTATATGCTGGTGACATCGCGTTAAGGACATTAATAATTTGTGTTTAGGAACTTGACATTTCAGAACTTGTTTGGGACTTGACATTTCATGTGAATTTTAGAGGAAAATTGTGTGGAAAGTGAATAGTGACAGTTAGGACATTCTAGTGAAAAATAGGACATTGAAATATACAAAATAGTCTGCATCAATCGCGTTATTTGGAACCTTTGACTAAATTTACAGAAATTATTTAAATATACAAATTTGGGAAAGTGAACTGTGTGTTGTGTCTAACTTTATATACTCTACATCACATCAGACTTTGTGTTTGGTGTGATCCTTATGTCACGCACGAGGCTGGGTTAGGGGACCAACTTAAACCCAGGTCTTGTACGCTACCCTCTTGAGCTTAATTCCCCAAACTTTGCCAAGCGAGTGTGCTCATACAAGGCCTGGGCAAAAAAGAGGCAGGGACCCATTTAGCACCCCTGCCGCCAAAGACCATCCCCACCCCTAAATCCCGCATCGGCGACAGTGTGGTGTGAGAATTTAAGTGGTACGACAACCTCTCAACCCTTCAAGACAACAACCAGCAAGCACTTAGATCTACAGATGTTCACCAGCCAGCGCAACTGATGACCAGCTAGAAGTACAGCTGCAACAGACATAGCTAAGTAAAACTGTCAGTATTTTCCTTGTTGTTTTGTTACTTTGTTTCTTTTGGTTTTGCGCTAAAAGTAGGAAAAAAATGGCTCAATACAAAAATAAATTAAACTGGAGGTGTTCAAAGAAATCTTGTAGTGTAAATTCTGTAGGCATTGATAGAAGTACATGCAATGTAGCATTATCAGCTCCCTTAGAGGGAAATTTTGTGCAAATTAATATAGGGAAGCAAACAAGCAAAGCACTGATAGACACTGGAGCTCAAATTTCTTGTATAGGCGAGCATATTTACAGGCGCTCATTCAAAAATGTTGAAATTGTACGGAGCTCATTAGCTCATATTGTGGGAGTATGTGGCGAGGTCCATCGAGTTTTAGGCCAAGTTACTTTACCATTTAGGCTTGATGGAATTGTTTTGGAACACACATTCCACTTGTTGGAAAAACTGCACCAACCCGTCATTCTGGGTATGGACTTTTTAAGGCAGCATAAGGCTAAAATTGACCTTGAACAAGGTACTGTTAGTTTCAAAAGTAGCTCTAGCTCAGAAAATAGAGCAAGCAAAAACGAAGAACCATCTGTTTGTAACATTTCTTTTGGTCAAGAAGTGAAAACTTGTGTAGGGCTTGTGCGTACAGTTTCTTCTGTTGTGGTTGAACCACAAGCTGAATGCACAATGCCAGAGTGCTGTTCTTCTGGAACCTTCTGGTGGTCTTAATCAAACAGGCTTAGTAGGTGGAAAGTGTTTAACTAGTGCTGATAGCAATTCTTGTGCATACAGGGTGCTAAATCCAACAAATTATCCAGTCTTTTTGAAAGAAAATTTTGTTATTGCCACATCTCATTTGGTTGATGAGCAAAGTATTACACAGGTCACAGACCATGATGACCTTCCTTCTGTAAATGTGCTGAATATGACTGATGATAATGAATCTGAAACTTACTACCAAAACATTGCCAAAGATTTAGGCTTAAATTTAGATAATACTGACTTGTCCAGTGAACAAAAACAAAAACTTTATGCATTTTTAGGCCGAAACAGGGATATTTTTGCGAAGGACATGTCTGAATTAGGAAAAACAAATTTGCATAGTCATGTCATTCATACAGGCAATGCACGTCCGGTTAGTAAACCCCCTTATAGGCAAACCCCGAAAATGCGTGCTGAAACTGAACGTTTGACCAATGAAATGCTACAAAATGGCTTGATTGAAGAATCAGATAGCCCATGGCATTCCCATGTAGTGCTTGTTAAGAAACCAAATGGTGAATATAGGTTTGCCATTGATTATAGGGAGCTTAATAAGGTAACAGAACCTATATCATTCCCAATCCCAAATATTAATGATGTTTTTGACACCCTGGCAGATGCTCAGGCGGAAATATTTAGTGTTTGCGACCTTCGTTCTGGGTTCAATCAAGTGCCACTCTGTCCCTCGACTGCAGAGAAGGCAAGTTTTATCACCCATCAAGGCATATTTACCCCAAATCGCCTCAGTTTTGGAATAATGAATGGGCCTGCATGCTTTCAAAATCTCATGTCTAAGGTCCTTAAGGACCTAAATTGGAAGATTGCTTTGGTGTATATTGATGACATTTTAATTTTCAGCAAAAACTTTGATCAGCACTTGCATCATTTGGACCAAGTCTTTCAAAATTTGAGAGCTGCCAATCTAACAATGCATCCTGGAAAATGTAAATTTGCAATAAAAGAAATAAAATATTTAGGCCACATTATAAGTAAAGAAGGCATAAAGGTAGACCCTGGAAAGTTTAGTGCAATAGAAACTTACCCAGTTCCAAAAACAGTCAAAAATGTTAGAGCTTTTGTCGGTATGGCACAATATTACAGGAGATACATTAAGGGATTTGCTACAATAGCTTTGCCGCTTAATAAACTGTTAAGGAAAGATGTAAAATTTCAGTGGACACAAGAATGTCAAGAAGCTTTTGACACTTTGAAAAGGGCATTAGTAACCGCTCCAGTGCTAGCTTTCGCTCAATTTGATAAGCCATTCATTTTAGCAGTAGATGCTTCTGATGAATCAATTGGATATGTTTTAAGTCAGTTAGACTCAAATGATAGGGAACATCCTATTGCCTATGGAGGTAGAGCATTACACAATGAAGAATTAAGGTGGCATATAACAGATAAAGAAGGACTGGCTTTAGTAGAAGCTGTAAGGCAGTTTAGGCCATATCTTGCTAATATGCCATTCACTGTATATACTGATAATGTTTCTGTAAAGTTCTTACAGCAGATCAAAGATTGTCAAGGTAGGCTAGGTAGATGGTCACTTTTATTACAAGGGTATAACTTTAAGATTATTCAGAAATCAACGAAAAATAACTCCAATGCAGACGGTCTCTCTAGACGTACTTATCCTCCTATGGATGGGGCAGAGACACCTGAACCAGATGAAAGTGCTTTTGGCTGTGCAGTGACATTTTGTTATCCAAATGACTCGAGCGATATAAAAGTGCAAAATGTAAATGCTGAGCCACAAAACAACAGCACAAACAGGGAAAAGCAGTTTCCAAATCTGCAACGTCTGCAGCAGAATTGTCCAGACTTTAAGGCCATTTATAGGTATAAGACCACAGGTGAGGTCCCTGATGATGAAAAGAAAGCAAAAACTTTGGTTGCAGAGGCCTCACAGTTTGAAATAGAGGACGGTCTTTTATACCACTTTTATACTCCAAGGACACGGGGTATTCCAAGGGAGGAACGGCTTGTAAAACAGCTAGCTATCCCAACGATCATGCGTAATGACATTCTGAAGTCATACCATGATTCTTTAGCTGGTGGCGGGCACCAAGGTCATGAAAGGACCTTTGCTGCCATAAGACTTAAATACTATTGGCCAAAGATGTATGATGAAATATGGCAATACATAAGGTCATGTGAGCCTTGTCAGCAGGTCAAAAGACCAATGCATGCTAAACCACCACCATTACAACCACTCCCAGTGGCTGACCTATTTGGAAGATGGCACATAGATATACTCAGTGGCTTACCCACAACCAAAGATAAGTTTAAGCACATACTTGTAGTAGTAGATTCATATTCAAAATGGATGGAAGCTCACCCACTTAGGACCCAGGAGGCAACAGAAGTTGCAGCAGTTCTGTATAAAGAGGTAATTACTCGGTACGGAGCACCTAGGACACTGGTATCTGATAGGGGCCAATTTTTTATGTCAAATCTTACAAAAGCTTTATGTGAACTGTTTCAAATTACAAGGCATTACAGTTCTTCCTACCATGCTCAAACGAATAGCTGTGTCGAAAGAGCAAATTCTGTAATATTACAAGGTTTTAGGCTTTACTGTAAAGGTAAACAAGATGATTGGCCAGAAATTCTGCCGTCCATAATGATGGCTTACAGGATGACACCTTCAACTCAGTCAACTCAGGTGTCACCCTTCTTCCTACTGTTTGGCAGGGAAATGCATGTCCCAATTGATACAGCTCTCCTTCCTAAGGACAACCTTGCCCAGGATCACAAGTTCCACCTTGCCAATGTTCTAAAACAGCTTGAAGTGACCCGTAAAATTGCTACTGAAAACATTAAGGCAGCCCAAGCAAAATACAGGCATCAGTATGATAAAAGGTCCCAGGAGCCAAAATTTCAGCCAGCTGAGCGCGTATGGCTTTATTGTACTAAGGTAGCCCCAAGTAAAGCTCCTAAGCTCCATAGAAAATGGACGGGTCCATACTACATTACACAGTTAGGCCCAAACTTTACATATAAGATAAGGAACTGTGCAACAAACAAGGAGGTAAAGTCAATGATAAATGCAGTAAGGCTCAAGCCATACTTTGACCCTACTGATAGGCCCACAAACCCTCCAGCAGGTCTCGAAAATGGTGAAGAAGAGTTAGATGCAGAAGAAATAGATAGTGATAATGATAATGTAGACAGAAATACAGGTACTGAGCAGTTAGTGCAGAATCAAGCCCAAGTAGAGGCAAACAGAGATAGAAATAGAGTACAAAATCATAGGCAGTCAAATGATACAAGAGGTAGTACAAATAGAATACAGCAGAATACAAAAGCAGTAGAGAAAAATAGAAATGTTACACAGAAACAGACAGAGTTAGTGCAAAATAAGTCAAATACAGTGCAGAATAGTACAAATAAACAAAGTAAGCAGAAGTCAAATGTACATATTGAGAATGATAGTAGACAGACTCTAGAGAAGTCACAAAGAGAAGAACCTACAAAGGGTAAGAAAATACATGGTAAGAAAACACTGCATGAAAAGCAGTCAGTTCAGCCTGAAATTACACCTAAGCAGCTCAGACAGTCTGACTCGCAGCCTGCAGGAAAGCCTGTACCTCTTCCTGGTACGTCTCAAGAACCAGATGAGTCTGTGTCGAGACGTGAAAGAATGGAAGGTCAGGAAAGACAGGAGCCAGTCAATGGAAGAAAATTATTTCCTGTGGAAGATATTGACAAGCTCCTTTCCTCCAGGCGAAGCAATGGAACTCTGTACTACAGGGTAAAATGGAAGCAGCCAGGTTCAGGATCCACCTGGGAGTTTGCTTCTTCCATTCCCGAAGTACTGATAAGAGAATTCCATGCTTCTCGGACAATGTCTGGTAAGAAAAGAAGGCGTCCCTTGAAGGGTAAACATAAGTTCTTTGATAAGGCTGAAAGTCAGATTGAACCCTCAGGTAAAGAGGCAGAAAACAATGGTAAGTTGGATGGTAATACACAGGATGCTGAGAAACAGCAAAACAATGAAAACAAACAGCAGGTAAACAGTGTATCGTCTGCATCACCTTGCAATGTAAAGGAAGAAACAGGGGAAGAAAATATATGTAATAATCCAAAACTTGTAGGAGTTAAACTCATTAAAGGCAGGTCATACTACATGTTACAATATGGGAATCAGGAACCTGAATTACAACCTGTCAATATGGCCCATATACATGCTCGAGATTTCATTAGCAACCTGATTGAAATGTATAGAAAAGACATTATTGAGTGTAAAATCGAGTCTCTTAAAGAGAGAAATCAACCACGCCCATTTGACCCACTCAAATCCGTTTTGTGTGATATTATTCATGAGGTACGAGCAGCTCCGGATGGAGCTTGGCAATTTCTTTTGACATACAGAAGTCTTGATTTGGCACCTGAGTGGTCTCCCTTTGATTATGTGCCCCCTGGAAGTATGTTTAGATTAATAGAATCACTTAAGGAAGATTATTACAGAGCACTTGGAAAAAGAATAAGGTACTAAGGCTATACAATGGTGCAAACTGAAATTCCAGAACTTAAAAAGTCACAGTATATACAGAATTAAAATTTCAATGCAGTTGCCATCTTTCAGTACCGGTAAATTTCAGTCTCAAATCATGTTAAGGCACAGAATTTTGTCTTAATACATTTACAGACCTGTTAATGTGTAAAGATGTTTATAGTGCTAGAGCATAATTGTGAGGTACCACACATTATGTCACCCCTGCCTTAACATTATTTGACATGATGCAAGTTAAAATGATCATGATACTAATCTTGTTGTTCAAGTTGCAGACCCGATGATCTCCTGGAATGGAGCTATGGACCAGTTCAGCCCTGTACATGGATGTGTCTACCCTCTACCCACAGTCCACTACCAAGGACCAGTCAATGAAGACAGCTGGACAGATCCATATTCATTTCCGTGTGATGATAAAGGGACACTTTGATGTGAAGCGCATAATTAAGAACAATGATTAATATGTGATAAGTGACAAGAAACACAATGAAATAAGATGCAGACGACACATTAAATTTTTTTTTTCAGTAAGCTCGAGCTTGTAAATAGTATTTTGCACAATCCATTTCTTGTAAATATTCGGCTATTGTAAATAATGATAGAAAAAAAGAAAATAGAAAAAAAAGTGAAGAGGAAGAAGAAGATGAAATTAAACAGCGAAGATCAGTAAATATTAATATGCACATTAGTTTGGGGACAAACTAAATTGACCCTGGGGGAAAATGTCACCAGTCAAAATTTTAGGGCATTTACATTTTTGGAAAATTAAAGAATAAATAAGTGAGAAAGGGATCTTGATGTGGGGTGAATGTTGAATGAATGGTTTTATTTTTTTAGGTCATAGTAAGAGAGAATGGGTGAATCAGAAAAACAGATTTCAGGAAAAAAAAGTAATTTTCATAATTTCAATATTTTCCCAGGATTTTGTTCATCAAGGTAAATCTTTGTAAAGTAGGTCTTGAGGCATTGTTTTGACAAACAAGCATGTTATGCAACATGGCTTGAGAAATGTTTTTGCACCTTTTAGGAAACAAAGCTGCTTAAAAGTTATAGCTTGGAAACCATCAAGCGGAACAATAAGATTCAATCAACTAAGAAAACATAGGTTGTCACCAGTCAAAATTTTAGGGCATTTACATTTTTGGAAAATTAAAGAATAAATAAGTGAGAAAGGGATCTTGATGTGGGGTGAATGTTGAATGAATGGTTTTATTTTTTTAGGTCATAGTAAGAGAGAATGGGTGAATCAGAAAAACAGATTTCAGGAAAAAAAAGTAATTTTCATAATTTCAATATTTTCCCAGGATTTTGTTCATCAAGGTAAATCTTTGTAAAGTAGGTCTTGAGGCATTGTTTTGACAAACAAGCATGTTAAGCAACATGGCTTGAGAAATGTTTTTGCACCTTTTAGGAAACAAAGCTGCTTAAAAGTCATAGCTTGGAAACCATCAAGCGGAACAATAAGATTCAATCAACTAAGAAAACATAGGTCACTCCTTGGGTTACAAACTGGAACTTAGCAGACAGCCTAATTAGAAATTAGGGAAACAGTAGTCACTCTGAGGTGGCACACTTCTATTGTTCAAAGAAACTTGTGATCTTTAGATAATTGGCTTCTTTTCTCAGGTGTTAATCTATAATTTTGAGCAAAATCTTTTAAGACCCTTTTGGGCCTGACGTTTGATTGGTCACACTGACACTTCTAAAATATGAATCTATTGGTTGGATGAAAGAAGGCTGTTTATTGGCTCATTTTTTGAGACAGGGCTAATGAGCCCACACAACATAAAAACATGCTGAACATTAGCAGACCGGGGGCAATCGAGTCAAAAGGCGCAGTTAAGTGACCTTTTGAACTAGAACATTGAACTGTTACTTGGTTTTGCATCGTAGACCCTGCACAGACTGTTTGATTCAAAGTTCTGTGTAGAGACTTACAAATCTTTGCTAAATCTTAGTAACAAACTGAAAGAAAATAGACTCTACAACATAAGGAAATTAAGGAAATTAAACAGCTAAGTAAGGGAGATAACTTTAGGAAATTTGCAAGACATTTGATGAAGTAAATTGATGAACATTAAGTTTTGGGAAAATTATATGCTGGTGACATCGCGTTAAGGACATTAATAATTTGTGTTTAGGAACTTGACATTTCAGAACTTGTTTGGGACTTGACATTTCATGTGAATTTTAGAGGAAAATTGTGTGGAAAGTGAATAGTGACAGTTAGGACATTCTAGTGAAAAATAGGACATTGAAATATACAAAATAGTCTGCATCAATCGCGTTATTTGGAACCTTTGACTAAATTTACAGAAATTATTTAAATATACAAATTTGGGAAAGTGAACTGTGTGTTGTGTCTAACTTTATATACTCTACATCACATCAGACTTTGTGTTTGGTGTGATCCTTATGTCACGCACGAGGCTGGGTTAGGGGACCAACCTAAACCCAGGTCTTGTACGCTACCCTCTTGAGCTTAATTCCCCAAACTTTGCCAAGTGAGTGCGCTGATACAAGGCCTGGGCAAAAAAAGAGGCAGGGACCCATTTAGCAACCCTGCACCAGAGACCATCCCTGCCCCAAGCTCCTCATCGGCGACACATCTGTGTCCTGTGTCGTATTGACACATGTCTAGTTCTTTGAAGTCATCAAAGTGTTTGATATGAGAAAATTCCTATTGATAAATGTATTTTGGAATGAATTGCCGCCCGTGATGATGAATCAGTTTTTCCTTGTGTTGTTTTCCAGGAGAAACTAATCATAACACGCCAGGATGATTACCATCGTATTCCTAGTGCTCACTATCAGGATGAAGAAGACCTCAAGGATCAGATACGCCAGAGACAGTCTGTTAAATTTCCCAGTATTACTACCAAGGACAGGTCAGTGTATGAACAGACATATTAGTTATTTTGATTCTTGATGGGGAAGGTTGGATCACATTACCCACCTGAGACTGATATTTGCCTGAGAGTCATATTGTTAGGCGACGGCAAATATCACTTTCAGGCAGGGAATGGGATCCCATTTTCCCCATCAAGAATCAAAATAACAAATTTGTTATACTGCAAAGCTTTTTCATTACATTTTGTACAGTCTTTTGAAGCATACATTGTGAGAAGTGCATGTTTACATGTCATGTCATCAACTTTCTGCACAACCTTCTGCACACACTACATTGATCATGGTACTAATATGTCATATAAAAATGAGATTTTGATAAACAATCAAAAGTTTCATTTGCTTATTATTGTGCATGAATTTTGGCTATTGTTTCTCATCAACTGTGCAGTAAATCCAAAATAGCAGACATCACAATTCAGCGAAGGTGAGTGCGAGAGGATAATTTTTTTTGCTGGTGTATATGGAAAACAATTGCCCCTGCTTTGTCCAATCTAAAGCATCCAATTTCTTTCCAGTATAACAAAGAGAACTGTAGCCCTTGGAGCATCCAATCATGACTGTAGCAGTTGGCATTTTTAAATATTTTTCTTGTTCATGACATGATTTTGTTCATGCATCAATGAACGTTTAATAAATTATCTTCACTTCTTATATTTACATTATTTTCCATCCATTATTGGACAAAATTCTGGTTTAATCCGTTGTTTTCTAGTGGACTCTTCCACTGTTATATGTTGGACAGATCCATTTGTCATATAAGAGGTGGTAGGCCTATTTTTCGTTCTTATTCTATTTTTGTCGGAAAATTCTGTCAGCAAATAGTGCAGGCCCTGATCAGACTCTGCATTCTGTGGCGTCTGATCTGGGCCTGCACTGTTTGCCAAGGTACCCCTTTAGGGGTTTCCCACTACAATGGGTTATGGGCTAAAACTGAAACAAAAAAACAGTTGAATGTAGTTTTCCTGTTTACCATGGAACAGTGATGTTGACATTATAATGTCACTGTTATCCAGTTATATTGGAGAGAACCAATACGATAACATGCCCATGTGACATAGTGCATTTTTCACATCTCCAAAATGGCTACTTTTCTGATGAAAATCATTGATATTTTTTTTTGTATACTGCAATGAGGCGGTTCTAACGAGTACCAACAACCTATGTCTTGGAGCAGAAATAAGAAAAATAGTGTATACCCCAATAAACCCCAGTTTTCTCAACATAAGGTGGGGTTTAAGTGGGTGTTCATTTCACAGAAGTGTTCACATGATGCATGTTTTATTTTGACATCACTAAGTGTATTCATTGATATATGGACATCATTGTGTCCCAATAGTTAACTACAGAATTTTTCTGCAGATGCATTAAAAATGGAAATATTCTAAACTGAATCTATTTTCAGATCTTTTAGTAATGAAGATACCGACCCCAGTATTATCAATGTACCAATACCTCGTAAGAAAGTACGTAGAATCCAGCATCAGACACACAGTAAAACCAGTTTAGACAGGTGGATGGGGGATGGGGTGAATCCAGTTTTTGCCAGTCTTCCACATATCAGGTGAGTTTGCTGCAGGTCAGCCACACGTATTTAAAGGATTTTTGTCTTCAATACTGTCATTAATTCTTATCCCGCTGAACATGACAACCCCTACCTTTGCAAACAGTGTAGTAGATGGGCTGCCTGATGCTTCTGGGTAGAGTTGAAACCGACCGCACACGAGTACTGGTAAACGGCATAGAGGATCTAAGCCTGCCCAGGCAAGCGGTGCGAGTCAGACCGTCAATGCTTATAAACCCTTTTGGTTTCATTGGGCGACAGGGCTTGAGTTGTCATTTCATCTCAATGTAGGGTAAAAGTCCCACAAAATTGGAAGCAATGTCTCCAAAATGACCCATACAGTGTTGATGGGGACGTTAAACCCCAAATCAAACAGACAAACATCTGATCTGTATGTACACTGTTTGTCATGCAGTTTGTGAATTGAACAAATACATTAAATCAAGTAATTTGATTGGTTGATAGTTAGCAATGGGTGTGGCTAAATTAATTTATTCAGCAGGATAAGGGTTAAGGTATATTATCAGTTTTAGAGCCGCAAATTTTGTTTTATGTAGACATATCAGCAGAGCAATAAAACACTTGGCAGCCACTAAACCAATAGCATAATTTATCCTCATAAAGTTTACCCCTTAAAGTGCCAAAGAAATTTATAGAACATACTACAATTATATTTTTATTTTATTTTTTTTTTCAGACAAAATATTAGGCTTGGCATTTCATGTGAATCTTCTGTCCAGCGAACAGTCAAGCCTTATTTTTCCTGAAAAATATGAATTTTATTTTTTAAAATTTCATTTGCAAATGTGGTGATTTGCAATTCAAGGGTTAATGCATTCCAATGCACCTATTGATTTCAATTGTTTAACCTCTTTCCTGGATGAATAATTAATTTAGCCACACCCATTTCTGGCTTTGAACCAGTCAGGTTACTTGATGTAATTTATTCCTACTAATTCACAAACTGAATGTCAAACAGTGAAGATCCTGATCAGATGGATTTTTTTGAGCCATCTGATCTTGATCTACTCTGTTTGTAAAAGGAGGAGTTGCTGTGATCAGCAGGATCTGTTCTGTTCGCACTAAAAGTCAAGCCCTCTTAATGACATGAGTGAGTGTTTGAGTTTTACATCCCACCAACAGCTAAGGTCATACGGAGATGGGACCTCGGTTTAAAGACTCATCCGAAAGTCTGGAGAAGCCCGGGATCGATCCTGCGATCCCTGGTTTACAAGGAGAGTAGCGTAACCACTGCACCACGGAGGCTTCTCCTCTTAATGACATATAGCAAAATATAGGTCTATGTCACTGTGTGATGATGTGAATTTTTCTGGCAGGAAATCAGAGAGCATTGTAGCATAATTTCAGGTTAGGTGTTTGTCAGTGTACCCAAAGTTACTAAGTACAGTAGCTTGACATAGCTGATGTCTATGTGTTCAAAACTAACGACGTCGTTAGTTAACGTATCATTAAAACTTTGATCATTTATAATGGCAAATATGTTGAAATTTTTGCTGAAAAAATGTGAGCAGCTTTTGCAGATGCAAAAGCTGCTCACATTTTTTCAGCAAAAATGCCAAATTTTTTTATATTGAATTTGCTAGAACAGTTAACAATATGACCGCTAACGAGCTCGTTAAGCTAACGATGCTTTGAACAACTGGGCCCAGATGTTCATGTGACTGTCAGTGATTTGTACAAATCCCGTAACATTTATTTATACTTGGGGAAATCAGAAAATAGAATAAAAAGTGTTAAAAAAGAGATTTTGGGGTACATATACTTGTAAGAAATACCTCAGCAAGCTGGTTCTGAATAATCAGTCTGTATCATAACTGGCATGGTAGGGCAGTCAGCATATATCTCCAGATAGTAAGGATAATTTTGGATAGTTTTTCTTATTTCTCCATAAAGCATAGCTTGTGGGTACTTGTCAGAATTACCTCATCAAGGCAATTAGAATTACCGGTACTTCATCAAGGCAATTCTAACTAGTACACACTACATTTGTTTCTAACAAGAAATAAGTTAAATCATCCCTTAATTATTCTTATTTATCATATGACGCCGTTGATAATCAGTGGATAACATCTTGTAATCAAAATCGTATGACCACACATGTAATAACACTATGGCGAGATTAAGTAACGTCATGACGACCGCCATGTCAACCATGCATTTTTGTTTCAAAACTTATCATATTAAAGGCGATAAAATCCAATTTAAAATGGTCATATGATAAACAGAGTCTTACATGAGTGGTCATTTCATATGAAATTTATGAAACTCATCAAAGGCTCGTTTCATAAATTTCATATGAAATGACCACTCGTGTAAGATCCTCTATTTATCATATGATGTCACATTTGAGAATGAAATAACGCCATGTAATAAATTCAATAATCCACTAGTGGATTAAATATACATTTATTTAGATATGCCCCATAACCTTACTTAATAACGTCGCATTTACTAATGGCAGAATATTAACATTTTTGTAAAACAGTCACGAAAAAAATGCATTTTCAATGTCATATGATCAAATGAATCTTGCATCCGTGCTCATGTATTATTGATTTCATTAAACTCATTGAGGAAAAGGCATAAAATGCCTGGCAAAGTCTCACATTTTATCCCTTTTTCTCAACTCATTAAATAAATAGAGGATGTTACATGAGTGTTCATGTATTATTGAATTTATTAAACAAGTTGAGGAAAAGGGATAAAATGGGAGGCTGTGCCGGGTATTTTATCCCTTTTCCTCAATGAGTTTAATAAATTCAATAACACATGAGCACGAATGCAAGATTCTATTTATCATATGACATTAAAAAGCATTTTATTCACGATTGTTTACAAAAATGTCAGTATATTCCTCCGTTAGTAAACGGACGTCATACAAGTAACGTTACGGGATGGATCTAGCTAATTTGCATATATAATCCACTGGTAGATTATCAAAAATATTACATGGTGTTATTACAGTCTCAGACGTGACGTCATATGATAAACTCAATAATACATGGACTCTCTGTTTCTCCTTAACTGAAGCTAATTGTCAGTTACTGGTGAATACAGTAAAATTCCTGTATTAAGACCACCTTTGGAACTATTCAAAAGAGGTTTCAAGGCCACTTTTTAACAGTCCAAAAGGTGGCCTTTGACCTTCGGCCCTTGTATGCAGAAAACACACAGAAAGACTAACAACAGCCTACTAAATAAGCTTTTTAAAGCAGAATTAGTCTCAATTTAAGGTGGTCTTAATATCGGAATTTCACTGTACATGTATTTGTTTAGGTGTTTCTTATTCTTTAAATGCACTGGATATACATGTACATGCAAGGGATCCATCTCAGAATTGAGCTGCTGCATGACAAAACCTACAATAAGACCTTAGTAAACAGCCAGGACTGTGTATTCTGATCAGTCATCACTGATAGTGTGAGTCTTCTACAGTGTACAGCCCTTGAAAAGATCACAAAAGCACACTTATATAATTTTGAACCCCTTAAACCTCACTCTATATACAGTAAAATGGGGGTTACAGGGGGTATACATTATTTTTTCTTATTTCTGTTTAAAAACATAGATTGTGTGTACTCGTTAGAACCCCCTCGTCAAGGTAGCTCTAACAGCTGCCCACAATTTATGTAAGAGCAAAATTATGAAAAATATCCAAAAAAAATTTTTATTAGAAAATGTTCATTGTTTTGGTGGTTAAATTGTCAAGATATTTAAATTGGGGAATGTAATGAAAATCGCTGAGAATTGTACTTTTCCCTGTAATAATTAGTAAATATTTGACCATTGTAGTCCTGGACGGTCTCCCAGGTTTGTAAATGAGCTAAGTCAAGCAAAAACATGCCTTTTGGACATAGGTGTACTGTGAAGACAAAATCGTTGTGTACAGCATTTCAGTCAGAGACAGCTTTATCTCTGACAGAAAAGGTGCTTTTTTCATCTGAAAAGTACAGGGGCCAGTTGTTCAAAGCATCGTTAGCTTAACGAGCTCGTTAACGGTCATATTGTTAACCGTTCTAGCAAGTTTAATATTTAATTGTTTGGTATTTTTGCTGGAAAAATGTGAGCAGCTTTTGCGTCCGCAAAAGCTGCTCACATTTTTTCAGCAAAAATATTAGCATATTTGCCATAATAAATGATCAAAGTTTTAACGATACATTAGCTAACGACGTTGTTAGTTTTGAACAACTGGCCCCTGATATTTTTCTTATTTCTGCACGAAAACATTATGTTGTTGGTACTCATTAGAAGCACCTCAGCAAGTCTCACAACCCACAACATACATTTTCAGTTAGAAATAAGAAAAATAATATGTGGATACTCACTCTTGTTTGGGGTTATGTAGCCTGCAGAAACTATCCATATTGTCCTCAACATATGCTCAGATCTGCCTGTTTGTATATGCCGGCCGATCTGGGACATCACTGGGTTCACATTTCCAAATTGCAAAGGCAATTTTTTGCTTGATGCCGCTCAAATAATTGTTTGTTTTAATCCCAATATTGCATGCTCGTGTGTTCTTTGTAGTGTAGCTTGTATGGCCCCTAGTTCACATGTAAGTATTCATGTATTTGGAAGTTTTTTCCATTACTCCAGACAAGCCAGGTTCTGTTGTGGGGGGAAAGTTTGGACCTTTTCCTGCTTTTCAGTTACTTAAAACTTCAAAACTCATCAGTTGCCTTCTTTCCTATAGACTGTTACAGTATTTTCCCTAAATATTTGGACACTAAAAGGTCAGAAAAATAAGCCTGAGCAATCAATATAGACCTGAATTAGACTGCTTCTGAATGAGCAGTTTGATCTGTCTATACTGATCAAAATCCTTGTGACAAAATATATATTGAAAAATTCATGATACTATTAGGCAGATTAAAAAGTCTCCATTTTATTATGCACCCCCAACCACCGGAGGTGAAGGGAACATAATTGTTTTTGGTGTGATCCCGTTTGCGTCGGCGTAGCCTGTTTGAAGCTTTATATCTCCTAAACCTATGGATGGATTTTGACCAAACTTGCATAGTTATATGATTTGGATGGGGGAAACAGTGATTAGGTTATGATGACCTTGACCTCATTTTCAAGGTCACAAGCCCCCAAAAACAATCATTTTCGGGCAAAAAATGGCTTGCCTGCACTCTATCTCATTAACAAATTGACCAATTTTAGTCAAACTTGGTACAATATGTCATTACAATATACCCCAGATTTGATTATATTTTGGTGACCTTGACTTTTTTTCAAGGTCACAGGCCCCAAAAAGTAGTCAATTTTGGGCCAAAAATGGCTTGTCTGCATGCTATTTCATTATTGAATTGATTAGTTTTAGTCAAACTTGGTACAATATATCATTACAATATACCCCAGATTTGATTAGATTTTGGTGACCTTGAGCTTTTGGGCCAAAAATGGCTTCTCTGCACTCTATCTCATTAACAAATTGACCAATTTGTGTTAAACTTAGTACAATATATCATTGCAATACACCACAGATTTGACTAGATTTTGGTGACCTTGACCTTTTTTCAAGGTCACAGGCTCCCGAAAACAGTCAATTTTGTGCCAAAAATGGCTTAACTGCTCTCTATCTCATTAACCAATTGATTAATTTTAGTCAAATTTGGTACAGTGTATCATTACAACATAATGCAGATTTGAATAGATTTTGGTGACCTTGACCTTTTTTCCAAGGTCACAGGCCCCCCAAAACAGACAATTTTGGGACAAGAATGGCTTGTCTGCACTATATCTCATTAATGCATTGATTAATTTTATTCAAAATTGGTACAATATCTGATTTCAACATACCTCAGATTTGATTAGATTTTGGTGACCTTGACCAAAAACAGTCAATTTTGGGCCAAAAATAGCTTGTCTGCACTCTAAGGTCAAGGGCTCCCAAAACCTGTTCATTTGGGGCCAAAAAAAAAGGCTTATCTGTACCCTATATCATAAGGCCACAGGCTCCCGAAAACTGTCAGTTTTTGGCCAGCAGCTTACATTTTGGTGACCTTAACTAAGTTATTAAAGTCAAATGGGTGTTTAAGATATATTTATGGTGGGGAGACATTGTTTTCCTCTGAAAACATTTCTAGTTATTATTTTTTGTGGGGGCGGAGTAGGGGGTTATTACCTTTCCTTCTTTCTTTCTTCACTGTACAGCTTGTGCCTTAACCCATTTAGTACCAGAAACCCCAAAACGGGTACCCTGGCAGACAGTGCAGGCCCAGATCAGACGCCGTAAAACGTGGCATCTGATCAGGGCCTTCACTGTTTGCTAAATGTCCTGTCATTTTCCAAATAAAATTTGAAGAAAACACAACCTCACAGTATGACCATATGCAAATAATCTCTTATGACAGTAGGGTATGAAGAGCAGGAAAAGGTTCCGAATTTGTTTACCCCATAAGAAAAAGAGCTAGTCTGGAGTACTCAGATTCTCATATGGAATATTACAGATCTATACCATAATTTATCTTTCACATGTTTAGATCATTTGTTTTTAAATTGTAGTTTTGTTTCAATACTTAGCTTTTCATTTCACTTCACTAAGATCATAGCTTCTGCTTTTGTTTTATAGATTGTCTGCTTTTCTGTTGCTTTCCTGTCTAATGCATACAAATTTACCTTTTTTATATGCATTTATGTCATGTTTGGAATACTCTTTTATATTTTAAAAATACATTTCTGCCCCAAGAAATTATGGATTGTATAAAAATATTAAAAAAATTACCATAATGGTAATTTTCTGTATAATCTTATGCAATCTACAAAGTTAAACTCTCACCATGCTGAACCCAAACATCATGTGAACAAGTCAGTGAAATGACCACCCCATAAACCCCACCTTATATACAGAAAACTGGGGAAACTGGGGTTTATGGGGGATGCATTATCTTTTATGCCCCTGCGATTCGAAGAGGGCATATAGCGTTACCCCTGTCACTTGGTTAGCATGTAACGAAATTTCTATGTTCAAATGCTGTAGATAAAGCAAGACTAGAAATCATTTATAGCTATATGAAAATAAAGAATAACATGAGCATAGGTGTAAGAAATAGCTTTATTTACTCTGCTTATTAATTGTGAATGTTTATTGCGCATGCCTACTGGTTAGCTCTTTGCTTTTGAAAAACTTTTCATATAATGTTAACAAAGCATTTGCTGTCAGTACAATGTAATGTGTGTGACATTAAAGTTTCTGGGCATTAAGAGGATTAACAACTCATGCAGAATTTCTGGGCATTAGAAGGCTTAACCTTTCTTGACAGGATTTTAGGCATTAGCGGTGTAAACTGTTCTTACATGTTTATTGTTATTACATGATTTTTGGGCATTAGGAGGGTCAACTGTTCTTAACACTTGTCCTGCTGAGCCCTGATATGCCTAATTTTTCAAACAATGTAGATCCAGATCAGATGGCTTCTGAAGAAGCCATCTGATCAGGATCTACATTGTTTGTTATTAAGATTGTGAATTTGTTGCAATAATTTGCATCAAGTAGTCTGATTGGTTGATAATTGGTAGTGGGTGTGGCGTATTAAATTATTCAGCAGGACAAGGGTTAATGGAATCTGGCTCCTTAGTCTCTTGTCCCTCTCTTTCATCTCCTCTGCTATCTCTACTATCACTTTTCTTTCTCTGGGAGACGACACAAAATGACCCAGGGGGGTCACCATATTGTTAAATCCTAGCACATAAGTCAGTTACCTGAGTGTGTATCCTTCCCTGTACATCTTTGTTGCAGTTTTCTTTGCTATTCTTGCTTTTATATACATTCCTTGCTTTTATTTACATTCCTTGCTTTTATTTACATTCCTTGCTTTTATATACATTCTTTGCTTTTATTTACATTCTTTGCTTTTATTTACATTCCTTGCTTTTATATACATTTAGTCTGTTTTAGATAACACATGTAGAGAAAAGAATTTGTATGATACTAACACATTTCCATATATAAAGCATGGTTTTTAGAAAGTGTTACATATTGTATTTACCATATTTAATACACAACATGCTACAAATTACATATCCACCCTAAAAACAGACCCAGAACACCCCCTTTTATTGACAGTTCATTTATGAATACATGTAAATTTAGCCATTTTCAAGTGATTGGTATCTTCCTGACTGTGTATAACAGGAGCCCATTTTGAAATTTAGGGGTGTCAGATTGTCTTCTGAAGATGGAGAATTGAAGTAGCAATAAAGGAAAGAAGACAGAAAAGTGAAGTACTGTATTTGCTATAATTGTTGCACATGCTTTTTTAAACACACCTGACCAATACTTTTTTCTCCAAAAAGTATATTTGATATCAATTTCTTCAGATTTTATCGTTGATTTGTAATCCAACATTTATAGCTATATGATAAATACTACAGCAAAAATTGCTGTATTATTACCACCTTTGTGACTGTCCAAAAATGGTCTTTTTGTTCAAAAGTGGTCTTTTAATGCCACTTTTGAACAAATAGACCACTTTTGAATGGGGCCGTTCTTGAACAGAAAGACAACTTTTGAAAAGTTCCAAAGGTGGTCACTGTTTAACAGAGGTCTTTTTGGTCAAAAAGTAAAAGACCACTTTTGAACAAAAAGACCACTTTTGAACAGTCCAAATGGGTGGTCCCTTACCTTTGAGATTGTTTAAAAGTGATCTTTAAAACCACTTTTGAACAGTCCCAAAGATGGTCTCTTACTAGAGGACACTGGGTATAGAAAACACAAAGAAAGAGTAACTAAAACCTTTAAATATGCTTTGAAAAGCAGAACCAGTCCTAAGTTTAGCTGGTATTAAAAGCAGAACCAGTCCTAAGTTTAGCTGGTATTAAAAGCAGAACCAGTCCTAAGTTTAGCTGGTATTAAAAGCAGAACCAGTCCTAAGTTTAGCTGGTATTAAAAGCAGAACCGGACCTAAGTTTAGCTGGTATTAAAAGCAGAACCAGTCCTAAGTTTAGCTGGTATTAAAAGCAGAACCAGACCTAAGTTTAGCTGGTATTAAAAGCAGAACCAGTCCTAAGTTTAGCTGGTATTAAAAGCAGAACCAGTCCTAAGTTTAGCTGGTATTAAAAGCAGAACCGGACCTAAGTTTAGCTGGTATTAAAAGCAGAACCAGTCCTAAGTTTAGTTGGTATTAAAAGCAGAACCAGTCCTAAGTTTAGCTGGTATTAAAAGCAGAACCAGTCCTAAGTTTAGCTGGTCTTAATAGTAGAGTTTCCCTGTATATTATTCAGATATGTAGATATGCCAGTGCGGAGACACATTCAGGATGAGAATAGTCCCAGGACACTAGGAGGTTTAACCAAGGAAGCATCAATGTCCTTTGCTGGGAGTTTTCAGAGCACTGTTAGATCTGTACCCAGTGATAACTTACAACCAGGAAAGAAGAAACAGAAAGAAAAAGTAACCTTTATTCAATATTTCAACGGTTTCATCAGGATAAAGCACCCTTTCAACATAGTACAGTAATATCAAGACCACTTTTGGGATTGTTCAAAAGTGGTCTTTAAGACCACTTTTGAACAGTCCCAAAGGCGGTCCCTGACAAGTGGACATTCTATGCAGAAAACACGAAGAAAGAATAGCAGCACTCTTCAAAATAAACTATTTAAAGGAGAATTAGTCTTAATTTTAGGTGGCCGTAATAGCGAAATTTCACTGTCCTTTTTTTACATCTCAGTTTACTGATGAAAATCCATGATATATTTCTTATTTGTACTGTAAACATAGGTTGTGGGAGATCGTTAGAACTGACTCCTTGATGCAGTCTATCGATTACACACAACATATCACTTTTAGCAGAAATAAGAAAAATAATGGTTACCGCCATAAACCCCAGTTTTCTCTATACAAATTGTGGTTGTTCATTTCAGACTTGTTAACATGATGTATTTTAGCTTGCCTTTATGAAAATACTAGAATATTGGTTTGTTCTACAACAACATTTTCCTCAAATTCATTTGCCAAGTTCTGTGTCAGATTTTTAAATCTTTAACCCTTATGGGGAATGGGAACACCTGGCAGATTTTTCCACCATTTTTCAAAGGGAGACATCTTTTGGGACTTCACAGATTTTTTCACCATATTTCAAAGGGAGACAACTTTTGGGACTTCCTGTTTGCTTTTCTATAAGCCCTAACCCACACAAAAAGGGGTCTACTCTTAAATGAAAGAATTTGCTCCTCAGGGTCAAATTCTTTCCTTTAAGAGTTGACCCCTATTGACACAGGAGACCAAAATATTACTGCAGGAGTTGCCTCCCCTGAAGGTGTTCCCATTGCCCATAAGATGCCATGAAAAAATGAATCTGAAAATGTCTTCTGATTGTGCCACCTGCTGCATCTTCTTGCAAACTTTTAAAACATATTTTTGCAAACAGCCAAACATTGTGGACCCAGATCAGACTGCTCCTCCAGGATCTGGGTCCACACTGTAACAATGGCTTTTAAAGCAACCAGACAATGACAAAGCAGACAACAGTTGTTGTGATTTGCATATTATGGGATAAAGCACCAATGAAATCGAGAATGTTGACATACGTTTTCACCATTTAACAGATGTCTTTATCGTCCATGCTTTCCTTGTCTGTCTGCTTCAGATAGTTACTAAATGCTGGACAATATTTTCACAATGCTTTTACATATTTTTTTTTCAGTTAACTCTGCCCCTCTGGAAAAGGTATCTTTTATTTTAGGAAAGAATTTTGAAGCAAATACTTTCCTTTAACAGTAGGCCCCTATCAGCAGACAAACATATTTTAGAAAGAATCAGTCTGAAATAAATGTCTTAATCTGGTAATAAAGTTCTGATGTTTTACATTTCTACGGACTTTCTCCTTAGTGGCACTATAAGACATAATGTATGATTCTCTTTTTAACAGAGTCATATATATGAGAAGAATGCCCCAAGAGCAACTTTACCTGATGAAGCTGGTATCCTGTACAGCTGGTATTCAGAATTATGGTCAGGTGAGTATGGAACCAGACAGTAAAGCTCTAGCTATAGGCAGATGACATTAAATAGTCTTTGTTTTTCTTTAAACAAAGTTTGACATTTGCATCGATAGCTCAAATAATGAAAGAAATTGGTCAACTCAGGCCGTTCGCCTGTGATGTGGAGGTCAAGGTCACAGACGCCAAACTTGTCCAACATATCATTAACCTTTTCAACCCTGCACATGTTGACAAGTACAGATACCTGTGCAAACAGTGTAAGTCCACATCAGGGATCGGTTGTTCAAATTATCAAAGTATTGTTAACTTAACGAGCTCGTTAGTGGTCAAATTGTTAACTGTTCTAGTAAGTACAATACCTAATACAGTAGTACTTTTCCTGAAAATAAAATAACAATAGCTAATAGAGTGGTATTTGTGCTGGCAAAATGTGAGCAGCTTTTGCAATTTGCAAAAGCTGCTCACTTTTTTTTTCAGCAAAATTATCTATATTTGCCATG
The DNA here is from genome assembly GCA_963580285.1 of Lucinisca nassula. NCBI lineage: Eukaryota > Metazoa > Mollusca > Bivalvia > Lucinida > Lucinidae > Lucinisca > Lucinisca nassula. Next base: position 177,937,007 of record OY757013.1, read on the forward strand.
TTAAATGATTAAAAGTTTTATGATATCTTAAAGAACGACATTGTTAGCTTTGAACTACTGGACCCTGATGGCTCATAACAACCTGGTAATGATTTTGACTACACCCACTATTGAAAATGATACAGTTGTCCAAACTCAATGATGGAATAGTCTATTTGAGAAAAGCAGGGGTGAGAGGGTTAAATACAAGCCTAACCAGGTGAGTTGTGCTATCCTATGACAACACTTGTTTAACCTGTTTTGTAAGGAATGGAATCTTGCTAGAAGGAGACCATTTTGAAATTTAGTCTTATTTTCAGAAATTAATTTAGAAAATGGCTAAACTCTTTGAAAACAGTGAAGGCCCTGATCACATGTTGCATTTTTAGCTCACCTGTCACGTAGTGAGGAGGTCAGCTTTTGGGATCACTTTGTGTCCGTCGTGCGTCCGTCCGTGCGTAAACTTTTCTTGTGAACACACTAGAGGTCACAGTTTTGGGCCAGTCATCATCAAACTTGGTCAGAATGATCAGCTTGATAATATATTGGTCATGTTTGAATATGGATCAAAAAGGAGGTCAGTAGGTCAAATCAAAGAAAAACCTTTGAACACTCTAGAGGCCAAAGTTTTAGTCCGATCGTCATCAAACTTGCTCAGAATGATCATCTTGACAATATCAGGGTCAAGTTCGAATATGGGTCATGTCGGGTCAAAAAGTAGGTCAGTAGGTCAAATCATAGAAAACCTTGTGAATACACTAGAGGCCACAGTTTTGGTCCGATAATCATCAAACTTGCTCAGAATGATTATCTTGACAATATCTTGGTCAAGTTCGAATATGGGTCATGTCGGGTCAAAAAGTAGATCAGTAGGTCAGATCAGAGGAAAACCTTGTGAACACACTAGAGTCCACAGTTTTGGTCCGATCATCATCAAACTTGCTAAAAATGATCATTTGACAATATCTCGGTTAATTTCGAATATGGGTCATGTCTGGTCAATAAGTAGGTCAGTAGTTCAGATTGTTGTAAAACCTTGTGAATACACTAGAGGCCCCAGTTTTGGTCCGATCATCATTAAACTTGCTCAGAATGATCATCTTGACAATACACTGCAACCTCGTTATAACGCGGGTGGTGGGGTCCAAGAACCCCAACCGCGTTAGTGGTGATCACCGCGTTATAAATTTGGGGGCACCGACAAACGTCATATCATCGTCGAGCAATGTGTACCCCACCCACCAACAGTATGAAATTTCAAAATGTTAATTTCAGTGTATTAGTTGTTGAAAAAAGAAAGATCAATAAAAAGTGTTCTAATATTACTGGTTGTTTATCTTTTTAATCCCATTTATTATCCTTGTCAGACATATGAATCATAATCCCATATTCACCGTAAGTGTGTAACGGTCGATATGAATGACACTGCTAATGTGTATCATTGTTTTTTTTATCTGCACTATTGTGTATTGGAGATTTGGCCGTGACGTTTAGTGCAACGACTTGCTTTCAAGGTTAAGCAATGACAGGTCACAAAAAAACACAGGTAAGGTGACCGCTGGGCAATTTTTTTTTTTTATCATTTTTCGCGCCAAAACAGAGCAATGCAGACGCTGTTTTCATCAGTGCATCTGCATGTGGTAAATCCGTGGGGCCGTTTGTTGGGGGGAAATCATTATAACGCTGTTGGTCTGTCGCTCCATTTTTTTGCTTTTGTCCGCCAGTTTTGAAAATGGTTGTTTTTTTCCCCATTTTTCCACCGAACTCGGCAGTCAAAATACCATCAGCCAAGACAATGCCTGTATTCTCGCTTATTTACTCAAGTTGTCAATACTATTAAACTGTGAATACTCGCCTATGGCTTATTGATAAGACGGCGATTAACTGTGTGGTAAGGTGTGAAAACTAGGTAATCAAGGTATTTGCACCAGTTTGTTTCAATTAATCCCTTTGTAATTGTCACTTGCAGACGCTAAACAGTTAGATTTAGTGCAGTGGACCGTTAATCCACTTGATTGACTGAAATTATTACCGCTTTTTTTTTCACAGGTTTGAAACCAATACACAATAGTTTTTACCATAATTCATGGGGCAAAAAGTGTTTTTTTTTGCCTTAAATTATGAAAAAAAAAAACATGAGCCATGGAACACCCGCGTTATACTGATTTCCACGCTTAAACGATCAGCGCTATAATGAGGTTGCAGTGTATGTGGGTCAAGTTTGAATATGGGTCATGTCGGGTCAAAAAGTAGGTCAGCAGGTCAAATCATAGAAAAAAATGTTTTGAACACTCTAAGAAGCCACAGTTTTAGTTAAATCATCATAAAACTTGCTCAGAATGATCATCTGGACAATATCTCAGTTAAGTTCGAATATGGGTCCTGTCAAACCAAAAAGTAGATCAGTAGGTTATTTTGTCATAACTTTTGAACCGTTTGAGATAGAGCCTTCATATTTGGCATATAGGTTCCTTGTGACAAGGGCTTCCCACTCATATAAAGATTTGACCTGTGACCTTGACCTGTGGCCTACTTTATCTTAACTTTTGAACCATATGAGAAAGAGCCTTCATATTTGGCATGTATGTTCCTTGTGACAAGGTTTTCTCAACCATTCAAAACTTTTGACCCATGACCTTGACCTTTGACCCACTTTTTCATGACTTTTGAAGCATTTGAGATACAGCCTTCATATTTGGCATGTAGGTTACTTGTGACAAGGGCTTCCTATTCATACATAAAATAATCTATGACCTTTACCTTGACATTTGACCTATTTTATTATAACTTTTGAACCATTTGAGATAGTACCTTCATATTTGGCATGTATGTTCCTTGTGAAAAGGTCTCCCACCCATACAAAAATTTTGTTTTATGACCTTGCCCTTTGACCTACATTGTCATAATTTTGAAGCATTTGAGATAGGGCCTTCATATTTGGCAGGTAGTTTCCTTGTGACAAGGGCTTCCTATTCATACAAAAATGATTTGTGACTTTGACCTTGACATGTGACCTACTTTATCATAACTTTTGAACTATTTGAGACAGAGCCTTCATATTTAGCATGTATGTTCCTTGTTGCAAGGACTTTCCCCCCATAGAAAAATTTTGATCTGTGACCTTGACCTTTGACCTTCTTTCGCATAACTTTTGAACCATTTATGAACAAGATGGCTGCCAGAGCAAAAAAAAAAAAAAAAAAAAAATCTTCAAAAGACATATCCTCCTGTACCCTTGGGCCTATTTCATTCAAACTTCGAAGTAATGATGCTTAGATGACCCTCCACCAAATAGGCTAAAACAATCCCGCTTCGATGAACAAAATGGCCACCCCCACTGAAAAAAGAAAAATATTGTAAATTTGATTCAAACGTGAACTCCTCGTAAACATTTAGGCCAATTTGATTCAAACTTCACAGGAATGTTGCTTCTGTTACTCCCTACAAAATAAGCTAAAATCACTCTGCTGATGAACAAGATGGCCACCAGAGTTAAAAATAGGATGTACTCGAGACCGTGACACACAGGTGAGCGAACTAGGGCCCACTGGGCCCTCTTGTTGGTACCTCATTTAGGCCTGAAATGTTTGACACTGCCCTGGTTTGGTGTTTCCTGTATAAAAAAAGGACTCCGTACACATGCCAAGTGGATGGAGGATTTCTCAAATTGGAATTTTTGAAACATGTCCCACAGCAGATTTAAACTTAGGGGTAATAGTTTACAGCCATCAAAGAATTGTTTTTTATTACCTAATCCAGTATACAGACATATTATTACCACTATCAAATGTAAAATCCAGTGGATACTTCACTGTGTGATCTGAATCACTCAGAAGGGGTTGTGCAAGCTGTCTTATGTCATTCCTCGCTTTGGACCGGCCCCGATAGCTCATTTGGTAGAATGTCCGCTCTGGGGAATGGGAGGTCAGGGGTTCGATCCCGGGCCGCGACATACCAAAGTTGTTAAGAATGGTATTAGCTGATCCTCGCTTGGCACTCAGATTTACGGGGTTGAGCTAGGACTGGTTGACCCAGTGTCAGAATAATGTGACTGGGTGTGGTATCATGTAATGTGTCTGGGACATGATACTTCAGTAAGGTAGCACTATAAAAGTGAACATTGAGCTTCCTGTCGCAACCAGACACCGTTGTGATGTGACTGAAAAATTGTTGAAAGCGACGTTAAACCTGAATTCACACACACTCATTCCTCGCTTCCGCGGTGTGATATGTTTAAATGATGATAACCAGGAAACTAACACAAACATCCAATAGTCAACTATTAGCTGGTGCTATCCCTCCCTCAGGCTGAAACTGGATTAAACTCATCCCATAGCCAAAAATACATCATAACTAAGAGATGGGTAATAAATTGGTTTAGCAAATGCTCACCATTGATAATACAGTCAACCCTCTTTATACCATCATTTGTTATAACAGCAAAACTCATTATAATGACTATTTCAATGGCAAGAATTAGCCTTCATTCCGTGCGACATGGGCTTCCCTCGGGTTGGAAACGCCAAATTCGAATCCATAGTCATGTAAGATTCTTGTAATTTAATACTCCATGAAACAAATGTTCAGATATTTGTTAGACTTGCCTTATTGAGGCGATTCTAACAAAAGTCTGTAGCATTAGTTTCTTGGAGTAATGATGTGGAAAGACCTTTTATAACCTATCAAACACCTTACTGGGTTTATAAAGGCAAATTCATTATAATGGCCCAATAATAGGGGACAAATACTGTCATTATAAAGCAGGTCCTCTGTAATTGGTGCACTGTCATTATAATGCAGGTCCTCTGTAATTGGTCTACTGTCATTATAATGCAGGTCCTCTGTAATTGGTCTACTGTCATTATAACACAGGTCCTCTGTAATTGGTCTAATGTCATTATAATGCAGGTCCTCTGTAATTGGTGTACTTTCATTATAACGGGTGTCCTCTGTAATTGGTCTACTGTCATTATAACACATTTCCTCTGTAATTGGTCTACTGTCATTATTACGCAGGTCCTCTGTATTTGGTCTACTGTCATTAAAATGCAGGTCCTCTGTAATTGGTCTACTGTCATTATAATGCAGGTCCTCTGTAATTGGTGCACTGTCATTATAATGCAGGTCCTCTGTAATTGGTCTACTGTCATTATAATGCAGGTCCTCTGTAATTGGTCTACTGTCATTATAATGCAGGTCCTCTGTAATTGGTCTACTGTCATTATAACACAGGTCCTCTGTAATTGGTCTAATGTCATTATAATGCAGGTCCTCTGTAATTGGTGTACTTTCATTATAACGGGTGTCCTCTGTAATTGGTCTACTGTCATTATAACGCATTTCCTCTGTAATTGGTCTACTATCATTATTACGCAGGTCCTCTGTATTTGGTCTACTGTCATTATAATGCAGGTCCTCTGTAATTGGTCTACTGTCATTATAATGTGTGTCCTCTGTAATTGGTCTACTGTCATTATAACGCGTGTCCTCTGTAATTGGTCTACTGTCATTATAAGGTAGGACCTCTGTAATAGGTCTACTGTCATTATAATGCATGTCCTCTGTAATTTGTCTACTGTCATTATAATGCATGTCTTCTGTAATTGGTCTACTGTCATGATAATGTGTTTCCTCTGTAATTGGTCTACTGTCATTATAACACGTCCTCTGTAATTGGTCTACTGTCATTATAATGCAGGTCCTCTGTAATTGGTCTACTGTCATTATAACGTGTGTTTTCTGTAATTGGTCTACTGTCATTATAGTCCTCTGTAATTGGTCTACTGTCATTATAATGTGTGTCCTCTGTAATTGGTCTACTGTCATTATAATGCAGGTCCTCTGTAATTGGTTAACTGTCATTATAACAGGTGTACTCTATAATTGGTCTACTGTCATTATAACGCAGGTCCACTGTAATTGGTCTACTGCCATTATAACACTTGTCCTCTGTAATTGGTCTACTGTCATTATAACATGGGTCCCCTGTAATTGGTCTACTGTCATTATAGCGCGTGTCCTCTGTAATTGGGTCTGCTGTCATTGTAACACGTGTCCTCTGTAATTGGTCTACTGTCATTATAATGCTTGTCCTCTGTAATTGGTCTACTTTCATTATAAGGCAGGTCCTCTGTAAGTGGTCTACTGTCATTATAATGGGTGTCCTCTGTAATTGGTCTACTGTCATTATAACGTGTGTCCTCTGTAATTGGTCTGCTGTCATTATAACGCGTGTCCTCTGTAATTTGTGTACTGTCATTATAACGCGGGTCCTCTGTAATTGGTCTACTGTCATTATAACGCGGGTCCTCTGTAATTGGTCTACTGTCATTATAACGGGTGTCCTCTGTAATTGGTCTACTGTCATTATAACGTGGATCCTCTGTAATTGGTCTACTGTCATTATAACGCAGGTCCCCTGTAATTGGTCTACTGTCATTATAATGCAGATCCTCTGTAATTGGCCTACTGTCATTATAACGTGGGTCCTCTGTAATTGGTCTACTGTCATTATAACGCGGGTCCTCTGTAATTGGTCTACTGTCATTATAACACAGGTCCTCTGTAATTGGTCTACTGTCATTATAACGTGGGTCCTCTGTAATTGGTCTACTATCATTATAATGCTTGTCCTCTGTAATTGGCCTACTGTCATTATAACGCGGGTCCTCTGTAATTGGTCTACTGTCATTATAACGTGTGTCCTCTGTAATTGTTCTACTGTCATTATAATGCGGGTCCCCTGTAATTGGTCTACTGTCATTATAACGCGGGTCCTCTGTAATTTGTCTACTGTCATTATAATGCGGATCCTCTGTAATTGGTCTACTGTCATTATAATGCAGGTCCTCTGTAATTGGTCTACTGTCATTATAACGCGGGTCCTCTGTAATTGGTCTACTGTCATTATAACGCGGGTCCTCTGTAATTGGTCTACTGTCATTATAACGCAGGTCCTCTGTAATTGGTCTCTCTGCATCTTCCCTTCCTCTTATTTCAGTGAATTATACTGTTCTATTTTTATACCCCCACAAATGAAATCTGGGGGGGGGAGGTATATAGGAGTGAGCTTGTCGGTTGGTCGGTCGGTCGGTCTGTCGGTCTGTTGACTTGGTTTCCAGACGATAACTCAAAAAGCGCTCCACCGATTTTTATAATTTTTGGTACACTGATGTAACATCATAAAATACAGGTCAAGTTTGATTTCCACTAAAATTCGTCAATTTTCGACATAGTTATGGCCCCTTTCAAGTGAAAAAATTGCAAAATGCCGCTGATGTACTATCAAGGCAGTTTTTTGTGGGGTATTCATCACCTTTAGTGATAGCTCTAGTTTTTCTCAAGACAGATAAGTTTTCTAAACCCCTGTCATGGTTTCCTAGAAACAGACCTGTCTCTGAAAAGGGGGTCTGCTCTTAAGGAAATAATTTGCTCCTCACAAGCAATTTTTTTCACTTAAGAGAGACTATTATTGTGAAGAGATACAAAATATTTTTTAAAAAGTTGCCTCCTCTTAAAGTACATGTATATCCATTCCTTTTCAGCTCATAAAATTGTTATAGGTTATGAAGAAAAAAAAACTCAAGTAAAAGAAAAACTTGTATTTCAGCCACAGAATTATATTGCTATGTCAAGAAGTCAGAGGTATATTCAATATGCCTTGAGAAAAAAAAATGGGGATCACTCCAGCTCCAGATTAGGAGTAATGATGATAATTTGCTGATAAGTTTTCACATTCATACGTTGTGGGTATTTGTTAGAATCGCCTCATCGAGGCGATTCTAGGATGAGGCGATTCTAACAAGTACCCACAAAATATGTTTCCCACAATAAGTGCAAAAATATATCCTTATTACCCCTCTTTAAGTGGACCTATGGTTTCTTTTACATATGCCAACAATAAATGTGCTGATAAATAGTCTTACCAAAGTCCTTTTAACAAACACAATAAGTAGATTTAGAAGGCTTCAGGAAAGAGCAAAAATAATAGGTTCTATACATACATGTAGCTAAGATTATGAATTTGGGTGTTTGTTTGTTTTTTTTTTTCATATGTTTGAAAAGGACATGTTCATATGCAGGATTGGTCTTTGTGGGCTAGAGTGATGTCTGTTAAACATTAGGTCTCTGCCTCTCATGGGTCACACCAAATTCTGCAACTGAAAGACGTAGTTTTTCTGTGGGTACTGTAGGTTTATCATACGTCTGTTCAATGATAAGCTCCATATAAAAGATATAAACTTGAAAGGGCTGTAAAACCCACAACAAAAATCTCAAGCCCCTGTAAAATATCAGGCCCCTGCTCATATAATTGTAACAAAGTATGCATAGCCAGCGAGTACAGACTGATCAATGTTTGCTTTTAACATGACAAGTGAAAAGCAAACCAGAAAGAACAAAATGACTTATTGTATATCTGCTATAGTTTTTCTCAAGGCAGAACATATCTATTATGCACCATTCATAAGCATGATTCTGTGCATAAGCTTATTACCTAAGTATCATTCAAAGGGAGGTCACTCTAGCCTCTAAACATTTATTCCCTCAGCATTGCCAGTTTCTTTTTAATCCATTTTGTACTGAATAAAATCATCTGCTTATACATGTACAGTAAAATTCCTCTATTAAGACCAACTAAATTTAACACCTATCCTGTTGAATAATTAATTTTGCCACACCCATTTCTGACTATCAACAATCAAAATACTTACTATGTTGTATTTATTTAAATCTGCAAACTGAATGACAGACAAACAGTGTAGATCCTGAGAAGCCATCTGATCTGGATCTACACTGTTTGCAAAGAAAGGTAAGGTTTAAACTCTTTTTTAAAAGGTTTAAATTATCTTTCTTGGTGGTTTCTATCCAAGAAGTAGTAGGAGTCCATTTTGAAATTCGGGAGTGTCAGGTTGTTATTTCACATGGCTGAAGTTTTTGCAAATGGCAAAGACACTGATCAGATGCCGCATTCTGCGACATTTGACCAGTGGACCTACACTGTTTGCCTGTGCCCAGTTCTGGGATTTCCTGTCTTAAATGGATTACGGAAGATCTGTGAATAGATTCTTCTCTTAACAGTGGATTTGAAGTACAGGTAAAGCAGGGGCTTTTCCTTTAGAATGGTCTTCCTTTGAAAGTGAAAATAAAGCTTGCATGGTGTACCTAGTCGCCTTAGTGCAAAACTTGTCTTTGTCTGTGCAGCTTTGGATGGGCATGTGATTTATCAAGAAGGGAAAAGGCAGGGAACAGAGACTTTTAGGCTCTATATGCCCAAGAGTATGAGTTTTTGTCTGTACGAGTATTTCTTTTAGCAAAGTCTGTAATAATAATTAATAACGGGCCTCCGTGGCCTAGTGGTTAAGAGCACTGACTCTTGATTGTTAGGTCTCTCACCGCTGTGGTTCGAGCCTCGCTCGGGTCACATGTGAGATGCCAAGTTCTGCAACGGAAGGTCAGGTGTTTTTTCTCCGGGTACTCCGGTTTTCGCCCACCTCTGATTAACGATCGGCTTGATATGAGTGAAATTATCTTGAAAGGGCTGTAAAACCAAAACCAACAAAATAATAATAATTAATGTTTTTATCCGTGCAAATATAATGTTTGCATTTATTATGTTTGCATTTTCTGGCATTCAATATATATGTATCTCCTGTGTTTCTTCAGATGTAAAGAGGAATGAATTTCTGCACAAGTTTTTGCTGAAGTTAGATCCCCGGCAGCATTATTTTGTCTCCAGTCTTCTAACTGTAAGTACAATATAGTGATCATTTATGGTTTTATGCACATAATCATTTGCCAGGGTCCAAGGAAGTTGTTTGGCTATGAGGCTGCAGGCCGAAAGTTCAGGCAACTTCTGAAGGCCTTGGTAAATGTAGGTGCAACTAAACAAACATGAATGACTGCTCTTTTTCCAAGCTTGCAATTCCATGGATAACTTCTTTTGATACAGAGGACTTGTTATAACAACCACATTTGTTCCCTAATATTTTGCCATTATAAAGAATTTGCCGCCATAGAAAACATCCAAGTAAGGAGCAACTGACATGCATTAAAGGAACTTTTTTCCCAAAATTACACCTATAAAAAAAGTGTTATGGACTTTAGTTAGAATCACCTCAGTGAGGTGATCACCTCGGTGAGGTGATTCTAACAAATATCCATAAGTCTTGTTTTTTTTTTGACTGTGAAATACAGTATTCTTGAATATATACGCCACTTCGGCTTATCTTGAGCAAAAGATTGGTTCCATAGAAATGTTGTTATATCGCGTGATTGTCGTTATATATAATGTCGTTGTAAAGAGGGTTGACTATACTATCCTGACTGTCTATAACTCTCTTAATCAAAGCACTGACAGCCCTGGTGGATCAGTTGTCTTTGACTGTAGGCTGGGAAAATAGTCCTGAACTGAGACTTACTAGATTGTTTCATTTAACCCTTATGTTGCAATATTAAGCAAACAGTGTAGACCCTGATGAGATGCCGCATTCTGCGGCATCTGATCTGGATCTACACTTTTTTCCAATGACCCAGTACACCAGCCCAGTCCATTCCAGATTTTACAAACAAACAACAATTTTACACAGCCATATGATGTCATAGGGAGAAGAATAGTGCTGCTATAAATAACCGTTACCTGGATTTTGTACCTGTTCAGCGACAGTCACATGGACAAAAGCAGGTGGGAGGCTTCTGTAGTTAGTAAATTTGGCTCAGTTGATAAATAATTAGCCCAAAAATCGTTAAAATCGACATGGCAGCATATTCAGATGATGTAAACTGTCATAAATTCTGTTGGTGATCGATGAAATTTTGTAGAAAATAAATACTCCAGGGCAGTGGTACCACTATGCATAATGTCACAAAATTAAATCATAGCTTGTTTTGAGGGTTTCTAAAGGAAAACTGTCGGCCCCCACCCATCGGGGATTGAAGAAATATATGGGCTGCTTGATGCTTCCACGCAGAGTAGAAACCGACCCTCACACGAGTACTGGTGAACAGCTTAGAGGATCTAAGCCTGCCCAGGCAAAGCGGTGCAAGTCGGCCTGTCCATGCTTATAAACCCTGTTGGTTTCATTGGGTGGCAGGGCTTGAGAAGTCATTTCATCTCAGCGTCTGGTAAAAGTCTTCAAAATGACCTTTAGAGTGTTGACGGGCATGTTAAACCTCAAATCAAACAAAAAACAAATTTTCAAGCAGCATGTGAACTAATGATTTGAACATGGATTTCTGTTGTTTGGGCACAGCTTCTGTCCATTGGACAGTTGTTTCAAATGGCCTCGTGCATTGGTATTTATGCAAGAATCTTTGAATAAATCATTCTTGTCTGTGTTTATTAAGTCATAGTGTGATAAAACTGCCTCGGTGCCCCACCCATTGAGGCTTGGAGAAATAGATTGGGCTGCACTGTGCTTCCACAAAGAGCTGAATCACTTATTTTGAGTCATTTGTTAAACAGAGGTGTGGGAAAACCGGAGTACCCAGAAAACCACCTGACCTTTCCTTGCAGAATTTGGCATCTAATATGTGACCCTATTTTTGTTATACACTACATCTCTTTATAACACTGTTGTAGGGGCGAAAGCAAAAAATCATCATCATCATCAACAGATTTTTATGCCCCGGCCATTCGAAGAATGGTGCAAAGGGCATATAGCGTTGCCCCTGTCCGTCCGCCGTTCATCCGTCCAAAAATGCATCCGTCCGTCCGTCCGAAACTTAGACGCAGTCAATAACTTCCTTATTTCTTGATGCATTTTAAAATTAGTCGGCAGAAATGTTAACCATCGTGAGACGACGTGTTACGTGCAAAACCCAGGTCCATACCTCCAAAGTCAAGGTCATACTTAGAGGTCAAAGGTCAAAAAAAGTGTCCGAAACTTAAACGCAGTCAATAACTTACTTATTTCTGGATGGATTTTGAAATTACTTTGAAGAAAAGATAACCATCATGAGACGATGTGTCACGTGCAAACCCAGGTCCGTACCTCCAAGGTCAAGGTCGTACTTAGAGGTCAAAGATAAAAAAAAGGGTCCGAAACTTAAACACAGTCAATAACTTTCTTATCTCTGGATGGATTTTGAAATGATTTGGAAGAAATGTTGGCCATCATGAGACAATCGAACCTCACACAAAACCAAGGTCCTTACCTACAAGGTCAAAGTCATACTAGAGGTCAAAACTTGAAAAAAGGGTCCAAAACTTAAACACGGTCAATAACTTTCTATGGATGAATAAGAACATAGACATATTTTCAGGCGGGGGCATCCGTGTCCTATGGACGCATTTCTAGTTTATTAACGTGCAGGTACAGAGGCAAAGTCCACATGAGTGGGCCCCCTTCCAGGTAGCTGGCTTGCTGCATGCATGGCAGATCGTACACCAGATCTACAGGCTTGTCTTTCATGAGGATCGATAGCAGAGAGCTTCCATTCTCTGCAATCTCTTTCTGTCAGCTGCTTCCAGGTCATCTTGGGCCTTCCAGGCACCTGCTTTCCACCAACCTGTATGTCACAGGCAGTCTTGACAGCACCCTTGGAGCATTCCACATGTCCATACCAGTGGAGCCTTCTCTCTTTTAGAATGAGGTCCAGATCCTCAATGCCAAGACGCTCAAGTAACTCACTGGACCTGATGGTGACAGCCTCCTGTGGCTTGACATTGCAGATCTGTCTGATCATTGCCCTCTTATTCAGCTGAAGTCATTGGAGGTTTGGCTTTGTCAATGGCCATGTCTCACTGGCATGGAGCATTGCGCTCTGCACACAAGAGCTGTACACACGGCCACATGTCTTGAACGAGAGGTGGCGGGAAGAGAGAACTGGTAGCAAAAAAAATTTGTGTTAATTAAATGGCCATGTTATATCTTAAAAAAAATGTATAGGTAATATAGAAAAATAACCATTTATGGTCATTTTTCTCTATAATCTATACATTTATGTGATCGATCTTTAAACCATGTTATATCTGAATCTGTATAATAATGAATAGTCTTCTAAAGTGGTTTTTCGATATGTGTATTTGTCTTCTGTTTCAGGCAAGGCAGTATAAAGATTTTATAACATTACTTCCAGAACAGATAGCATTAAAGATACTGAGTTATTTATCAGTGAAAGAACTTCTCAGGGCTTGTAGGGTAAGTTTCTTTAACAAACTTCCTATAAGGTAAGAAGCAGGGCTCGAGAAACTGAAGAATCCAAATCGGTCCAGCCAGATTTCGCCAAAAAATTACGGAAATTGCCGATCGGTTTCGGTAATTTCCGTAAACTCAGTTGGCGATTTTCAATTTCAAAATGTGTTATTAGAGTAACCAAAGACATACCAATGTTGCTCTTACTCTTGTCAACGGATATGAGCACCAGTATCTCGATTATAAACAGCAATTATTGCTCACATCGTTCAGATTTCATCTACTTTCATTTTCTACGCCAGATTTCATCTACTTTCATTTTCCCAATATCCGGGTCACTCCGTAGGGCAGTAAAAGACCAGTTCGATGGTCACTATATTTTTTCCCCATTTTTAAAACCTTTAAAATATTTCTCTTATTTCACGCATTTTATTTTGCCCAAATTGCTTTGTTTACAAATGGCGACAACATGCAGCAATGTGGTCGGAAAACGACGTCATACGGTTTCCGTTTACACAATACACATTAATGCAGTCAAGGACGTAACCCACACACCTGTTTTAAGTGATTGATTTTAATAGAGCGTATTTCTAAAAAAAATCGTTTTGAACGGGTTAAAAAATCGAAAAACATTTCTTTACTCTCGAAACAAAACATGGCCGAACGAGAGTCATTGAAAATCTTACATTGCCGAACCGTGTTTAAAAGAATATAAATACATATTTCACTATTACACAAGCCTGAAACAAATCGCTTTGTCTACAAATGACGTGGTTTATGTTATTTGTTTCAATGGAGCGTATTCTTAAATAAAAATATCGTTTAGAATGGGTGAAATTCCCTTGAAGGCATAACACACAATGTTCAGACATGACAGGTGTGTATTGAAAATTGCGCCCTGTGAAAAAAAAATTATATTCAAATACCGGTTCTATATTAAGCCATAAATTAATGACTTGTCTAAACAAACTAGCGTATGTCCTGCATTTATTGACCTTATTTTCTCACCTTAACAGCTTGCCGATAACGCCTCAGGCCAGTTTTCACGGATTAATAATTTGACACACAGGTCAAATTGCGCTGCGATATGATCAAAGAACCCGACATGGACTTATCCAATTTTCACCTAGTTAGATAATGAACCGGTCTAACACCTTGTGCTGCAGGCGTTTTGTATACATGCTTGGATTATTAGTGGCAAACGGTCAGCTTGTTTTTACAACATAATGATTTAGCGAAATTTTCGAACCAATTTTTTTAAATGTTATAGAGTTACGGACCGATTTTTTTATCTTCTTCTGAAGTCAAAATCGGTTTATGGAGGCCAAATTCGGTCCAGAACCGGATAACCGGCATTTTCTCGAGCCCTGGTAAGAAGTATCTTTAAACCTTAAGATGTCAAGAAAAACTGCCTCTGAAAATGTCATCTGTTTATGTCTTCTGCTGTTCATCTTGCAAACTTGTTAAAAATATTTTGGCATACAGGCAAACAAGAGTGGACCCTGATAAGACTGCTCCTAGAGGAATAGTCTGATCTGGGTCCACTCTGTTTGCAGTACCCTGATCAGACTGCTCCTCTACTGATCTGGGTCCATTCAGTAACAACTTTTTTAATGCAGTGGATGCAGCAGACGACAGTTGTTGTGATTGTGACCAGATAAGGGTTAACCCTTTACCACTCAGGGATTTTGTGAATTTCGCTGATTTTCACAGTGTTGCACCTGACAGCAACTAACTAGCCATTGTTTCATAATGGGTGGTCTGTTTTACACCAAACTCCGTATGAATGTTCATTGGGCAGTAGCCTTTCAAATGCAACCTTTCATGACTTGATCATTGTTGTCATGGTAAAGAGGGGGCATCTCAAAGTTGGCAAAAAGTGTGTTTTCATGAATTTTTGACCACATTTTAATCTTCACACAGCTGTCAAGGCAACAATTAAGGTGTTTGGCACTGGCCATTTTCACTGTTTGCAGCATGTTTTATCAGCATCAATTTTCAGGCATTTTTGACCCCAGACACCCTCAGATATAAATTTTAGCGGCCGGTTGGGCCATACACCCAAAATTTTTCGGGATGTGAGGGGGGCAACGCCCCCCTTCAACCCCCCCCCCTAGAATATTTTTAGTGGGGAGGCGCACGAAAAAACAGCTCACTTTTTTGCCCAACAAATCCTAAAGCAAACATAACTATCCAGGAGTAGAAATGCAGATTTAAGGTGCTTCTGGGGCTTAAAATGGGGGGGGGGGGGGGGGGTGCAGACACGTAAAAACACGTATCTGAGTGGTAAAGGGTTAACTGAAATCTGGGAACATACTGAATTTTAGTCTAAAATGCATTAATTATATCTGAAATATTGTTTCTTGCAATAAAATGGTGAAAAAACATTATTTTGGTCAGTTGGGATTTTCTTCATTAACTGAAATCTGGGAACATACTGAATTTTAGTCTAAAATGCATTAATTATATCTGAAATATTGTTTCTTGCAATAAAATGGTGAAAAAACATTATTTTGGTCAGTTGGGATTTTCTTCATTAACCCTTTACCACTCAGGGATTTTGTGAATTTCGCTGATTTTCACAGTGTTGCACCTGACAGCAACTTCAACTAGCCATTGTTTCATAATGGATGGTCTGTTTTACACCAAACTCCGTATGAATGTTCATTGGGCAGTAGCCTTTCAAATGCAACCTTTCATGACTTGATCATTGTTGTCATGGTAAAGAGGGGGCATCTCAAAGTTGGCAAAAAGTGTGTTTTCACATGAATTTTTGACCACATTTTAATCTTCACACAGCTGTCAAGGCAACAATTAAGGTGTTTGGCACTGGCCATTTTCACTGTTTGCTACGAAAGCCTGGTAGGGACTTCTTACTTCTTAGTTCTTACTTCTTAGTTCTTAGTTCCTACTTCTTAGTTCCTACTTCTTAGTTCTTACTTCTTAGTTCTTACTTCTTAGTTCTTACTTCTTAGTTCCAAGTTCTTATTTCCGAGTTGCAATTTCCGAGATGTTTAATTAGAGATATGAATAGTGATATGCAGGTATATATGTAAGTATGAATGTCTGTGCGTGTACCTGCGTGCGTTTACGCGTACTAACACATGCATTCATATATGCACAGTGTAGGTGCATGTGTGTGCAACTACGCAGGCGCGTACGCACGCACGCAAGTAGGTTAACATACATACATACGTACGTACGTACGTACGTACGTGCGTGCGTGCGTGCGTGCACGCACGCACGCACACACAGATAGACAGACAGACAGGCATACATATTGACGGATGGACGCACGCAGCAAGTTGGCAAACATAGTCGGTCAGACAGATAGAGAAACACAGTTAAACGGACGGACGGACAGACAGATACATAGGCAGACAGACAGACAGACCTACATACATACGTGCATGTCACCTCATACCCATAATTATACACGCACGCACATACACAGACAGACAGACAGGCATACAGATTAGCGGACGGACCAATGCAGCAAGTTGGCCAACGCGCACGCACGCACATACACAGACAGACAGAAAGACAGACAAGCAAACAGATTGGCGGACGGACCCATGCAGCAAGTTGGCAAATTTACAGACAGACGGTCATGTAGACAGACAGACATACATGCATGTCACCTTTATACCTATAATTATACAACTCAGAAATTGCAACTCGGAAATAAAAACTTGGAAATAAGAAGTAAGAAGTAGGAACTAAGAAGTAGGAACTAAGAAGTAAGAACTAAGAAGTAAGAACTAAGAAGTAGGAACTCAGAAGTAAGAACTAAGAAGTAGGAACTAGGAAGTAAGACGTGCGCATGCATGCATGTACAGTGTAACTACACAGGCGTGTAAGGACAGACATATAGACAGACAGACATACATGCATGTCAGTGTTTATACCTATAATTGTACAACTCAGGTGTTAACTCGGAACAGACAGACAGAGACTTAAACGGACGGACAGACAAATATATAGACAGACATACATGCATGTTACCGTTTATACCTATAATTATACAACTCAGAAATTGCAACTCGGAAATAAGAACTCGGAAATAAGAACTTGGAACTAAGAAGTAAGAACTAAGAAGTAAGAAGTTGGAACTAAGAAGTAGGAACTAAGAACTAAGAAGTAGGAACTAAGAACTAAGAACTAAGAAGTAGGAACTAGGAAGTAAGACATGTGCACACATGCATGTACAGTGTAAGGGCATGCGTGCAACTACACAGGCGTGTACGCATGCACGCGCGAAAGTACACGCGCACACAAGTAGACATACATACATACATATACATACATGCATACATACATACGCACGTACGCAAGCACTCACGCACAGTAACACAGACAGGCATATAGATTGACGGACGGACACACGCAGCAAGTTGGCAAAATACAGTCAGAGAACGACAGACAGACGCACATACAGTTAGAGACTTCTTATTTCTTAGTTCTTATTTCTTAGTTCCTACTTCTTAGTTCCTACTTCTTAGTTCTTATTTCTTAGTTCTTACTTCTTAGTTCTTACTTCTTAGTTCCAAGTTCTTATTTCCGAGTTGCAATTTCCGAGATGTTTAATTAGAGATATGAATGGTGATATGCAGGTATATCTGTAAGTATGATTGTCTGTGTGTGTACTTGCGTGCATTCATATATGCACAGTGTAGGGTCATGTGTGTGCAACTACGCAGGCGCGTACGTACGCACGCAAGTAAACGCGCATGCAAGTAGGCAAACATACATACATACATACATTCATACATACATACGTACGTACGTGCGTGCGTGCGTGCGTGCGTACGTACGTACGCACGCAAGCACGCACACACAGATAGACAAACAGGCATACATATTGACGGACGGACGACGCAGCAAGTTGGCAAACATAGTCAGTCAGACAGATAGAGAAACACAGTTAAACGGACGGACAGACGGACAGACAGATACATAGGCAGACAGAAAGACAGACCTACATACATATGTGCATGTCACCTCATACCCATAATTATACACGCACGCACATACACAGACAGACAGACAGGCAAACAGATTAGCGGACGGATCAATGCAGCAAGTTAGCCAACGCGCACGCACGCACATACACAGGCAGACAGAAGGGTAGACAGGCAAACAGATTGGCGGACGGACCCATGCAGCAAATTGGCAAACATACAGACAGACGGACATGTAGACAGACATACATGCATGTCACCGTTTATACCTATAATTATACAACTCAGAAATTGCAACTCGGAAATAAGAACTTGGAACTAAGAAGTAAGAAGTAGGAACTCAGAAGTAAGAAGTAGGAACTAAGAAGTAGGAACTAAGAAGTAAGAACTAAGAAGTAAGAATTAAGAAGTAAGAACTAAGAAGTAGGAACTGAGAAGTAAGAACTAAGAAGTAGGAAATAGGAAGTAAGACGTACGCATGCATGCATGTACAGTGTAACTACTTAGGCGTGTAAGGACAGACATGTAGACAGACAGACGGACATACATGCATGTCAGTGTTTATACCTATAATTGTACAACTCAGGTGTTAACTCGGAAATAAGAACAGACAGACAGAGACTTAAAAGGACGGACAGAAAGACAGATAAATATATAGACAGACATACATGCATGTTACCGTTTATACCTATAATTATACAACTCAGAAATTACCGGCCCCGATAGCTCAGTTGGTAGAGTGTCCGCTCCGGGAAACGGGAGGTCTCGGTTCGATCCCGGGCCGCGACATACCAAAGTCGTTAAAAATGGTACTAGCTGCTCCTCGTTTGGCACTCAGATTTACGGGGTAGAGCTAGGACTGGTCGATCCAGTGTCAGGATAATTTGACTGGGTGTGGTATCATGTAATGTGTCTGGGACATGATACTTCAGTGAGGCAGCACTATAAACGTGAGCATTGAGCTCCCTGTCACAACCAAACACCGTCGTGATATGTCTGAAAAATTGTTGAAAGCGACGTTAAACCCGAATTCACACACACACACACACACACACACACACACACACACACACACACACACAACTCAGAAATTGCAACTCGGAAATAAGAACTTTGAACTTAGAAGTAAGAACTAAGAAATAAGAAGTTGGCACTAAGAAGTAGGAACTAAGAAGTAACAAGTAGGAACTAAGAAGTAAGAAATAAGAAGTAAGAACTAATCAGTAGGAACTAGGAAGTAAGACATGTGCATACATGCATGTACAGTGTAAGGGCATGTGTGCAACTACACAGGCGTGTACGCATGCACGCGCGAAAGTACACGCGCACACAAGTAGACATACATACATACATACATACATATACATACATACATGCATACATACTACGCACGTACGCAAGCACTCAGGCACAGTAACACAGACAGGCATATAGATTGACGGACGGACACACGCAGCAAGTTGGCAAAATACAGTCAGAACGACAGACAGACGCACATACAGTTAGAGACTTCTTATTTCTTAGTTCTTAGTTCCTACTTCTTAGTTCCTACTTCTTAGTTCTTATTTCTTAGTTCTTACTTCTTAGTTCCAAGTTCTTATTTCCGAGTTGCAATTTCCAAGATGTGTGTGAGTACTTGCGTGCATTCATATATGCACAGTGTATGTGCATGTGTGTGCAACTACGCAGGCGCGTACGTACGCAAGTATATGCGCATGCAAGTAGGCAAACATACATATATACAAACATACATACATACATACAAGTATACATACATACATTCATACATACAAACATACATACATACATACATACATACATACATACATACATACATACATACATATGCAGGTACGCAAGCACTCACGCAAAGTTACACAGACAGGCATATAGATTGACGGACGGACACACACAGCAAGTTGGCAAAATACAGTCAGAAAGACAGACAGACGGACATACAGTTAAACGGACAGAGGGACAGACATATAGGCACACGGACATACAGGCATGCCAGCGTTTATACCTACAATTGCACAACTCAGATCTTGCAACTCGGAAATAAGAACTTGGAACTAAGAAGTAGGAACTAAGAAGTAAGAACTTAGAAGTAGGAACTAGGAAGTAAGACATGCGTATGCATGCATGTACATTGTAACTACACAGGCGTGTAAGGACAGACATATATGCATGTTACCGTTTATACCTATAATTATACAACCCAGAAATTGCAACTCGGAAATAAGAACTTGTAACTAAGAAGTAAGAACTAAGAAGTAAGAAGTTAGAACTAAGAAGTAGGAACTAAGAAGTAAGAAGTAGGAACTTAGAAGTAAGAACTAAGAAGTAGGAACTAGGACGTAAGACATGTGCATACATGCATGTACAGTGTAAGGGCATGTGTGCAACTACACAGGCGTGTATGCATGCACGCGCGAAAGTACACGCGCACACAAGTAGACATACATACATACATACATTTACATACATACATGCATACATACATACGCACGTACACAAGCACTCACGCACAGTAACACAGATAGGCATATAGATTGACAGACGGACACACGCAGCAAGATGGCAAAATACAGTCAGAACGACAGACAGACGCACATACAATTAGAGACTTCTTAGTTCTTAGTTCTTAGTTCCTACTTCTTAGTTCCTACTTCTTAGTTCTTATTTCTTAGTTCTTACTTCTTAGTTCTTACTTCTTAGTTCCAAGTTCTTATTTCCGAGTTGCAATTTCCGAGATGTTTAATTAGAGATATGAATGGTGATATGCAGGTTTATCTGTAAGTATGATTGTCTGTGTGTGTACTTGCGTGCATTCATATATGCACAGTGTATGTGCATGTGTTTGCAACTACGCAGGCGCGTACGTACGCACGCGAGTATACGCGCATGCAAGCAGGCAAACATACTTACATACATACATACATACATACATACATACATACATACATACATACATACATACATACATACATACATACATAAATACATACATGCATGCATGCATGCATGAATACATACGTACGTACGCACGTACGCACGTACACAAGCACGTACACACAGATAGACCGACAGCCAGTCATACATATTGACGGACGGACGCACGCAGCAAGTTTGAAAACAAAGTCAGTCAGACAGACAGAGAAACACAGTTAAACGGACGGACGGACAGACAGATACGTAGGCAGCAGACAGACAGACCTACATACATACATGCATGTCGCTTCTTACCCATAATTATACACGCACGCACATACACAGACAGACAGACAGGCATACAGATAAGCGGACGGACCAATGCAGCAAGTTGGCAAACGCGCACGCACGCACATACACGGACAGACAGACAGGCATACAGATTGGCGGACGGACCCATGCAGCAAGTTGGCAAACAAAAAGACATGTAGACAGACAGACATACATGCATGTCACCGTTTATACCTATAATTATACAACTCAGAAATTGCAACTCGGAAATAAGAACTTGGAACTAAGAAGTAAGAAGTAGGAACTAAGAAGTAGGAACTAAGAAGTAAGAACTAAGAAGTAAGAACTAAGTAGTAAGAACTAAGAAGTAGGAACTAAGAAGTAAGACGTGCGCATGCATACATGTACAGTGTAACTGAACAGGCGTGTAAGGACAGACATATAGACAGACAGACAGACAGACATACATATATGCATGTCAGTGTTTATACCTATAATTGTACAACTCAGGTGTTAACTCAGAAATAAGAACAGACAGACAGAGAAATATATAGACAGACATACATGCATGTTACAGTTTATACCTATAATTATACAACTCAGAAATTGCAACCCGGAAATAAGAACTCGGAAATAAGAACTTGGAACTAAGAAGTAAGAACTAAGAAGTAAGAAGTTGGAACTAAGAAGTAGGAACTAAGAAGTAGGAACTAAGAAGTAAGAAGTAGGAACTAAGAAGTAAGAACTAAGAAGTAGGAACTAGAAAGTAAGACATGTGCATACATGCATGTACAATGTACGTGCATGTGTGCAACTACATGTACACAGGCGTGTACGCGAGCACGCGCGAAAGGACTCGCGCACACAAGTGTACATACATACATACATTTTCATACATACGTGCATACATATATACGCACGTACGCAAGCACTCACGCACAGTAACACAGATAGGCATATAGATTGACGGACGGACGGACGGACACACGCAGCAAGTTGGCAAAATACATTCAGAACGACAGACAGACGCACATACAGTTAGATACTTCTTATTTATTAGTTCTTAGTTCCTACTTCTTAGTTCCTACTTCTTAGTTCTTATTTCTTAGTTCTTACTTCTTAGTTCCTACTTCTTAGTTCTTACTTCTTAGTTCCTACTTCTTACTTCTTAGTTCCTACTTCTTACTTCTTAGTTCCAAGTTCTTATTTCCGAGTTGCAATTTCTGAGTTGTATAATTATAGGTATAAACGGTGACATGCATGTATGTCTGTCAGTCTACAGGTCCGTCTGTCTGTATGTTTGCCATCTTGGTGCATGGGTCCGTCCGCCAATCTGTTTGCCTGTCTGTCTTTCTGTCTGTCTGTGTATGTGCGTGCGTGCGCGTTTGCCAACTTGCTGCATTGGTCCGTCTGCTAATCTGTATGCCTGTCTGTCTGTCTGTGTATGTGTGTGCGTGTATAATTATGGGTATGAGGTGACATGCACGTATGTATGTAGATCTGTCTGTCTGTCTGCCTATGTATCTGTCTGTCCGTCCGTCCGTTTAACTATGTTTCTCTATCTGTCTGACCGACTATGTTTGCCAACTTGCTGCGTGCGTCCGTCCGTCAATATGTATGCCTGTCTGTCTATTTGTGTGTGCGTGCTTGCTTGCGTGCGTGCGTGCGTGCGTGCATACGTACGTACGTATGTATGTATGTATATGTATGTATGTATGTATGTATGTATGTATGTATGTATGTATGTATGTTTGCCTACTTGCATGCGCGTATACTTGCGTGCGTACGTACGCAATAGTTGCACACACATGCACATACACTGTGCATATATGAATGCACGCAAGTACACACTTACAGATAAACCTGCATATCACCATTCATATCTCTAATTTAACATCTCGGAAATTGCAACTCGGAAATAAGAACTTGGAACTAAGAAGTAAGAACTAAGAACTAAGAACTAAGAAATAAGAACTACAAAGTAGGAACTAAGAAGTAGGAACTAAGAACTAAGAAATAAGAAGTCTCTAACTGTATGTGCGTCTGTCTGTCGTTCTGACTGTATTTTGCCAACTTGCTGCGTGTGTCCGTCCGTCAATCTATATGCCTGTCTGTGTTACTGTGCGTGAGTGCTTGCGTACGTGCGTATGTATGTATGCATGTATGTATATGTAAGTATGTATGTATGTATACTTGTGTGCGCGTGTCCTTTCGCGCTTGCATGCGTACACGCCTGTGTAGTTGCACACATGCCCTTACACTGTACATGCATGTATGCACATGTCTTACTTCCTAGTTCCTACTTCTTAGTTCTTACTTCTTAGTTCCTACTTCTTACTTCTTAGTTCCTACTTCTTAGTTCCAACTTCTTACTTCTTAGTTCTTACTTCTTAGTTCCAAGTTCTTATTTCCGAGTTCTTATTTCCGTGTTGCAATTTCTGAGTTGTATAATTATAGGTATAAACGGTAACATGCATGTATGTCTGTCTATATTTGGCCACGTGTGAGACGCCAAGTTCTGCAACGGAAGGTCAGGTGGTTTTTCTCCGGGCCGGTTTTCGCCCACCTCTGATTAACGACCGGCTCGATATGAGTGAAATAATCTTGAAAGGGCCGTAAAACCCAAACCTGCGTGCGTGCGTGCGTGCGTGCGTGCGTGCGTGCGTGCGTGTGTGTGTGTGTGTGTGTGTGTGTGTGAATTCGGGTTTAACGTCGCTTTCAACAATTTTTCAGTCATATCACGACGGTGTCTGGTTGCGACAGGGAGCTCAATGCTCACGTTTATAGTGCTGCCTCGCTGAATTATCATGTCCCAGACACATTACATAATACCACACCCAGTCACATTATCCTGACACTGGATCGACCAGTCCTAGCTCTACCCCGTAAATCTGAGTGCCAAGCGAGGAGCAGCTAGTACCATTTTTAACGACTTTGGTATGTCGCGGCCCGGGATCGAACCCGAGACCTCCCGTTCCCCGGAGCGGACACTCTACCAACTGAGCTATCGGGGCCGGTTATTTCCGAGGTAACACCTGAGTTGTACAATTATAGGTATAAACACTGACATGCATGTATGTCTGTCTGTCTGTCTTTATGTCTGTTCTTACACGCCTGTGTAGTTACACTGTACATGCATGCATGCGCACGTCTTACTTCCTAGTACCTTCTTCTGAGTTCTTACTTCTTAGTTCCTACTTCTTAGTTCTTATTCTTAGTTCCTACTTCTTACTTCTTAGTTCCTACTTCTTACTTCTGAGTTCCAAGTTCTTATTTTCGAGTTGCAATTTCTGAGTTGTATAATTATAGGTATAAACGGTGACATGCATGTATGTCTGTCTGTCTACATGTCTGTCTGTCTGTCTGTATGTTTGCCAACTTGCTGCATGGGTCCGTCCGCCAATCAGTATGCCTGTCTGTCTGTGTGTCTGTTTGTCTGTGTATGTGCGTGCGTGCGCGTTTGCCAACTTGCTGCATTGGTCCGTCCGCTAATCTGTATGCCTGTCTGTCTTTGTATGTGCGTGCGTGTATAATTATGGGTAGGAGGTGACATGCATGTATGTATGTAGGTCTGTGTGTCTGTCTGCCTATGTATCTGTCTGGCCGTCCGTCGGTTTAACTGTGTTACTCTGTCTGTCTGACTGACTATGTTTGCTAACTTGCTGTGTGCGTCCGTCCGTCAATATGTATGCCTGTCTGTGTTACTGTGCGTGAGTGCTTGCGTACGTGCGTACGTATGTATGCATGTATGTATGTATATGTAAGTATTTATGTATGTATACTTGTGTGCGCGTGTCCTTTCGCGCGTGCATGCGTACACGCATGTGTAGTTGCACACATGCACGTACACTGTAACTGCATGTATGCACATGTCTTACTTCCTAGTTCCTACTTCTTAGTTTTTACTTCTTAGTTCCTACTTCTTACTTCTTAGTTCCTACTTCTTAGTTCCAACTTCTTACTTCTTAGTTCTTAGTTCCAAGTTCTTATTTCCGAGTTCTTATTTCCGAGTTGCAATTTCTGAGTTGTACAATTGTAGGTATAAACGGTAACATGCATGTATGTCTGTCTATATATTTGTCTGTCTGTCTGTCCGTCCGTTTTTCTCTGTCTGTCTGTTCTTATTTCTGAGTTAACACCTGAGTTGTACAATTATAGGTATAAACACTGACATGCATATATGTCTGTCTGTCTGTCTGTCTATATGTCTGTCCTTACACGCCTGTGTAGTTACACTGTACATGCATGCAAGCGCACGTCTTACTTCCTAGTTCCTACTTCTTAGTTCTTACTTCTTAGTTCCTACTTCTTAGTTCTTACTTCTCAGTTCTTACTTCTTAGTTCTTACTTCTTAGTTCTTACTTCTTAGTTCCTACTTCTTACTTCTTAGTTCCTACTTCTTACTTCTTAGTTCCTACTTCTGACTTCTTAGTTACAAAGTTCTTATTTCCAAGTTGCAATTTCTGAGTTGTATAATTATAGGTATAAACGGTGACATTCATGTATGTCTGTCTGTCTACATGTCTGTTTTTTTCCAACTTGTTGCATGGGTCCGTCCGCCAATCTGTATGCCTGTCTGCCTGTCTGTCTGTCTGTCTGTGTATGTGCGTGCGTGCGCGTTTGCCAACTTGCTGCATTGGTCCGTCTGCTTATATGTATGCCTGTCTGTCTGTCTGTCTGTGTATGTGCGCGCGTGTATAATTATGGGTATGAAGCGACATGCATGTATGTATGTAGGTCTGTCTGTCTGTGTATGTATCTGTCTGTCCGTCCGTCCGTTTAACTGTGTTTCTCTGTCTGTCTGACTGACTTTGTTTTCAAACTTGCTGCGTGCGTCCGTCAGTCAATATGTATGACTGGCTGTCGGTCTATATGTGTGTACGTGCTGGCGTGTGTGCGTGCGTACGTACGTATGTATTCATGCATGCATGCATGCATGCATGTATGTATGTATGTATGTATGTATGTATGTATGTATGTATGTATGTATGTATGTATGTATGTATTTATGTATTTATGTATGTATGTATGTATATATGTATGTATGTATGTATGTATGTTTGCCTGCTTGCATGCGCGTATACTTGCGTGCGTACGTACGTGCCTGCATAGTTGCACACACATGCACATACACTGTGCATATATGAATGCACGCAAGTACACACACAGACAATCATACTTACAGATATACCTGCATATCACCATTCATATCTCTAATTAAACATCTCGGAAATTGCAACTCGGAAATAAGAACTTGGAACTAAGAAGTAAGAACTAAGAAGTAAGAACTAAGAAATAAGAACTAAGAAGTAGGAACTAAGAAGTAGGAACTAAGAAATAAGAAATAAGATGTCTCTAACTGTATGTGCGTCTGTCTGTCGTTCTGACTGTATTTTGCCAACTTGCTGCGTGTGTCCGTCCGTCAATCTATATGCCTGTCTGTGTTACTGTGCGTGAGTGCTTGCGTACGTGCGTATGTATGTATGCATGTATGTATGTATATGTATGTATGTCTACTTGTGTGCGCGTGTACTTTCGCGCGTGCATGCGTACACGCCTGTGTAGTTGCACACATGCCCTTACACTGTACATGCATGTATGCACATGTCTTACTTCCTAGTTCCTACTTCTTAGTTCTTACTTCTTAGTTCCTACTTCTTACTTCTTAGTTCCTACTTCTTAGTTCCAACTTCTTACTTCTTAGCTCTTACTTCTTAGTTCCAAGTTCTTATTTCCGAGTTCTTATTTCCGAGCTGCAATTTCTGAGTTGTATAATTAGAGGTATAAACGGTAACATGCATGTATGTCTGTCTTTATATTTGTCTGTCTGTCTGTCCGTCCGTTTAAGTCTCTGTCTGTCTGTTCTTATTTCCGAGTTAACACCTGAGTTGTACAATTATAGGTATAAAAACTGACATGCATGTATGTCTGTCTGTCTGTCTATATGTCTGTCCTTACACGCCTGTGTAGTTACACTGTACATGCATGCATGCGCACGTCTTACTTCCTAGTTCCTACTTCTTAGTTCTTACTTCTTTGTTCCTACTTCTTTGTTCTTACTTCTTAGTTCTTACTTCTTAGTTCCTACTTCTTACTTCTTAGTTCCTACTTCTTACTTCTGAGTTCCAAGTTCTTATTTCCGAGTTGCAATTTCTGAGTTGTATAATTATAGGTATAAACGGTGACATGCATGTATGTCTGTCTGTCTACATGTCCGTCTGTCTGTATGTTTGCCAACTTGCTGCATGGGTCCGTCCGCCAATCTGTTTGCCTGTCTGTTTTTCTGTCTGTCTGTGTATGTGCATGCGTGCGCGTTGGCTAACTTGCTGCATTGGTCCGTCCGCTAATCTGAATGCCTGTCTGTCTGTCTGTGTATGTGCGTGCGTGTATAATTATGGGTATGAGGTGACATGCACGTATGTATGTAGGTCTGTCTGTCTGTCTGCCTATGTATCTGTCTGTCCGTCCGTCCGTTTAACAGTGTTTCTCTATCTGCCTGACCGACTATGTTTGCCAACTTGCAGCGTGTGTCCGTCCGTCAATATGTATGCCTGTCTGTCTGTCTATCTGTGTGTGCGTGCTTGCGTGCGTGCGTACGTACGTACGTATGCACGCACGCACGCACGTACGTACGTACGTACGTATGTATGTATGTATGTATGTATGTATGTTTACCTACTTGCGTGCCTTTGTACTTGCGTGCGTAAGTACGCGCCTGCGTAGTTGCACACACATGCACCTACACTGTGCATATATGAATGCATGTCTTAGTACGCGTAAACGCACGCAGGTACACGCACAGACATTCATACTTACAGATATAGCTGCATATCACCATTCATATCTTTAATTAAATATCTCGGAAATTGCAACTCGGAAATAAGAACTTGGAACTAAGAAGTAAGAACTAAGAAGTAAGAACTAAGAAGTAGGAACTAAGAAGTAGGAACTAAGAACTAAGAAGTAAGAACTAAGAAGTAAGAAGTCCCTACCAGGCTTTCGTAGTTTGCAGCATGTTTTATCAGCATCAATTTTCAGGCATTTTTGACCCCAGACACCCTCAGATATAAATTTTAGCGGCCGGTTGGGCCATACACCCAAAATTTTTCGGGATGTGAGGGGGGCAGCGCCCCCCTTCAATCCCCCCTAGAATATTTTTAGTGGGGAGGCGCGCGAAAAAACAGGTCACTTTTTTGCCCAACAAATCCTAAAGCAAACATAACTATCCAGGAGTAGAAATGCAGATTTTAGGTGCTTCTGGGGCTTAAAATGGGGGGGGGGTGCAGACACGTAAAAACACGTATCTGAGTGGTAAAGGGTTAAATAAGGTCAAAGGTAACAATGTAACAATTGCAGTTTTTTTTGCTGTGAATACATTCAATAAGAAGCTAGTCTGATCCAGAAAATGTTGATACATTTGTTTCGTTCTTTTTGAATGTTTGTTGCTTTCTCATTTACTGAGTCTCTCAGAAAAAAAAAAAACATTAATAAACACGCCTAAACAAATACATTGCAAACTTTACCACAGAAAAAAACGAAAATTTTAAGATAAAAAGGCCCAAATCTTTGTTATTTGGTGTGAAGCTTCATCTAGTGAACCTCTATTAAGATTTTCAAATTATAGCCCTAGGGCCAAAAATGCCCCCGCCCTGGGCCCTTTGGTTTTTCATAGGCATATATAAGGAAAATAATTAAAAATCTTCTCTGAAACCACAAGGCCCAGGTCTTTGATATTTGGTATGAAGCTACATCTAGTGGACCTCTACCAAGATTGTTCAAATTATAGCCCTGGGGCCAAAAATGCCCCCACCTGCGGGCCCTTTGGTTTAACATTGGCTTATACAGGGAAAATCTTTAAAAATCTTCTACTCCGAAACCAAATGGCACAGGTCTTTGATATTTGGTGTGTAGCTTCATCTAGTGGACCTCTACCAAGATTGTTCAAATCGCCCTTGGGCCAAAAATGCCTCCGCCTGGGGCCCTTCCGTTTTACATTGACACACATAGGGAAATTTAAAAAAAATCTTCTAATCTGAAACCGCAAGGCCCAGATCTTTGATATTTGGTGTGAAGCTTCAACTAGTGGACCTTTATCAAAATTGTTCAAATTATGATCCTAGGAAATAGAAGGCAAGGCAATGAAAACATTTGAAAATCTTCTTGTCTGAATGCAGAAGGCCAAGGTCTTTGACATTTGGTATGAAGCTTCACTTTTTAGACCACTACCAAGATAATTCAAATTATAGCCCGGGGCCCATAATGGCTCTTTCAGGGGCCCACTTGTTACCCTATGGATCAGGTGAGCAATCCAGGGCCATCATGGCCCTCTTGTTCTTATTTCTGCTCAAACTATAGATTGTGGGTACTCTTTAGAACCGCCCCATCGATTTATATTTTAGAGCAGAAATAATAAAATTAAGGTTAACCATGTAAACCCCAGTTTTACTATACAAGAGGGCCCAATGGCCCTATATCGCTCACCTGTGTACCAGAAAATCATTAGTGTAGGAGACCACTTGACATTGCTACATACTAAATATCAAAGCTCAGGCAAAGCGGTGTCCATGCTTATAATTCCTATTGGTTTCATTGGACGACAGGGCTTGAGATGTAATTTCATCCCAGTGTCGGGTAAAAGTCCCACAACATTGGAACAGACATCTCCAAAATGACCTATACAGTGTTGACGGGGATGCAAAACCTCAAATCACACAAAATCTGTGCCTTATGGTTTTGGAGAAGAAGATGTTTTGAAGTTTTTTCCAGTATAAGTCTGTAGGAGCTAATGAGCCCTGGGGCTGGCCAATTTTGACCCAAAGGGCATGGTTGGCAGGATTTATGTAGGCGACCATTTTGTGTTGCTATATACTTAATATCTAAGGTCTGTACTTCATGGTTTCAAAGAAGATATTTGAAGCCTTTTCCATTATAAGTTTGTTGGAGTTTAGAGGCCACAGGATTTGAACCCCAGGGGCATGATTGGCAGGATTTATGTAGGCGACCATTTTGTGTTGCTATATACTAAATATATAAGGTCTGTACTTCATGGTTTCAAAGATGTTTGAAGCTTTTTTCCATTATAAATTTGTTGGAGTTAAGGGGCCACAGGATTTGGCCAATTTGGACCCCAGGGGCATGATTGGCAGGATTCATGTAGGTGACTACTCTACATTGCTACATGCTAAATACCTAAGCTCTGGGACTTACGGTTTCAGAGAAGAAAATTTTTGAAGATTTTTTTTTCCCCATTTTAAGTTGTTTTTATAGCCCCGCTTTGAAAAAGTGGGGGCTATATTGGATTTGGCTTGTCTGGAATTCTGTCTGTCTGTAATTTGTCCGGAATTCCGTCTGTCTGTCTGTCTGTAATATTTGATAGTGGGTACCTTGTTACCGCAACTCCTCTTACAGTTCTAGGTCAATCCTTTTGAAACTTTACAGGTGTTTTCATATAGGTCTGAAGATATGCATATTCTTTTTTCATTATCCTTAAATAATTTTTTTCACTTATTTCACCTTTTTTAACTTAGACAATTTTTGAGATCTACTAATGTTAAAATGTATAGGGAGTAGCTACCTTGTTACCGCAACTCCTCTTACAGTTCTAGGTCAATCCTTTTGAAACTTTACAGGTGTTTTCATATAGGTCTGAAGATATGCATATTCTTTTTTCATTATCCTTAAATAATTTTTTTCACTTATTTCACCTTTTTTAACTAGACAATTTTTGAGATCTACTAATGTTAAAATGTATAGGGAGTAGCTACCTTGTTACCGCAACTCCTCTTACAGTTCTAGGTCAATCCTTTTGAAACTTTACAGGTGTTTTCATATAGGTCTGAAGATGTGCATATTCTTTTTTCATTATCCTTAAATAATTTTTTTCACTTATTTCACCTTTTTTAACTTAGACAATTTTTGAGATCTACTAATGTTAAAATGTATAGGGAGTAGCTACCTTGTGACCACAACTCCTCTTACAGTTCTAGGTCAATCCTTTTGAAACTTTACAGGTGTTTTCATATAGGTCTGAAGATGTGCATATTCTTTTTTCATCATCCTTAAATAATTTTTTTCACTTATTTCACCTTTTTTAACTTAGACAATTTTTGAGATCTACTAATGTTAAAATGTATAGGGAGTTGCTACCTTGTGATCGCAACTCCTCTTACAGTTCTAGTCAATCCTTTTGAAATTTAACAGGTGTTTTCATATAGGTCTGAAGATGTGCATGTGCTTTTTTCATTATCCAAAACCTATTTTTTAACTTAGACTGTTTTCCAGATCTAATAACGCGAAAAGTCTATAAGGCGTAGGTATCTTGTTAGGGATTTAACCCTCTCACAAGTCTTTACCTTTAATTCATGAGTCTTTCTCCTCTGACAGGGCTATAGCGGGGCTATAGTCAGATCCTCTGACAGTTCTAGTTTTCTGTGTTTTTTTTTTTTTAGCTCACCTGCCACGTAGTGACAAGGTGAGCTTTTGTGATCACATTTTGTCCGTCGTCCGTGCGTGCGTAAACAATTTCTTGTCCGCACGATAGAATCTTCATTTATGATATGTTCATGAACCATAATGTCCTGTTATATTTCTAGGTGAATAAAACCTGGAGCAGATTAGCCAGTAACAATGATATATGGAAAGCTAAATGTGACATGGTTAAATTAGATGTCCCAGTGGGTAAAAAACCTAAGTGGAAACAACTATACAAAGACAACATGTTTCTGAGGGTGAACTGGAGTGAAGGATTCTGTAGTACCATAGACCTCAAAGGACATGCAGATAGGTAAATGCAGTTGTAAAACAGTTTAGCCCATTAGGTACCGGATACCCCAATACGGGTACCCTGGCTGTGTAGTCCCAGATCAAACGCCGCAGAACGCGGCATCTGATCGGGGCCTACACTGTTTGTAAAACATTCAGCCAATTTCCAAGAAGTTTTGGAGAAAACAGAACCTGATACCCCTAACTTTTGAAATGGACTCCTGCTATTTATAAGGTGGAAGATTCCATTTGGTACAAAAAGGGTTAAAAGGTAACCCAAATCACCAGTACATGTTACAGTAAAACTTTGACAGGTTCAACTCTGATGGCTAATTAATGCTGGATTGTTGGAACCAGTGCTACGGTGTTTAGGGGCTGTTATGATGGCACAGTCAGTTGTCGGTGTGTCTGATGATCAGGAGGTTGCAGGTTTGAACCTCACTCAGTCCAGCAACATTCTTCATGTAGGTTGATCTATGAAAATTTTCTATGTTCTTTCTGTCCCCTCTACTGATTCAAGAACGGCTGTCATCAGTTTCTGGAAAAAGAACATGACCTGTACTGGTTAGCTGATTAGGTAAATGGTGTGAAGGTGCTGTGTAGCTTTTAAGTGCCAGGCAATTCTATTGCTTTGACATCTTTGAAGGGCAAGGGTCTGTTGTTCTGGCAGCAAATGCAGGTTGGTGGTCAGTTTTTCATTAGTTTTCTGTATCCTATGTTTTCTTTTACTAATGCCCTATCACATGGGAGATGGCTTGAAATATACAGTCGAACTTCTATGGCTCGAACACCGATGGCTCGTTTACCATGGATGTGTCGAACCCATTCTTGAGCCCGTAGCGAAATCCTCTACATAAGAAATAGTGGGGGATAATTAAGGATATTTTAGTCTTTTATCTTGCAAATGTATGTTGTGTGTACTCATTAGAATCGCCTCGATGAGGCGATTCTAATGAGTACACACAGCATACATTTTCATTATAGAACACTGAAAAGATGTCTAAAAGTATCTCGTTATGCCTCCTGACAGTAACCACAGTGGCTCGAACTACCCCTGTCTCGAACAGATTTTCGAGGTCCCAAAGGTGTTCAAGCCATTGAAGTTCTACTGTACTCGGACGTTCACCCACTGGCTGTTGTCAGTTACCAACCGGGGCAATCCCACTAAGTACTGGTATACCTCTTATAGGGTCTAAGCCTGTCCAGGAACACTGAAGGTAACTGACTGACCCAGCATGACCTTAGCAGTTGACTGGGCCATAAAACTGCAACACATAACAACATGTAGGTAAATGCCTGCCCAGGAACACTTACAACCTCAACATGACATAAATAGTGTTGACTGGGCTCTAATCAGTCAATGAATATCATTTAATTTAATCAATTTACTAGTAATTCGTTTCCTTGAGGGAAATTAATACCAATTCAGGGGAGGCAAACCTTTAGATTTATTTTCACCTTTCAAAAGGGGTGTCTACCCTAAAATGAAAGAATTTGAGGAAATTCTTTCACTTTAGAGAAGAATCTTTTTTCTGAGGGTCTTAGTTACTAGTTCACAAAAGTTTTCTCCCTTGTAAAAAATGAATAAAAGTGTGCAAGGTTTTGCCATTCCACTTAATTACATTGAAGCTTCTTCTTTTTCTTAATATTTAGTGTGACATGTGTGACTCTAGATGAGGCTCGTCTGGCCAGTGGTAGTATTGACAAGACGATACGAATCTGGGACGTAAAAACTGGAGAACAAACCCAGATGATGAAAGGTCATAGTCGGGGTGTCTGGTGTCTGAATTTCTTCACTCAGAATCTGCTTATCAGTGGCTCATATGATGGGACAATCAGGGTAAGAACAAAACTGTTCCAAATAACAGCCACATAGATTCAGTTGAACGTGCATCTCACTGGTGATTTGTTTGCTTTGAGGTTTAACGTTCTCGTCAACACTGTACAGGTCACTTTGGAGACGCTGCTTCTCATGGGCCGTCCGACTTGCATGCTTTGCTGAGCAGGCTTAGATCCTCTTAGCGGTTTATCAGTACTTGTGTGTGGTCGGTTCCAGCTCTGTGTGGAAGCATCATGCAGCCCATCTATTTCTTCAAGCCCCGACTGGTGATTCAAGAGACCATATTTTGTGATGATTGATCATGGAACATTTATCTTGTTATAAGTAAGAGTAATTCTGCAACAGAAGGTCAGGTGGGTATGCTATGGGTACTCTGTTTTCATTTTATACTAATTTATTTTAGTTTGATTGCGAAGAAAGCTTCAAGCTTATTTGAATCACTCTCGAACTCTCATTCAGAATGTTATCACACACTCAAGAGAGAGGCAGTGACTTTTACACCACTGCTACCCATTTACTGGGAGGAGTGGGGCAATGGCATTATATGTCTTGCCCAAGGACACACCTCGCATCCAGTGGCCATATTGGAACCCACAACCTCTTGATCATAAGTCGAACATGCTAACCACTGAGCTATCGAGGCTGCCAATACTCTACTCTGGTTTTCACCCACCTCTGATTAACGATTGCTTTTTAATAAGTGGAATGATCTTGAAAGAGCCTTAAAGCCAAAAAAAAAAAAAAAAAAGAAACAAGAAAAATAAAAGTGAAACATGCAGTTACCTTAAAGAAAAACATGTCCACTTCTAGGGGGTGTTGATTTCATGCGATGTATGAAAAGGAAGGCTAAATTTTTGTCTTGGGTTCAATTTTTACCCTAAATATATGAACACCTCAACTCCTTACCATCACTTCCCTTCACTTAT
Source organism: Lucinisca nassula (assembly GCA_963580285.1). Taxonomy (NCBI): domain Eukaryota; kingdom Metazoa; phylum Mollusca; class Bivalvia; order Lucinida; family Lucinidae; genus Lucinisca; species Lucinisca nassula. The sequence goes on from OY757013.1 coordinate 177,971,829, forward strand.
CTTTAAATCCGTTGTATACTTGGGGACTCTTCCATTGCTGTATGTTGGACAAGTCCATTTGTCATTTAAGGGATATCAGCATATTATTTTCATTTCTATTCTATTTATGATGGAAAATTCTGTTAGCAAATAGTGCAGGCCCTGATCAAACAATGCACTAGGTCTGCACTGTTTGCCAATGTACCCCTTTTGGGGTTTCCCGCACCTTGCCAGTCATAGGGGCACCTTTGATGACTTCCTGACAATCTTTTTCCACTTAATTGATCTTCCACTGTCCTTTGAGATACTGCGGAACTCAGTCCTGTCCACTCCTTGATATTATCTTTCCCCTCTTTTCCTTTTGTCTTCCAGGCCTTCTTGTTCCAATAATGGTTCCCTGGAGTATAGTCTTGCCGAGGCCTGTTGAACGGAACGCATGTCCATACCATCTCAGCTTTCTTTTCTTTACTGTAGTGGGGAGCCCTTCATAAGAGACAATCTGTGCCCAAACCCAACTGCAGACATCTTTATTTGTGATGTGGTCCTTGTAACAGATGTGAAGGATCCTTCTGTAGCATCTTATCTCTAGGGTTTGGATTCTTCTCTCCAGTTCTGCTGTCAGTGGCCATGTTTCACATGCATACAGGAATAATGAGATGACAAGTGAGTGCAAAAGTCTCACCTTGGTGTGGAGTGATATGGTCCTGTCTTTCCAAATGGGTTTCTGCTTTGCAATTCAAGCAAGAACTTCAGGCTAAGAACCTTCATCCGTCACAATAGATCCTAGGTACTTGAAGGCTGTCACTATGATCTCTTTATCATCACTAAGGTCTTCTGTCTTCTCCTCATGTGGTTGGTCTACTCAGCATTTACAGTGAATTTCCGCTATTAAGACCACCAAAAATTTAGACTAATTCTTCTTTAAAAAGCTTATTTAGAAAGATACAGTTATTCTTTCTTTGCGTTTTCTAAACACAGTGTCGTCTGGTCAGAGACCACCATTGGAACTGTTCAAAAGTGGTCTTAAAGACCACTTTTGAACAGTCCCAATGGTGGTCTTAGTATAGGAATTTTACTGTATTTCCATCCCAAAGTTAGTGGACACATGGCTGAGGCAGTGTACTAAGTCCTTGAGTTCCTGCAAAGATCCTGCCACTCCTAATCATGCTTATTCTAAAATTTGAACAAGTAAAATTCATTACCCAATTTTATATATAAAATTTGCTCAATGTGTGGCAAACAGTGTAGCCCCTGATGAGCTGCTACATTCTGTTGCATCTCATCTGGAATTACATTGTTTACTAAGGTCTTTTTGTCTGAATACATACAGTGAAAATGGTATATATGGCTTGTTTCTTTTGAAATGCATGTATAATGTAGATTTTATTTTTTCAGGTGTGGAATTTACGTACTGGGAAATGTTCAAAGACTATTCTTGCCCATGAGGGTCCTGTGTGGGCCCTTGTGAGACATAATGACACTCTAGTCAGTGTATCTCAGGATAAATTGGTGAGTGCACATAATACTGGGACATTACGAAAACACGCCTATACAAATACATTGCAAATACTTCTGAAAAAAAACTAAGATTTTAAGATGAAAAATTGTGGTATTTTTCTTATTTCTGCTCAAAATATAGAATGTAGGTACGTGTTAGAACCGCCTCATTGCAGTTTTAACAAGTACCCACAATATATATTTTAGAGCAGAAATAAGAAAAATAAGTTTACACCTGTAAACCCTAGTTTTACTATATAAAAGTGGGTCCAAGGGGGTAAGAATTTTATACACATGGTTTCGTGATGTTTGGCTAATACTGTATTCTGGTGTGTATTACCCGCATTTGCGTACAACCCGCACCCCCTTTTTCAGCTCAGCTGTCACGTAGTGACAAGGTGAGCTTTTGGGATCACTTCTTGTCCGTCGTGCGTCCGTGCGTGCGTCTGTGCGTGCTTCCGTAAACTTTTCTTCAAACGACATCTCCTCCTAAACCACTGATCGGATGTTGACCAAACTTCACAGGAATGATCCTTAGGTGGTCCCCTTTCATAGTTGTTCAAATGGTTCCGGTCCGTTGCACATATAGGTCACAGTAGCCAAAAATAGATTTTTTTCACCGAAAACTTAAAAAATCTTCTACTCTGAAACCGCAAGGCCCAGGTCTTTATACCCCCGCAAACGAAGTTTGAAGGGGGTATATAGGAGTCAGCTTGTCGTCTGTCGTCGTCGGTCCGTTACAAAAAACTTTAACATTGCACATAACTTCCTCATTCTTTGACCGATTTCTTTAATATTCACACACCACACACCTTGCTACTAGTACTTAAGATTGATATACACAAACCTGACCTTGACCTTCACGTTGACCTTCCTCAAGGTCAAATACTTGTAAAAATTTGTGGGTACAAAAAAACTTTAACATTGCACATAACTTCCTCATTCTTTGACCGATTTCTTTAATATTCACACACCACACACCTTGCCACTAGTACTTAAGGTTGATATACACAAACCTGACCTTGACCTTCACGTTGACCTTCCAAAAGGTCAAATACTTGTAAAAAACTCTTACTTGGAGTTACTATCTGACAACACATGCGGGGGTATAATTGGCGCCCGTTAGGGGGCAGCTCTAGTTGATATTTGGTATGAAGCTTCATCTAGTGGACCCCTACCAAGATTGTTCAAATTATAGTGCTGGGGCCAAAAATGCCCCCACACGGGGGCCCTTTGGTTTTACATGGGCTTATATAGGGAAAATCTTTAAAAATCTTCTTCTCTGAAATTGCACGGCCCAGATCTTTGATATTTGGTATGAAGCTTCATCTAGTGGACCCCTACCAAGATTGTTCAAATTATAGTGCTGGAGCTAAAAATGCCCCTGCACGGGGGCCCTTTGGTTTTACATGGGCTTATATAGGGAAAATCTTGAAAAATCTTCTTCTCTGAAACCGCAAGGCCCAGGTCTTTGATATTTGGTATGAAGCTTCATCTAGTGGACCCCTACCAAGATAGTTCAAATTATAGTGCTGGGGCCAAAAATGCCCCTGCACCAGGGCCCTTTTGTTTTACATAGGCTTATATAGGGAAAATCTTTAAAAATCTTCTTCTCTGAAACCGCAAGGCCCAGGTCTTTGATATTAGGTATGAAGCCTTATCTAGTGGACCCCTACCAAGATTGTTCAAATTATAGTGCTGAAGCTAAAAATGCCCCCCGCACGGGGGCCCTTTGGTTTTACATGGGCTTATATAGGGAAAATCTTGAAAAATCTTCTTCTCTGAAACCTCAAGGCCCAGGTCTTTGATATTTGGTATGAAGCTTCATCTAGTAGACCCCTACCAAGATTGTTCAAATAATAGTGCTGGGGCCAAAAATGCCCCCGCACCAGGGCCCTTTTGTTTTACATTGGCTTATATAGGGAAAATCTTTAAAAATCTTCTTCTCTGAAACTGCAAGGCCCAGGTCTTTGATATTTGGTATGAAGCTTCATCTTGTGGACCTCTACCAAGATTGTTCAAATTATAGCCCTGGGGCCAAAAATGCCCCCGCTCTTTGGGGCCCTTTGGTTTTACATAGACTTATATAGGGAAAATCTTGAAAAATCTTCTTCTCTGAAACCACAAGGCTTAGGTCTTCGATATTTGTTATGACGCTTCAGCTAGTGGACCTCTATAAAGATTGTTCAAATTATAGCCCTGAGACTAAAAATGCCCCCGCCATGTGGCCCTTTGGTTTTACATAGACTTATATAGGGAAAATCTTTAAAAATCATCTTCTGAAACACAAGGCTTAGGTCTTTGATATTTGTTATGAAGCTTCAGCTAGTGGACCTCTACCAAGATTGTTCAAATTGTAGCACTGGGGCCAAAAATGCCCCCGCTCTGGGGCCCTTTGGTTTAACATAGACTTATATAGGGAAAATCTTGTTTTACATAGACTTCTATATGCAGGGTAAACCTTTAAAATCTTTTTCTCTGAAACCAGAAAGCCCAGGTCTTTCATATTCGATATGAAGCTTCATCTTGTGGACCTCTACCAAGATTGTTCAAATTTTAGCCCTGGGGCCAAAATTTACCCTGCCCGGGCCCACTTGTTATGCTTTGGATCAGGTGAGCGAACCAGGGCCCTCTGGGCCCTCTTGTTTGCCAAAATCTGGGGGAAAACTGTTACTCTGTTGTGTTGCCCGCATGGAACATTTGCTGAAATTTTGGTGGATGCGAAAGTGAGAAAAAGTAAGAATTTGGCCAGTTTTTGTAACACACAACAGAACGCGCGATCGTCTTCAAAAGGCGGGAAAATGCATGTGGGTGCGAGTATCACCATAAAGCATGTATTTTACATTAAAATGTTGAAAAAACTTTACCTGTTCACCATTGTTATTTATTTATTAACCCACATACGCCTGCGGCCCTTTTTTGGGACATCGGCAAACAGTGCAGTGCCAGATCAGACACCTCAGAAAGATGCCGCAGACGTCTGATTTGGATTTACACTGTTTGATGATTTATAACGGTTCAATTATGACACTATTGTTAATCCCTGTCATATAATTGCCACCTGCGGTGCGTGTGGATAAGGTGTGAAAATATGGTCAAGTTATGTCTCTAATTTGTGTTTATTCCCCAATCATAAAATTTAATCCACAATCAATGTGAAAATTATTTAATTGCTCCTAAGACGAGTTGCTAAGACTATTCTACTTTCTCGGGAATGTTTATGTTTTGGCGCCAAATAGCAGACGCTGCGAGAAAAGTTGAAAGCTTTAATTTGTGTTAACACATCTGTATGCTGTTGTTGGTTATTGACACGGAGCTTACGGAAAGCGCTGTTTTTCACAACCGTTTTGCTATTGAGAATTTTGTTACCGTTTCCAAACATTTTTTATGAAAGAGATACGCCCCATTAAGATAAAACAATAGACAGGTGTGGGGTTGCTGGGGTCCGATGACGGTGCAGAAAAAAAAACTGTAGCGGTGGTTTGTGGTCGGCAGTTTGGATGCCGGAAAACTTTGATGTTCGCATTGAACTTGCTTGTTTATTTCGATTAAAATCAGAGTTTTAGGAATAATACTCACAAAATCGGGCTTCCTAGTAATGGAGATTGTTATATTACTTATGTGTAAGTAAAATTGAGTGGCCAATTAAACGTTATTTATGTCGGGAATCGTAAAAGGATAGAGCCTAACATGCGATGCATCGTATTTTCAGCTGACAAAAGTAAAATTAAAATGGTCCAAAAATAATTCGGGCGGATTACCCGCACCCTGAACTTGGGCCTGTAATTTGAGGGAAAAAAACTGCGGATAATACACGCCCGAATACGGTAGATATTGTAATTTTTTCTTGATCTTCTAACTGGAGAAAAATAAGACAAAAAATTAGGATTTTAACCCTTATCTTGCTGAATATTCATTTAAGCCACACCAGGGCTCGAGAAAATGTCGGTTTTCTGGTTCTGGACCGATATTTGCCTTCCATAAACCCATTTTGACTTCAGAAGAAGATTAAAAAATCAGTCCATAATTCTATAACATTTTAAAAAGATTGGTTCGAAAATTTTCACTAAATCTATATGCTGAATATGAGAAAAATAAGACAAGAAATTAGGGTTTTAACCCTTATCTTGCTGAATATTCATTTAAGCCACACCAGGGCTCGAGAAAATGTCGGTTTTCCGGTTCTGAACCGAATTTGCCTTCCATAAACCGATTTTGACTTCAGAAGAAGATTAAAAAATCAGTCCATAATTCTATAACATTTTAAAAAAATTGGTTCGAAAATTTTCGCTAAATCAATATGCTGACCGTTTGCCACAGATAATCCAAGCATGTATACAAAAAACCCTTACAACACAAGGTGTTAGACCGGTTCATTATCTAACTAGGTGAAAATTGGACAAGTCCACGTCGGGTTTTTTTTATCTTATCGCAGCGAAATTTGACCCGTGTGTCAAAATTATTAAACCGTGAACACTGGCCTCAGGCGTTATCGGCAAGCTGGCAAGGTGAGAAAATTAGGTCAATCAATGCAGGACATATGCTAGTTTGTTTACACAAGTCATTAATTTGTGGCTTACTATAGAAACGGTATTTGAACATAAAATTGTGCTGTTTTTTTTTCACAGGGCGCAATTTTCAGTACACACCTGTCATGTCTGAACATTGCCTTCGAGGGAAAATGCCTTTTTTCACCCATTCTAAACGATATTTTTATTTAAGAAATACGCTCCATTGAAACCAATAACATAAACCACGTACGTATTATGCCCTTGAATGAATTAAAATGAAACCGCATGATGGGATTTTCCGATCACATGGCTTCAATATCGGTCTTCATTTGTAGATCGTCATTTGTAGACAAAGCGATTTGTTTCAGGCTTGTGTAATCGTGAAATATGAACTTATGTTCTTTATAACTCGGTTTGTCCATGTAAGATTTTCAATGACTGTCGTTCGGTCATGTTTTAGTTTGAGATTAAAGAAATGTTTTTGAATTTTTAACCCGTTCAAAGTGATTTTTTTTAGAAATATGCTCTCTATTAAAATTAAAGACATATAACAGGTGTCTGTGTTACGTCCTTGATTGCATTAATGTGTATTGTGTAAACGGAAACCGTATGACGTCATTTTCCGACCACATGGCTGCAAAATGGGTCGCCATTTGTAAGCAAAGCAATTTGGGCAAAATAAATAAGAGAAATATTTTAAAGGTTTATATAGTGACCATCGAACTGGTCTTTGACTGCCCCACGTCTGTTGTTTCCCTTTAGCGGTCTTCAGGTTCTGAGTGACCCGGATATTGGGAAAATTAAAGTAGATGAAATCTGGCGTAGAAAATGAAAGTACATGAAATCGGAACGATGTGAGCAATAATTGCTGTTTATAATCGAGATACTGGTGCTCATATCTGTTGACAAGTGTAAGAGCAACATTGGTATGTCATTCGTTACGCTAAAAACACATTTTGAAATTGCAAATCGCCAAGGACGTTTACAGAAATTACCGAAACCGATCGACAATTTCCGTAATTTTTGGCGAAATCTGGCTGGACCGATTTGGATTCTTCAGTTTCTCGCGCCCTGAGCCACACCCATTTCTGTCTATCAACCAATCAAGTTACTTGATGTAATTTATTGCTTCAAATTCATAAACTGAATGCCAAACAGTGAAGATCCTGATCAGATGGCTTTAGAAGCCATCTGAACTGGATCCACACCATTTGCAAAGATAGGGGCTGTCATGAACATGTTACCTTAATATGCAGCACTGAAAAAATTCAGATCCAAAGATGGAAGGGTCCACTTCAGAAATAGAGAGATAAAATGGTTAATCTTGTGATAAAACTTTCTGTAGCATTGAAAATTACATCTCATTGGAATCATCTGCATCTATCCTAGGAAATCCTACATGTATAACATCATGAAAATCATAGAAAAATGTTTTTTCAGGCGGGGGAATGTATTTTCGGTTGGACAGTGTATCATTGTTAAACATTTTATCCTAAGAACTTTCAGTGCCAGTGTCTATTAAAATAAATATGTGAAGCCCTTGTTTGTACCAGCTTTCATAATTACGATGATGGCAAAATCTCTTCACCATAGTTGCATTATTTGCTGGCTCTCAGCTTTCACATTGTCAATATTTATTAGAAAAACAGGTAACCAGAGCCCCTGTGTTTCAAGGTCAGGGGGGGTCTGGTTACCTGTTTTTCCAACACTTACAATCTTCAGACAAGGAACCAGCAGATAATGCAAAAAAAGGTGAATTATTAGAAATAGGTATTCATCACCTCACAAGTTTATGAAACCCATTTAGCCCTGTATAGACCTATCCAAACAGCGTTGACCCTGATGAAACAGATCTGAATAAGGTGTCTCATCATGATCAACACTGTGCAACGAAATGTTTATGATTTTCACTATACACCCTATTTACTAAAATGGACATATCCAAATTCGAATATGGAATAGCCCACTTCACAAAAGGAGAAACAGTTTATTAGCCATCATTGATCAACTTTGTATTCATTTTCAGGCTAAGATATGGGATATTGGCCGATGTCTACTACAAAACACATTGACAGGTCACACGGCAGCCATCTTTGCTGTAGATATGAATAGGGATGGTAGCCTGGTCATCACTGGGTCAGCTGATAAGGTAGGAGAAAGACGCTGCTATGCTGGAGGATGATGATCTCATATAAGTGGTCAGTCACGTGGAATGACCACAAGTGCTAGATTCTGTTAACCCATTCAGTACCAGAAACGCCTGAAGGGGTACCTTGGCAAACAGTGCAGGCCCAGATCAGACGCTGCAGAATGCGACATCTGATCAGGGCCTACACTGTTTGCAAAAAAAAACGTTAAGCCATTTCTCAAATAAATTTTGAAGAAAACACAACCTGAAACCCCTAAATTTCTAAATGGACCCCTGTTATGTATAAGGTAGAAGATACCATTTGGTGCAAAAAGGTTTAATGATATATCCATTTTTGCTAGTATTTTGTACAAGAAAAAACCTAAAAATTGAAACAATTTCTAAGTCACAATATTTTACAGTGTAAGTAGATAATATATTATAATACCAGATCATACCATTTTATGTAATGACATTAAGACACTGATATTAAATGAAGTCCGTCAGAAAGTAAAATTATTTCATTTCAGGATGGAGTTGTTCAAACTAATGATGCTGTTAGTTAAAATTGTTAAAACTTTGATCATTTTATATGGCATATATGCTAACATTTTGCTGAAAAATGTGAGGTGAGTAGCTTTTGCAAGCTACTTAAATTTTTTCAGCAAAAATACAAATATTAGATACAGTACTTGTAAGAACAGTAAACAGGTTGTCCATTTACCATCTCCTTAAGTTTACAATGCTTTGGAAAACTGGGACCTGCTGTTCAGAGTAGCTGTCAGAAATAAAATGGGTGACAGTATCATCACATCAACAAGACAGTATAATGAACATACAATGTGCTTATAAATCCCATTTTATACGGGGAAAATTTGGGTTTATATGAATATACATGAGTTTGCTTCCTTTTCTGAAACATAGACTGTGGATTCTGTAACCTCATCTCAGATAATTATATGAGCCAGCGCATGGCAAAACCTACATACAATAAGACATGTGAGCCCAACGAAGACTCAGATCAGCCTGCACATCCGCACAGTCTGATCAGTGTCTTCGTTGTGCGCTCTAAGGATAGCTGAGGGCCCAATGCTCCTTCATGCAGCAAGAGAAGTCTCTGGTTAGGCTATATGGATATGCAGGCTGATCTGAGTCTTCGATTGACGCACGCACATGTCTTATTGTAGGTTTTTTCGTGCATTGGCTGCTATAAAAAAACAGGTTCTGAACCTCAGCAGTTCTGTGAATGCATTGCTCTGCACAACAAAAGCTTAGTCTGAAGTTGGGTTATGAAGGAGAAACCATTTGTAACCATTAGTTGAACCTCTATCAAAAATGGCAGCTTCTCTTAACCTTTAACCTGCTGAATATTCAATTAAGCCACACCCATTTCTGACTTTGAACCAATCATATTACTTCATACAATTTATTTATACATATTCATAAACTGAATGTCAAACAGAGTAGATCCTGATCAGATGGCTTCTTCAGAAGCCAACACTGTTTGCAAAGATAGGGCTTGTCGCCTACAGCAGGATAAAGGTTAAACCTTTCTGCCAAGTGGAATACAACAGATATATATTATATGTGTAAATAGATGTGTTTCCTGTGTGTTTGAGTTTTACGTCTCACCAACAGCTAAGGTCATACAGAGACGGGGCCACTGTTTAAAGACTCATCCGAAAGTCTGGAGAAGCCCAAGATGGATCCTGTGACCCCTGGTTTACAAGGGTGTAAATAGATGAGATGACTTATTGTAAATATCCATCTGAACTGTTCTACAAGGTTAACCTTTGTTGTGAGTGAAGTACCTGAAACAAAATAATTATCTACATTTAACCCTTGTCCTGCTGAGTATTCAAATATGCCACACCCACCACTGATTATCAACCAATCAGATCACTTGAGGCAAATTATTGCAACAAATTCATGAGCTGAATGACAAACAATGAAGATCCTGATCAGATGGCTTCTTCAGAAGCCATCTGATCTGGATCTTCATTGTTTCAAAGATAAGACATATCCGGGCTCAGCAGGACAAGGGTTAAGCATTAAAGAGAATTGTTGGGTTTTAAAGAGATATAGGAAAAAATTGGGCAGCCCTTAATGAACAGTGATGCAAATATTTCCATGCCAGTGTTTTCTCCCCTGGATGTATGTGTACACTAAAATTCCATTTTATACCGCAATCAGGCATTCTAGTAACCTAATAAAGGGGGTCGAATAACTGCACGCTATAATCGGTAGTGACCTATAATACCTTCTACTGACCTATAATACGTCTAGTGACCATTTATAGACCGGACCTACTTTTCAGGTCCCCATTTTACAAATATAAACAATAACATGCAAACTTTCATACATGGGAAAACAACGAAACTGCAAGTTAAAATCCTTGCAATATTTATTTACACAGAATTTCAGAAATTTCAGCTAAATTCTTACCTTCTCAGCTTTTCCTGGTTTGAATAGCCCGTTGGAATTACTGCGTACTGCTACTGCAGCTGCGTCTCAACCTCGAAAATAATTTTTAAAGCTAAAATAAACTATTTATTTGCAGATTTTCATACAGAAAGTAAAGCGCTGAGAAACTTTTATTGGAGTGTCCATGTTGTTTCCTGCGTCGTTGTGGCGCGGTGACGTCAGAAACTTTGCACTAGTTGACGTCACGTTATACTACGTGTGCGCGCCATGACACTGAATGTCGTTTAACATGCGACACGGTCTGCTGTCTTTTTTGCTTTTTGCTAAATTATTGCAAAACCCATTGATTGTTTTGGATTGTGGTATAAACTAAATACATGGATAGTGTCTTTAATAATAAAATATAATCGGTTCGCCCCTATAAAATTGTCTAAGGCTCACCGATTATATTTTATTATTAATGACACTAACCATGTATTTTCTATATTATGACCACTCAAAATAATTAGGCTTTCCTTTAATTTGTGTATCTATTTTAAAGACTACTGCACAATTTTAAGACCACTTCTGGACAGTCCCACAGCTGGTGTTAATATAGAAATTTTACTGTATGGCAGAGTAGGTATATGTGGAAGTAACAAGGATAATTAACCCTTATCTTGCTGAATATTCATTTAAGCCACACCCATTTCTGTCTATCAGCCAATCAAATTACTTCATGTAATTTATTGCTACAAATTAATAAACTGAATGCCAAACAGTGTAGATCCTGATAAGATGGCTTCTTCAGATCTACACTGTTTGCAAAGATAGGGGTTGTCGTGAACAGCAAGATAAGGGTTAAAAGATAAGTTTTTTGAATTCTTCATAAATGCCTATGTTGTGGGTACTTGTTTTATTTTAGTTGAGGTTTTACATCCTCATCAATAATATTTAGGTCATGTTGGAGACATTGCTTCCACATTTGTGGGACTTTTACCCAACAGTGACAAGAAATGACATCTCAAGCTACTGTCCCAACAAACCAAAAGGGTTTATATGCAGGGATAGTCTGACTTGCGCCACTTTGCCTGGGCAGGCATAGCCTTTCTAAGCTGTTTACCAGTACTCACATGCAGTCAATTTCAGTTCTGCATGCAAGCATCAGGACGTTACAGGATGTTTCTAACCAATTTGCATATTTAATTCACTAGTGGATTATCAAATTTATTACATAGCATTATTACACTCTAGGACGCGACGTTATGTGATATTTTTTTTTCTGATCAACAGAGTGTAAGAATCTGGGATCCAGTGACAGGTAGATGTAAGAAATGGATTGGTGTTAGTCAGACTACCTCTATAATGGCCGTTAGTTACAGTCAGGGTTATGTGGCCTGTTCCTATGGTGAAACTATCTCCCTCTATAAAGTTGAAGGACCCACGAAACTGCTCAAGAAATACAATGAACATATGAAAAGGTAATTTAAGTTTTGATAATTTCAGAAAAAAAGTTACTCTAGAAAAAAAGAAGTGAAGGCAATAGATACTCACACCTCCCATCCAAGACACCAAAGGGAAGGAAACACCAACGTAAAACTTCACCATAATGAAAACATCACAAGCGGAAAGCTAAAAGGACAGACACTTCCCCACAAAATGGCCAAAATGGCTATCCAAAAGAAAAACATTACGCAAACCCGCCTATACAAATACATTACCACCTTTATCGCCGAAAAAATTAAAATTTTAAGATAAAAAATTGTGATATTTTCCTTATTTCTGCTCAAAATATAGATCGTGGGCACTCGTATATTCTGCTCAAAATATAGATCGTGGGCACTCGTTAGAACCGCCTCATCGAGGCGGTTCTAAAGAGTACCCACAATCTATATTTTAGAGCATAAATAAGAAAAATAAGGTATACCCCCGGAAACCCCAGTTTTACTATATAAAAGTGGGGTTCCAGTGGGGTCAAAATTATATAGGCGTGTTTTCGTAATGGATATTGGCAATACATGCACACAAAGAGGTACTATAATAATAGCAAACCACAACAGAAGAGTGTCCTTGGAATGGTCAGTAAAAAGTCTATTACTGTGCAGCTTGAATCAATTTTACATGGCCACAATCCTCAACCTTGGTTCTGTCATGGTTTAGACAAATAATTATGTCCTCCCACTGAAGGGGAGGGGGGGGGCATATTGTTTTTGGTGTGGATCTCTGCGTATGTGTGGGTTTATGCGTCGGCATGGCACTTTCTTGTATGCAAGATATCTCATGAGCTACAGGGTTGATTTGCATGGGTATGACACTGGGACAGGATGAACAACACATTATGTTTTGGTGATGTTGACCTTATTTTCAAGGTCACAGTTGTACTAAATAAGTCAAATTTAGGTTGTGTGCACTACTGGGTGGATGAATGTTTGTCAAACATGTTACAATATTTAGCATTACAACCTATCAAAGATTTGATTAGATTTTGGTAACCTTGACCTTATATTACAATATGTTACAAAAACAATGACAGCTCTTTCTGTTTTGTTATTTGAATTATCTCTCCTTGCCAAAACAACACGATAATATGTGTACTGAATATTACTCCTAAACCATATGGAATATATCATGAAACTTCACAAGTAAATTTTTGTCCAGGGCATAATTCATCAACTGTATGGAACATAACCATATATTTACATTTCCATTGTAAAATCTAATATAAACCTATAGAAAACAATGTAGTTCATACTTCCATAAACACATCGAGTCACATGATTATCAATGACATCAAAGGACGTCATTCTAAACCATAGTTCTCTACGGGCGTTGGTGACGTCAACACTGTTCCGCTCTTTCTAGAAAAACAGGGTGTGAATGTTTTTCAGCTTTAAAAGTTTGCCTTATAAGCATTTTTTCGCCAAGTGATGAGGGCCAAAGAATGTAAATATAAAAAATAAACTTAATTTTTCTGCTTTTCATGAAAGTATGAACGACAACGGGGCGCTAGCAAAGTTTACATGAACCCCTTTGGGGTTCATTTACTTTGCACACGAACCACTGCATTCATACTTTCATGAACCGCAGAAAAATAAAATTAATAGCTTTTGTAAAACTAAACAAATAAGGGCTTTGATGTGAAAATGGCTGTTTTGGATTGGGAAAACTTGTTTTGGCAGTATCTCCTGTGCCATGTAGTATTATGAAAGGCACCAGGTTGGAGCATCTTGGTCTCATGGGCACCTTTCTTGTTGGAGAAGCTGCCTTTCCTGAAGTATGTATCCATTCCCCTTTTTAATATTCATTCAGTAAAATATTTTTTTAATATGTCTGTTGACCAATCTACTTCCAGGATTGAATGTTTGAAGTTGAATATCACAGACAAAGCAAATGGTGAAGGACAGATAGTCAGTGCAGGAAAAGATGGCATGCTCAAATACTGGGATATCACTAAGTAAGACCTTTTTTTAGCTCATCTGGGCCAAAGGCTCCAGGGGAGCTTATAATATAGTTGGTTGCCCATCCGTCGTCCGTCCATCAACACTTTTGGCCAGCTATATCTTTTCTTAACCCTTGTCCTGCTGAATATTTATATATGCCACACCCACTACCGATTATCAACCAATCAGATTACTTGATGCAAATTATTGCAACAAATTCACAATCTGAATGGCAAACAATGTAGATCCTGATCAGATGGCTTCATCAGAAGCCATCTGATCTGGATCTACATTGTTTCAAAGATAAGGCATATCCGGGATTAGCAGGACAAGGGTTAATAGTCATGTGACTAATATTTTAAGCAGTAATTATGATAACATACCCGTACAACATAGTGCATTTTTTCACATCTCCAAAATGGCTACTTTTCTGAAGAAAATCTGTGATATTTTCTTATACTGCAAACACAGATTGTGTGTGCTCATTAGAACTGCCTCACTGAGTCTGTTCTAATGAGTACTCACAACCTATGTCTTAGAGTAGAAGTGAGCAAAATGATGTATACCCCTGTAAACCCCAGGTTTCTGTATATAAAGTGGGGGTTTGGTGGGGTTTTCATTTCACAGACTTGTTAATGTGATGTGGACACTTTTGTGAGATGGTGTATATAAGTCAGAGAAAGACATTAATGCATGAAATTAAAGCAAGATTCTGACAAAGCACACCTATATAAGCAATGGAAAGGAACTGATTTATTTCTGCAATAAATCACAGGGAAAAAAAGCATTGCACGAATAACCAAGTTTTATGATGTCAGTGAATTGTCACGTTACAAAAGGACTTAAATGTATGTGTTACAGTCAATATTTTTGGCAAAATTTCTTCTAACAAAGGTTGGGAGAACTTGAAGGAAACAACAACAGTATTGCCGATTTTTAGTGTGTTAGAATCGGAATAGATCAGCTCTACTATGTGATTTGTTCAGTGATAAATCACAGTTTATCGGTCAGTTGTAAGTAGACATGATTTGATCTACTTCACAACTGACCTCCAAAATGTGATTTATTGCTCAACAAATCACAGCTAGAGCTGAACTATGTGAGCCAGGGCACAACAAAACCTACAATAAGACATGTGTGCCCATCAAAGACTCAGATCAGCCTGCATATCGATATAGTCTAACCAGAGACTTCTCTTGCTGCATGAAGGAGCATTGGACCCTTAGGTATCCTTAGAGCACACAACAAGGACTCTGATAAGACTGGGCAGATGCTC
Organism: Lucinisca nassula; assembly: GCA_963580285.1. Classification (NCBI taxonomy): domain Eukaryota; kingdom Metazoa; phylum Mollusca; class Bivalvia; order Lucinida; family Lucinidae; genus Lucinisca; species Lucinisca nassula. The sequence continues at coordinate 177,987,063 of OY757013.1, forward strand.
AGGCTGATCTGAGTCTTCATAGGGTGCACATGTCTTATTGTAGGTTTTGTCATGCGCTGGCTCATTTTTAAATAAAATTCAGAATCTAAAAGACAAACACATAGCAACCTATTTATAACTCTAAACTTCATTTATGGTCATTTTTCTGTATAAGCTATACATATTTGGGCTGCTTCATTTAACTGCTACATACCAAACTGCTGTAGTGAATAGTGCAGTAATGAAGTTCATGTGTAGTTAATTTGCTGGAAGTACATGTATGTCCAATGCAGCATTTACATTCAAATCTCAAAAAGGTTGGCCACAAACTGAGATAAGAGATTGTACCAGATTGTATCACTTTCTTGTCTAACAGTACTTGACCATCAAATGCCTACACACAAATGAACTTAGAAGAAGCATCTGACAGGGGACAGGAAATCTGCCCCTGATGATACATCAGGTTTTTACTAAGCTCACTTGAGCATGAAATTGCTCTGCTTATAAATATTGAGCCACTACATTACGAAAACACGGCTATACAAATACATTGTACACTTTATCGCAAAAAAACAACGAAAATTTTAAGATGAAAAATTGTCTTATTTCTCTTATTTGTGCTCAAAATATAGATTTTGGGTACTTGTTAGAACTGCCTTATTGAGGCAGTTCTAACGAGTACCCACAATCTATATTTTAGAGCAGAAATAAGAAAATAAGGTTTACCCCTGCATGCAGAGCTGAATCTGGCCCGCATACTAGTACTGGTAAACCGTTTAGAGGATCTAAGCCTGTCCAGGAACAGCGGTGCAAGGCGGACCGCCCATGCTAATAAACCCTATTGGTTTCATTTGGCGACAGGGCTTGAGATGTCATTTCATCTCAATGTCGGGTAAAAGTCCCACAAAATTGGAAGCAACGTCTCCAAAATTACCTTTACAGTGTTGACGGGACTTTAAACCTCAAATCAAACAAACAATACCCCTGCAAACCCCAGTTTTTCTATATAATAGTGGGGTTCAAGGGGGTCAAATTTATATAGGCGTGTTTTCGGGATGTCAGTTAACATGTTTGTATTTATGAGGACATATTGTATCTTCTGCTGAGCTGGGCATAAAATTGTTGGTATTTTAATATAAAGTTTATGCTCAGTTAAGTTGAGCATGAAAAACGTTCTATAACATGTGGGCCTAGTTTGAGTTTTTAGCTTTGCATTTGCACCATGGATAACTGCTGGGCTACAGACAGTTCAGGCCATTTGGTTTTAAAACTAAGTTGAGCTCAGAAATATTTAATGCTCAGAAATATTAGAATGCAAACCTGTAATGCTATTTTTATAGTCATACCACCACTGAACAATATATGTCCTGCTTATAAGTATTGATATTTGTACTGATGCTTGTCCAGCTCAAAAATATTAAAATGCCAACAATTGTTGGCATTTTAATATTTATGAACAGGATAATCTTATGTTCTATTCAGTTGAGAATGTGAAAAATAGTTGCATGACCTTGTCCCTGGAAACCTTTTCTTATTGAATATTTCAGGGACAACAGTACCCACACATTTGTGGGTCACAGAGGAGACCCTGTTCAGGCTGTGCACTTTGATGAACTGAGAATTGCCAGTGCTGCTCATGATAACAAAATCAGGATCTGGGATTTTAACATACATGCATAGATCCTCAACACATTCCGCACCAAATATTCTAACCCTTTATATGCCATACACCATGTAGCAGATAATATCCTCATTACATTTCTTAAATTGGACTTGTCATTTCCTGTAAATCATCAGTCATTTTTCTTAGAAAAATAAGACAAATATCTGAAAATGTCATCTGGGACAGTAAACATACATGAATGGACTGGACCACTTCATGTATCCTAGAATGCCCAAAGTTCGTTACACTAAGCCAAAGTGGTCTACACATAATAATATAAAGCAGTACAAATCAATTCAATTCACTCTCCTCACTAGCTTATCATATCGTAATTCTGAGTAACAAAGCAATTCCCCTATTTTCGTTCCCCGTACAATTATATAACAACAGTTTCAAATGTAAACAAAAATGGCCTCTGCAACATTTTCTGGTCCTAAGTTTGTGACCCAATGACGTCATCATTTTTTGTGCTCAACTGCTAGGCTACAGTACATAATTCTTAGGTTTTCGGTAGTTATACTCAGTATTTGAATAGATGACCAGTTCAAAGTTTAAACAGCAAACTGATCAGTATGAAGTCTTGACTTTAAAAAAAAAAAGCTCAAACAGAAAGTTTTACTTTTTCAGCATCAAAGACAGTAAAAACAATTTGGAAACATTACTTGTATTTGATAACAGATTTATTCCTTATATGGGGCAACCATGCAATGAGGACACAGGAACACTATGTGATGCCTTACAACTGAGATATCAATGCAGTATTGAGAGGCACCCAGTGATTACATGTGTACCCGTTCCACAAACCGTCCCTCTGTACTCTAAGAACCAAAAGAATTTCGGAAACGATTAATTTCTTTATCTTGGCCTGATTTTATTTGACAGGTCATGCGACCTTAACCCAGAAATGGTAAACAAAACAGACGACAGGTCGTTGTGGCACATCAGATTGAAAAATATTTTTTATTAGTATTTTTCCAGATGACGAATTTGGGAATAGTGAAAATGGCTTTCTTACAAAAGAAAAATAAAATATGGATGTTAACTCATTTGTATGAAAGCCATTTTTGACAAAACTTTGTCCAGGAAAACTTCTAGTCGACAGCTGAAAATAACCACATATGAAAGTTACGTGAGAATGAGGTCAGTGCGAGGAGCACAGAAAATGATGACGTCATGGAGTTAAGGCGGTAACGAACTTAGGGCACCCGGCGATAAATCCCTTGCATAGCATATGATTTACATGAAAGGTCAAGCCTGATTTATTTTGAGGAAAAAAAAAAGAAATTTAGCATCTGTTACAGATGACATTGGTGCTTTAAGGGTTGAATTTTGAAAGTCACATAAGCTGGGTTCAGACTTTATTACAGCACCTAAAAACTGTACCTGGATAAAAAACATACGGGCCGACAAAAAGAACTGACCAGTAGTCAAAAATTTACTGTTCACAAAAAGTAGGGGATATACAGGTTCCTTCGAGCCCATCAGCCTAAACATTAGGAATAATCAGATATCAGGTATACCATGTCAATTGACTATCATGTGTGTATCTTCTTTTTATGAGCAGTATGATATTTATGCTCGAGTAGCGTATATTGGGGCATAAATTGTACATGGGGTAGCACGTGAATTTTGTTGTGAGAAGGCAACATTTTTTGATGTGAGAAGGCAACATTTTGCTCACAGGGAACATGAAAAATGATTGTCCTTACACACAACTGCTCTTTTTGAATAAACAATGGCTGTGGAAAATATTGAACTAATCACCAGGAAAAGAATGTTGCTGGACCTGGCAAGGATTGAAACCATGGGCCAGTTGTTCAAAGCATCGTTAGCTTAACGAGCTCGTTAGTGGTCATATTGTTAACTCTTCTAGCAAGTATAATATCGCAGATTTTGGTATTTTTGCTGAAAAAATGTGAGCAGCTTTTGCATCCGCAAAAGCTGCTCACATTTTTTCAGCAAAAATTTCAGCATTTTTGCCATATTTAATGATCAAAGTTTAACGATACGTTAACTAACGACGTCGTTAGTTTTGAACAACTGGACCCATGACTTCCTGATTACCTTTCAGATGCTTATTCTGACAGGGCCACTGAGACCAACACTATATTGTTAACCCTTAACCCTTTTTGTACCGGACGGTATCTTCCTTCTTATCTATAACAAGAGTCCATTTCGAAATTTAGCGGTGTCAGATTTTGATTTCTTCAAAATCAATTAGGAAAATGGCCTAATGTTTTGAAAACAGTGTAGGCCCTGATCAGACATCGCATTCTGTGGCGTCTGATCTGGGCCTGCAGTGTTTGCCAACTATCAGGTACAAAATTGGAACACCGGGCAGATTTTTCCACCATTTTTCAAAGGGAGACATCTTTCGGGACTTACTGTTTGCTTTTTTTTAAAAAACTCTGTCCCGCTGAAAAAGGAATCAACTCTTAAAGGAAAGAATTTGCTCCTGAGGATCGAATTCTTTCCATTAAGAAGTAACCCCTATTGACATAGGAAACAAAATACTTTTGCAAGAGTTGCCTCCCTTGAAGGTGTATCTATTCCCTTAAGTTGCCAAGCAAAACTGCACCCCAAAATGTTGTATGTTCATGTCATCTGCTGAATCTTATTGCAAACTTTACAAACATATTTTTACATACAGGCAAACAATGTAGCCCCTGGTCAGGGGCATTCTGATCTGGGTCCACACTGTTTGCAACAATGACTTTTAAATTAACCAGCAGATGACAAATCTGGCATCTTACGCGTCAATAACAGTCTTGGCGTAGTTATTAAAAGCTACCAAAGCTGTTACCGTATTTACCCTAAATATTTGAAAACCTCAAATCCCTACCATACTTAATCTTAAATTTTGACAAAGACAATTATTACTTGATGTTTCATCTAAATATGCCTGTGTCTGTAGCTCAGTGGGATGCACGTCTGACTGGTGATCAAGATGGACGTGCATTCGATACCTCCCGGGGTCAGCAACATTCTTTCATGAAGATTGATCATGAAATCTTTTCTACAGTCATTCTCTCCCTTCCGCTGGTTCAAGTCAGTTTCTGGCGAAAGAATGTGCACTGTACTTGTTAGCTGCTTACGTATAAGCCTGCGCAGGAAAAGTGTGGATAGGTAAACCGACCGGCTCAGAAATGACTAGGGCTGACTAATCGGAGCTGAAATGATAATTGATTATTGCGCGTGTCATTGTGATCGATGAAGATTTTATCATAATTTTACGTTTCTGGCTTTGACTTTTACCATATGTTATAGAATATCATATGTATTTCGACAGACAAGCCTTAGCAAACAATGCAAACCCAGATGAGATGCCGCATAATGCGGCGTCTCATCAGGGTCTGCACTGTTTGCCACTTATCCAGCTATTTAAGACACGACTTTGGGTAGAAAATTATACTTAACAAACAATCAATTATTAGCAAATCAGTACCCATAATCATTTAAAAAAATTATTGATTGATTAATCGATTAACTGATTAATAGTGCCAGCCTCAGAAATGACCTAAATAGTGTTGACCGGGCTGATAAACTCCAATACAAACAAACAAACATCTAAATATACATAGATGGGTGGAAATTGTGTAGAGCCATGTTCCGCCGTCTGGGTTGCCTATCTGTCCAAATACATATGGTAAATATAGTAGTTACCAACCAGTTAATATGGAAAAAAACTGCAGTAATTTAGCCCATTGTATACTAGTGGGGTCTTCCATTGCTATATGCTGAACAAGACCATTTGTCATATAAGGGGTGGTAGGCCTAGGCCTATTTTTTCATTTGGATTCTATTTTTGATGGAAAATTCTGTAAGCAAATACTGCAGGCCGGGATCAGATGCTGCAAAACGTCTGATCTGGGCCTGCATTGTTTGCCAAGGTACCTCTTTTGGGGTTTCCCGCATACTATTGGTTAATAATATTCTTGCTGAAATAACATTTTGGTCACTGTATTTGTTAAGCTAGCAAGGCTTTGAATAACTTGACCTTGTAATTTATTATTGCAGCATTATCTATTTTGAACTGTTTATTTCTATCAGTATTTATGATGCAGTACATATAAGTTATGCCAAAGTACTATGAAATGTTTTTATGAGTCATATGCTAGGTTTTATTTTATTTTTTTTACAACTTGTTGCTGTTTTGCCATTGTTACACATTTGCACCTGAATAAAGATCTGTGATACATTTTTACTTTGTTATTGTTATTTTGTAGGAATCTGGTTAGGAACTGTTGTTTTATAGGAATCTGCTTTGGAATTGTTTTTGTAGGAATTGCTTTGGCATTGTTATTTTGTAGGAATCTGCTTTGATGAGTTAGGAGGCCTTCATGCAGACTGAACAAATTATTTGTCTAAATCGCGATGGAAGTAAGGGTGAGGATTGTGGCCACGTAAAATCGATTTAAGCCCCCCAGTGGAAATCTTTCCACCGACCGTTCCAAGGCGGTTCTTCTGTGGCGATTTATTTATGTTGTTGTTTGTTATTTACTGGGTGTATCACTTGTGTCTTTTTATTTTGGATGGCCATATGGCCATTTTGTGGGAAAGTAACTGTCCTTATGGCCTTCCTTTGTTTAGGTTTCCATTACGGTCATACTAAATACTGCAAAGACATCAAAAGACACCAAAAGTCATCAAAAGACACCAAAAGTCACCAAAAGTCATCAAAAGACACCAAAAGTCATCAAAAGACATAAAAAAAACCACGATTATCCCAATGGGTATCAAACCCATAATCCAAGGCGATGAATAGAACGTTATATAAGGTAGGTGTATTACTTTGACCAAATCAATCTGACCACTCTGACTTTGACCAGTCAAAGGAAGTCCAACTTGGACCAACTGGGGTGTAAAACTCTGACCATTTACCTGTCGGGCCATGATAGATAATGCATTTAATCACCCTGAATAAACACTTTAATAGCCTTTTAACTGGTAATAAACAGAAAATCTTTAGCAATTTCCCTGAAGGGACATAATAAGACTTAACAAAATTTAATTGCTTATTCTCATTATTTATTTTACAATTTGAATTATAAAACTGGGCTTTAACGAACATAATAAATATTAAATGTATGTTGTGTAGATCTATCCACCTATCAATCAAGACTCAGTATGTGCTCGACTGAGTTTAGAATTAAGCTTAACATTATAAAAACATGCCTTTGTTATTCCAACCCCCTTAAACTCTCCTTTAATATAGTAAAAATGGGGTTTACAGGGGTACACATGATTTTTCTGTTTAAAGACATGGAATATTGATACTTGCTGATGTGGTACCCACAAACTCTGTTTTAAGAAAAAAAGGAAAATACCATATTTTTCTCTTATAATACCATATTTTTCAGTAGAATGCAGGAATTGACTCTCAAAACAGGCGGGAAAACAAATTAACAACCAGATCTGAGGCTTACAGCCATTGGGTGTGACATGTAATTTTGCCCCGCCTACCATATAAGGATAAACCACACTTACAAATAACCAACTATTAAACTGCTAATCTGTAAAATCCGAACAGTTTTCCTACTTCTCAAACAGCATCAGGTTTAAAGTTTTCTTTTTCTTTGTTCATGTCTATTGATATCTTTTGGGTATCTTTTGGTGTCTTTTGATGACTTTTGGGGACTTTTGGCGTCTTTTGATGACTTTTGGTGTCCTTTGATGTCTTTTGACGTCTTTGCAGTGTTTAGTAGGACCCTTCCATTATGGTCTGGTTGCTTAATGTATGTGTTTCTTTCCCTTTAGTGTCTTTGATAGGTAGAGTAAATCAATTGTATCGATTCATGATCTTTGTTTTACTTCTACTTGGCATTGTTATTTTATAGGAATCTGCTTAGGAACTGTTATTTTATAGGAATCTGCTTAGGAACTGTTATTTTATAGGAATCTGCTTTGGAACTGTCATTTTGTAGGAATTGTTTTGGAATTGTTATTTTGTAGGAATCTGCTTTGGAACTGTTATTTTATAGGAATTGTTTTGGAATTGTTATTTTTACCGCAATCAGGCATTTTAGTAACCTAATAAAGGGGGGTCGAATAACTGCACGCTATAATCGGTAGTGACCTATAATACCTTCTACTGACCTATAATACGTCTAGTGACCATTTATAGACCGGACCTACTTTTCAGGTCCCTATTTTACAAGTATAAACAATAACATGCAAACTTTCATACAAGGGTAAACAACGAAACTGCAATTTAAAATCCTTGCAATATTTATTTAAACAGATTTTCAGAAATTTCAGCTATATTCTTACCTTCTTGGCTTTTCCTGGTTTGAATTGCCCATTGGAATAACTGCGCACTGCTACTGCAGTTGCGTCTCAACCTCGAAAATATTTTTTAAAGCTAAAATAAACTATTTATTTGCAGATTTTCAAACAGTAAATAAAGCGCTGAGAAACTTTTATTCGAGCGTCCGTATTGTTTCCAACGTCTTTGTGGCGCGGTGACGTCAGAAACTTTGCACTCGTTGACGTCACGTTATACTATGTGTGCGTGCCATGGCACTGAATGTCGTTTAACATGCCACACTGTCTACTGTCTTTTTTGCTTAAATTTGCTAAATTATTGCAAAACCCATTGATTGTTTTGGATTGCGGTATAAACTAAATACAGGGATAGTGTCTTTAATAAAAAAAATATAATCGGTTTGCCCCGACAATTTTATAGGGGCTCGCTAAAGCTCGCCCCTATAAAATTGTCTAAGGCTCACCGATTATATTTTATTGTTAAAGACACTAACCATGTATTTACTATTTTGTAGGAATTGCTTTGGAACTGTTATTTTATTCACCTTATTTGCATTATCTGCTGGTTCCTAGTCTGAAGGTTATCAGTGTTGGAAAAACAGGTAACCAGACCCCCCTGACCTTTCAAGGTCAGGGGGGTCTGGTTACCTGTTATTCCAATATTGATAATGTGCAAGCTGGGAGCCAGCAAATAATGCAAATATTGTGAATAGGAATCTGCTTTGGAACTGTTATTTTATAGGAATCTGCTTTGGAACTGTTATTTTGTAGGAATTGTTTTGGAATTGTTATTTTGTAGGAATTGCTTTGGAACTGTTATTTTATTATGTCTCCCCAGAAATTTTTTTTTTGGAGAGACATATTGTTTTTTCCCCGGCCGTCTGTCTGTCTATCTGTCTGTCTGTTCGTCTGTCACACATTTGTGTCCGCTCTATAACTTGAAAACCGTTTAAGCTATCTTCACGAAACTCCATATAAATATTAATCAGCATTAGACGACGTGCAGTACGCAAGAACTATAACTCTCGCGTTTATACTTTTTGAATTATCTCCCTTGGAAGTTTGTCGGTATGTAAAAATGTATGGGCAAATTGTGTCCGGTCAATAACTTTCTTATTTTCAGATGGATTTTAAAATTACTTGGCAGAAATATTAACAACCATAAGACGATGTGTGGTGCACATGAGGCAGGTCGGTACCTCAAAGGTCAAGGTCATACTTAGAGGTCAAGGGTCAATAAAGGGGCCTTTTTTCGTGTTTGGTCAATAACTTTTTTATTTTGAGATGGATTTTAAAATTACTTGGCACAAATATTAACAACCATGAGTCGATGTGTGGTGCGCATGAGGCAGGTCATTACCTCAAAGGCCAATGTCATACTTAGAGGTCAAAGGTAAAAAAAAACGGGCCTTTTTTTCGTGTTTGGTCAATAACTTTCTTATTTTGAGATGGATTTTGAAATCACTTGGCAGAAATGTTAACTAATATAAGATGAAGTGTTGCATGCATGACCCAGGTTGGTACCTCAAAGGTCAAGGTCATACTTAGAGGTCAAAGGTAAAA